>GL502406.1:242170-291605 GCA_000149185.1 Mayetiola destructor
GTATCTGTACCGTAATAAAATTTATTCGAATTCCCAACGAAATAACATTTTTGTTTAATGTTTTCAATTTGTACAATGTCAAAATAGGTACAATTTGGTATAAAGATATTACCATCCAAATAATTTGAAGAGGTTCTATGGACTTTTTCGATGACATCAGAGAGTCCAACGGAATACTTTCTTCCAATTTATTTGTATAAAAATCTCGTTTAACAAACAAAAAATTATTTATAATGATTGGACATTACAGTACACACATGTATTCAATGCAATTAACAGCTCGCTGTTCAGTATCTGTCAAATATAGTAAATGACATAAACGAAATAAAATGATAATAAATATATATTTATTCAATTTGAACAGCGCTATCAAGAGTACATTATCACAAAGTGAGCCGACGAATTCAGTTGAAATTTTCCATAGTCGAAAGCAGCTGATAAACAAAATTATTGCGATGGAAAGTGATTTGAAGGGGAAAAATATTGTTGTAACCGGTGCTGGCCAAGGTATTTGAACTGTTTCCTCTGTCACTATTATGATAGTTGAAACTTGTGAAAATATTTAATAATAAAATAGAATTAATGTCATTCGATTGTTGAAGGTATCGGAAAAAATATTTGTGAACATTTGTATTCATTGGGTGCAAATGTATTTGCGATTTCACGATCAGCCGGACCGTTGAATGAACTGGAACAACTTTATCCGGGAATCAAAATATTTCAGTTAAATTTGGGTGACTGGACGGTAACAAGATCCGGTTTGACTGGATTACTGAAAAATGTCAAAATTGATGGCTTGGTAAATAATGCCGCCATTGCTATTTGTAAGCCAATTGCTGAACTCACTGAGGAGGATTTTGATGAGTGAGCATTTTGAATGATTAAATTTTGAATGGGAATTGATTTCTCTTATTTTTCATCGATATTTATTAACAGTACGATGAATGTCAATGTGAAGGCCGTTTTCAATGTCACTCAAACACTTGAACCATACATGAAAGATGGTGCAAGTATTGTGAATATATCGTCATTGGCGGGTTTACGTGCCTTTGCTGAACATGCCGTTTATTCAGCTTCGAAGGCGGCCGTTGATTCATTTACACGTTCATTTGCGCTCGAGCTTGCACCACGAAGAATTCGCGTCAACAGCGTGAATCCTACGGTAGTTTTAACTGCGATGGGTAAAGCAAATTGGAGCGATCCAAAGGTTGCTGATCCTTTGAAAAATCGAATTCCTTTACATCGATTTGCTGAAGTCAATGAAGTTACTGATGCAGTCATTTTTTTCCTGAGTGACAAATCATCGTTTATTAACGGTCACACATTGCCAATTGAGGGTGGATTTAGTGCATGTTAGGGCCACAGTCTCCTATCCATATCACAATTTTTATGAGATCAGAATAAAGGTGATTTTTTCACATTATTGCTTTCAGATTGCTTGTTTTATTGGATGAAATGTGACACTTATCTCGCTATAAAATAAGCCGGTGGATAACAGCTTTTATAAAATTTCTTGCTTTCGCTCAGCGAAATTTGTTTGAATTTCTAAGATAAGAATTGGACGCTAATGATGGCAGATATATGTTGTTTACTGTTTACTGTTCACTGTTCTTAATCAAAAATAGAAGAACTTTGATGACATTGAAAGGTTGGGCCGGATTATGTAAATAATGCATATTCTCGCATTTTCGAAACATTATAAAAAGAGCGGTGCCATGCGAAAAATATTCAGTCTATTTGGAAAGCTTAAAACAGCAGGGCATCATAGGTAATTACAGGAACATGGGGAAAGATTTCAAAGGGAAAACATATGTAGTTACCGGTGCTGGTCGAGGTATTTAAATTTACTTTAAATTGACAAATCATTTATCGCTTTGAAATAATTCAATCAACAAAATTGGTTTTGCTGAAATGTAGGTATTGGTAGAGAAATCGTTCAACGTCTCAATGATTTCGGAGCTATCGTCTATGCTCTTTCATTAGAAACAATGGAAGAATTGAAAATAAAGTGCCCGAATGTTGTGACAGTCACATTAGATCTAGCTGATTGGTCGAAGGCACGTGAACTTTTGACCACTGTGTTCAAGGACGTTGAAATTGATGGTCTGGTCAACAATGCCGGAATTTCAATTTGTAAACCATTCGAAGAATTAACTGAAGAAGATTTCGACAAGTGAGTTAATCTTTCAGAGCTTAATTTTATTTCAATAATAAACTAATATTAATAATTTTTCTAAATCTGTATCGTAGTGTAATGAACATAAATACGAAAGCTGTCTTCAATGTTACTCAAACTCTATCGCCTCATTTCAAAAATGGAGCAAGCATTGTAAATCTTTCATCATTGGCTGGACTGCGGGCATTTGCCGAACATTCATTATATCATATTTCAAAAGCTGGCGTTGATGCTTTGACCAGATCATTGGCACTTGAATTTGGACCCAGAAATATTCGCGTGAACAGTGTCAATCCAACTGCTTGTATGACCGAAATGGGTCGAGCTATTTGGTCTGATGAAGTAAAGGCGAAGGGACTACGGTCACGAATTCCATTAAATCGTTTCGCTGAATTGAGAGAAATCGTTGATCCGATTCTGTTTCTACTTGGGAATCAATCATCATTCATTAGCGGACATTCGTTACCGATTGAAGGCGGATTTTCAGCTTGTTAATTTATTGACACAAAATAGAAACAAAACAATTTCCATTTAAAATTGTGTAACGTGTTATTGCCATTCAAATAAATATGAACCGCTTCAAAATCTAGTACAATCAATAAATCTACGCATGACTTCATCATTTTATGGCTCCGCCTATTTTCATTGTGTTTTTTTGTTCTTCCTCAGTTGTCATTTCAACTTGTCAAACAGTGAAGCTTTCCAAACATAATTTTTTTGTTCATGATTCGTCAGATTCATTGTAATTCAACTGCGAAATTAAAAAAAATAAACAAATCAATACAAACAAAAATACGTAAGTTTCGATAGAAATAATTTGTTTTTGAAATATTTTCAAAATGTTCCCAAAATATTTTTAATCTAATTTTCAACCAGAAAAATTCAAAAATAAATAAGTGATCTAATCCTTTAGTTTTACTACAACCACAAATAAAAATGAAACATGGGCAATTATTTCAATTTATTAATAAATGAAATAATAAATGTGCAAAGTGCGATCCTTGGGCAAATACTCGAAGGATCTCACAAAGAAACATAATGATGCCAAATATTATTTATTGCAAGCTATTTCATATATTATTTTTTTCGTCATTTTTTCCACATAGGAATGGTAACGTCAAAGCAACAAAAGCAAAACGAAAATAAATTAATCGAAAAAATGTCTTCGAATAACGCAGGAAGCTCAATAGAAAAGGTCTTAGCTGATGTGAGCAAACAATCAGCCACCAAACAAATTCTAATTGGTGCTGCATCAGGATGGTGAGCATTTTTTGGATTGGCTTTATTATTAACGAGCCCTATATAATTCAATGGCAAAATAATCAAAATGATTGATTTTGTCTGTAGGATGACTGGATTTGCATCAGCTAAAGTGGGTCGTTTGGCTGCATTCACCATTGGTGGAGCAATAATTTTGTTAGAAATTGCCAACGAGCAGGGAATTATCAAAATCGATTGGAATCGTTTGACTCGTAAAGTTGATCAAGTTGGCGACAAAGTTCAAGAGGCTGTCACCGGACAAGGACCCAAATGGATGGAAAAGGTAAATAATTTTTTATTCCCTGTGTTGTTTGACTAAAATAAATAAATAGATCCCTCCGAATTATCCATACGATTAAACGATTTTGGTATTTGTGAAGAATTTATTGAAAAATAGAGAAAAATTCATCTCACTTGGTCATACGATATTCAATTTCAATCACTTTGTGATTTTTCCACATTTTTAGGCTGAATATTATATTCGAAATAATGTACCGACAGCAACTGGATTTTTAGGCGGTTTTTTGTTGGGTCTATCGACATAAGTTCAATGTCAATTATCAATTATCAATTTTAAATTATAAAAGTTTCTGAGTGATCACGAATTATTTGAAAAAATGATCTTTCTTTGAAAGTTTCAAATAAATTTTTTCCAAATTCTTGCAATCATATTGTGTTTTATTCGTTCGAATTTAATGTTTTTGTGAAACTGCGTGAATTATAGTGAACGGTAATGAATAGACTTGAATGCATGAATAACTGATGGATTTCTATTTCAGGCGGAACGCTTTGTCGATCGTAAGCTTGATCAAGCCGAAGATGCAATGAAAAAGAATCAACAAAAAGCTAAAAAATGGTATTCAAACTTGATTGGAGATGAACAAGGACCGAAAATCAATAATTTGCATATTTTCCTATTATCATTCACTGGTGGTGTGGCTATTGGTTTAGCTTGTGCTAAATAGATTTGCTTTGTCATCGGCTTGATTCATATAATAATTGATATTTTGCTGCCGTAGAATGACTTAATTTGCATTAAGATAATACAGTATTTTGAATACTCTAAAAAAGAAAAATGTCCAATATCAGAATCTGCCATTCTCCGTATCGATGAGAATGTTTGCCCAAGAAAAGATTCCAGATTCCAGATATAGTGGTCAGTCAGTGCATGCTTTATTTCTAATAATTTATGTGCAATGTGCACATTTAACGGTATGATAGATCTTTTCTTTGTTTTTTTTTTAAATGTATTGTATTAAATAGCGATGATCAAATAAAAAAATTCATAAAAATCCGTAAAAAAGTGGATATTATAATTTACTACATATGACATTAATTAATATTGTTTGCGGCAGAAGTACCGAGCAAAGGTAAGTCATTTGTGCTCTTTTTCGATAGGTCTTTCATTGTAATGGTATGTGTGGTCGTTGTTGACCTAGGTGTTTCGGAACCTTTGACACCGAATCGAATACCTAATGAAAATAAGAATGTATTGCTCAATAAAATTCTCAGTCAGCCATATCACATTGACTTTTACCGCTTACCCCAACGGGATTTAAATTCCCTATAGACTCGTTTCTTGAAAACGAAAATCATAAATATTGAAAGGCCCAAAAATATATTATAAACATCTTGGATGAATTCCATGGCGGGAGTATCAGTGAACGTTGACATTATTTCGAGGATCCACGAAATTCCCATTATAGTGAACAATTTAAAGTTCATGATGAAGCTGCAATGAAAATAAAAAATACGAAACTAGTCTAGTGCATGATAAAAAGTAATTGAATATATTGTGCCATTTACACGAATGTAGCCCTTGACGCAAGGAATCTTTTTCGCTTTGTAGATGCACTCGTTTCATAGATTTCAGTTTGCATGCGATAAATTTCTCTTTTTACGCGGCTGCAATAAATTGTGGTCATAATGAATAGAATGGAATTGATAAATACATGCATTCCAGCTGGTAGCATGAAATAAAGAAAATGCTCTTTTGGTTGTAGTTTGCCTAATCGTTAAAATATAATTGGGACGAAAGAAAAATACGGTTAAAATTTTGTAATGCAGGCGATTGGTGAGTGGTCTTTACTAACTTGAGAAAAAGCATCCGGTCATACCGAATCTTGGATTCCATCCTTCTGAAAATGGCTTATATATTAATGCACATAATGTGAAAATTGTCCACACAAATGGAAAACCCCAAGCGTAGGCTGAATAATACAAAAATTTTCGACTCTCACGTTTGCTCTGACGCAATATGCGTGTGGATTGGAGACAACTAAAACAGAATTTAATTTTGAATTAGAATGAAAATATTTGGAAACAAATGATTATCACAGGCTTATCAATATCATATTTTTGGACACAAAGTGTCATGAATATCCAGCATATCTTATATCATAGAATAATATGAAATCAATATCATATCGCAATGTATCGTAAACTTGGTGAACTTGTCCAATTAAATTAATTTTCATATAATGATAATAATGCTTAATATTCACTTAGATGGGTACAAATACGCCTCGAAAAATGCCTATAAAATTTCAATAAATCATATTGGAATCCTTAACGAACATAAACAAAATAATAATAACATTCATTATGTTAAAGCCAGCCTATTACTTTAGGGTGAAATTATTAATCGTGATTAAATGGGCGTAGTTCATATTTATTCATAATTCATCTATTAAACTATCATTAGTCGCGATTTTCGAGCTCAAGTGATAGTTAGCTAATTTCTATAAACAACTATCAAAATGCTACTGACTTAATTGTCAGTTGTCAGCGAAACAATGTTTTTGAGCACCGAATATTTTTTTTTGTAGCTTAATTAATATGATTAAAAGCATTTGGGTTACTCACCCGAATGTCAGCCAAATATCGACGCACATCACAGTTTGCCAGCAAAATACTGCTGTGTAACTGTACACTAGCATTAGGGCTACAGGAAGTTATTTATTATTAGGAATGGGAAGATAAAAAGAAAAATTGAAAATGATTAATTGATTGTTGTTAATCATTGAATGAAAAATTTCTTCGATTCAATAGAATATAATCACCTAATTGATGGCACATTGGCATTGGCTGATTGTCAGTTATATTCAATTCTTTAATATGCATATATGCCAGGATAATATATGCCGACAAACATGACATAACATAGCAAACCAATGTTTTTCCATGGATGTTTAGCAGCTGAAATGGTCCGATCCAAATTTTCATTAAAAAAATTTATAATAAATGATAATGCTGTTCAGCATATTTACATTCGGTAAAGCCAGATAAACAATCAGCGTCAAGGCCAGAAAAATGCAGGATATTATAAAACCAAATGGATAGATTTTATATTTTGCCAGATTCTCAAATCCCAAACAAATGAATATTCTCGGCTGAAATGATCGAAAATTTGTTACACATAATAGGCTGAAATTGATCAAATGAGTAAATTACCTCGATTGATTCCCTTAAGTGTGCATTCTCGATGCAATAGCCATCATGGTCATAGTTGAATGAACCAAGATAAAAGCTACCATTTTTGTGAAAATAATACTGTTCTTCCGAAGATAACGGAACTATTTCCCCATCGCATTCTCGAATTGTACTTGAATGTAAAACGCCAAATTCTGTGGGAAATGTACAAATTTTTTTTTCGGTCAAATAAGAAATCATTTTAATTGAATATAATTACGACATAAGAGATAGGTCTCAGACATTTAAAAACACGTTTCATATACAATGTAATCATTTTCATAAGTATTTGCAGATTATTTAACTCTCCTTTTGTCGCCTGATTCTATAATCGAATTGAAGTGATACTTGGTATAACCGATTTCATGAGTAGATGGTCTCAAGACTGATATGAATATATAGATAAATACTAGGCGCCACTTTTTTCGAATCTACGAATTGAATATTTAATGAATATTATTCATGTTTCATAACAACGTTCTTAATGATTTATGTTCGATGCCAATTTATAACGACAAATTGTTGATTGTTGAGTCGTCAGACGACAAATATCATTTACAAATTACGTATAGCAGAAGAGGTAAGATTTGTTTGAATTTCGAAGTAAAATGTGTTGTATACATTCTGTCCTCAAACAGTACAAAAAAAAATATAAAACAAACGAATTCGATGAAAAAAACTCAAATTTTTCAATTTCATTTGAATTGGATTTTTGGAGAGCAAAAAGCCCAATAGGAATCAAGATTATTTATTTATAAATAACACTTGAAGGCAAATATATTGTAAACGTGTTCACTGTTCCCAGTATGTTCAGCCATTTCTTGTTGTATATAATTTTATTGAATGAAAATAAAATGTAAACGGCGATAAGAGTAACTTCAATGTGCTTGCGCAAAAAAAAAAAGAAAAAAATAATAAACAAATTATTTGCTATCACTTATCAAAATTAGCAATAATCAATGTTGTAAATAATGACCGAAATCGTCAAAATTTTGAAGGTGAATCGAAAAATAAAAAGGTTGAGAGTGCGACTAATTATAATAAAATCATACCTCGCACATAAGACTCATTGGGTTGTTCATCGTCTGTGATTGGAAACTTGAGGTCATGCAGAATTGGTGCAATATTTACTTTTTCAGGATGATCGATACATTGTTTAGGCGATCTAAGAATTTGATCCGTTTTGCAACACCGTTGAATGCATGGAATCCGTTCGCATATGGTTTTTGGGCGACAACTTCGTACAATTAAATGATCGGCAGTCATTTCGTTTGGTAATATCTTTGCTAAACCTTCGACACAAAACGATTTCGGTGCCAGCATTTCATCAAAAATGTAGAGATCATGGTTAATAAATTTGATTTCATGTTTTGTTGAAATATATTCGACAAAAACTTCATTTGGACCACAGTCGGGAACTTGAGTTTTGAATAAAATCACTTCATTGTTGAAAAAACGTTCCAAATTGGAGTGTTGATCAAAGTTTGATGCACATTTTCGTTCGCTGTGATTATAAGAATTACCAAATGTGCAACATCTATTTAATTCATGCACTTCAATAACTGGCTCAGTATCACAAGATACGGCGAATAAATCACCGTTTGCAGTACGATCCACGCAACCGTTGATTTTTGTAAATTTTTCATTGTTTTGGAACAGTTGATGTACAGAGTGTTGACATTGAGGTATCGATGGATGATTCACATATTCAACATTGTAAGCATCAAATTTTGATTGATTTCCCTTGAATGCAATTTCACAGGATACAGTCTGAGGAAAACTCTCTTTTATCAAAAGATTCCACTGTATGGGGCAACACTTTGTAATTATTTCACTTTTAACCGAACATAAAAAAACTGAAAAGCAAAATAATAATGAAAATAATTTTAATAGAATGAAACGAAAAACAATCATTTTTTTTTTGTTTTGTTTGAACCAAAGCCGGTAAGCTGATGTGAACGAAACAGACGTCTTGATTACTCGTCCGCTCGAAAACAACTGATCAGGATATCAACATTTCAATTTTAACTCGGCGATATTTTTTTGCAAATACCAATGCGCGGCCATGTGCGTATTACATTTGGTCGTACTCAATACTAATGACCAAGAATCGTAACAATAATGAATCGGCTGCTAAAGAAACTATACATACACTGTATAGTTTTCGGAAAAATAGTTTTGCTGTGAATGAATGAACGTTGTTTTCGTTATCCATCTTTCTATTTAAGGTTCATGTTCATTTTGTTCGATGATCGATTGAAATTACGTTATTAATTAATAATCAGTTTTAGGTCTTTTTTATAGTTTCGGAGAGATATTTTCTTTATTTCATCAAATTGAATATATATTGAATTGAAAGATATTCCAGAATAATAATATAAGAACTAATTTATCGACCTGGCAAAAGAAAACTTCATTTTCCATGGGCTCTGTTAACATTAGCAACTGAAGCACCAACAAGAGATAAATCGTTCATACTCCTAGCCGCCATTGGATTTGTGGACGACGTCGTTCGGGGTGTACCTGTATCTCTAGCACGAGTTTTAATACCTGACAATGAATGAAAACAAATCAATTTTATTCAGTCAAACGAAAATTATGTCCAGTCATCACATCAACTATTGAACTTCACCTATTCGGGATTTAAACTCCTGATAGACTTTTCTTTTGAAAACAAAAATCACAAATATTGCAATGCCCAAAAAAATATTATACAAGTCCTGAATGATTTCGAAAAAAGAGTTCGCCACAAACGTTGATATAATTTCGAGGATCCACGAAATTCCCATTACCGTTGCAAGTTTAAGATTCATTATGAATCTGTAATAAAATTTGAAATAAAAATATACTAATGGTTTTGAAGCACGCCATAAAGAATAGATGATTCATTGGCAATTTTATACGAACATTGCCTTCGATGCGATGAATTTTTTTCGCTTTGCGGTTGTGCTCGTTTCGTCGATATCTGCTTGCATACGGTGGATTTCTCCTTTGACGCGTGTGCAATAAATTGCGGTCATAGCGAATAGAGCGCAATTGATTAACACATGCAATCCAGATGGTAATAGAAAATAAAGAAAATGTTCTTTCTTTTGTACGCTGCCTGAATGAAAAATGAAGAAGAATAATTTCATTGGATAGCGAAATTTAAAAGCTTTACCATGCAGATGGGCAAAACTTACTTGAGAAGAAACATGAAGCCACTCCATATGTTGGATTCCATCCATCTGAAAAGGGTTCATATTTTGATGCAAAAACAGTAAACATTGTCCATGCAAATGGGAAACCCCAAGCGTATACAGAATAATACCAAAACTTTCGTTTATCGCGTTTATTGTGACGTGATGTATGCATAGCTTGAAGAGAGCTAAGGCAAGAAAAGGAAAATCATTTTTAATTGAAAGTATGACGTTTCGGGATTAATTATATCTGAAACTATCATTGCTGTATTTCGCACTAGTATCCAGAAAATTTCATTTTCTAACATAAAATGAAATCAAAATTAAGTCATAACAATAATCTCATAGATGCACCGGACTCATAACTACTTGAACCAAAGCTATAAAAATTCAATATTCCGGTTTGATTGAAAACTATTTTGTTACTCACCTAATTGTCTGCCAAATATCGACGCACATCATAGTTTGCCAACAAAATTGCGCAATTAAACAAAACAACAGCACAGGAGCTTTTATGCAATGTATCGAGAAAAAGAAGAAACATTCGAAATCGAAAAATTTTCTGAATGTTCAATTGAAATTTTTGTGAAAATGCATTAAAATTACCTATTTGATAGCACATCGGTCCAAGTACATCACCGTGCACTTCAATCTGTAGATAAGCTAAAATAATGTATGCCGCCAAAAATGATACGACATAACAAACCAATGTTTTTCCGTGGATGTTCAGCAGCTGAAATTGATTTGAGTATTTTTTTATTTACTATCTACTTTGTCTATAAGGCAATGTGTGGGTGGTATAAAATTGTTTACATTTGGTATAGCCAGATAAACAATCAGAGTAATTGCAAGAAAAACACACGATATTATTAAACCAAATGGATAGTATTCAAATTTCTCTAAATTTTGATTTTCATATCCCAAACAAAGGAATATTGTCATCTGAAATTGAAAGAAAATAATTTAGGTATAAATTATTATCCAAAAGTAATAAATCAATGAAGCAAATAAATAAAATGATCGCTTTTTGAGTGCCATTCACCTCAATATAATCCGGACTGAAGAGCGCATTTTCGATGCAAAATTCATGGCGCTCATATTTGGATGATCCCACAGTTATACTGCCATTTTTGTGAAACTGATGTTGATCGCTTGGATCCAATGGTGATCGGCCAACCTTACATTTCAATGAATGTAAAACGCCAAATTCTGTAAGCAGAATTTAAAACATACTGAATGGAATTCATTTTTACGAACGAATGATCAAATATTTCTTTCATTTGAATCATTTATCATTTTTATATATAATATACAAATTCTTTCATGTTTTGATGAACTTATTCGGAAAAAATCTGTGTAGGGCGTTTAATTTGTAATCGTAAATTACGAATTCTGGCAAAATGATTTCTCTCTCAGACCGATTAAGTGGCATGATTTACGTTCAACCATTTAAATGCCGCACTCACTATTTGATTTGTAATACACACATAAAAAAAGAAATGTATAGCCGAGTCGTCAACAAATTTTTTATACATTCTATGATGGAAGTCAAACGCTAAGTATTGTTTACAAACCGCGCATAGCGGCAAAAATTATGTTGACTTAACGCTCGAACCATGTGTTATCGTCAAACACTTCGTAGCGATGTGAGAAAAAATGAAAAATAAAAATTGAAAAACAAACAATTTCGAGAAAAAAAGCCGAAAGTATTCGGATTCATTGGAATTATTGGTGATAGATTGATGAATACATATATGATATATCGCGAATTGTAAACCTAAACATTGAACATATTGACTTTTGACATTATCTTTACAAATAATTTTATTGTATTGAAATAAAATAAAGACGGCGATAAGATAGTTAATTATTTGCTATCATTTATGTATTTATTATCAATATTAACCAAGATCGATATTTTATGTCTTTGCAAGCATAGTAAAATTACGATAGTGAATGAGAAAGCGTATACCTCGCACAAAATTATGATTAGTCTGTTGATCGTCTGTGATAATTGGTAATTCTTGACCATTAAAAATTGGAACAATGTCTGCCTTATGTGGATGAGCTAAACATTCCGTGCGCGTAATAACTTGATCCGTTTTGCAACATCGTTGAATGCATGGAATCCGTTCGCATATGGTTTTTGGGCGACAACTTCGTACAATTAAATGATCGGCAATCATTTCATTTGGTGATATCTTTAATAAACCTTCGACACAAAACGATTTCGGTTCTAGCATTTCATCAAAAATGTAGAGATCATGGTTAATAAATTTGATTTCATGTTTTGTTGAAATATATTCGACAAAAACTTCATTTGGACCACAGTCGGGAACTTGAGTTTTGAACAAAATCACTTCATTGTTGAAAAAACGTTGCAAATTTAAATTTGATTCGAAATTTGTTGTACACCTTCGTTCAGTGTAATCATAAAAATTACCGGATGCACAACATTTATTCAATTCATGCACTTCAATAACTGGCTCACCACTATCACAAGATACGGCGAATAAATCACCGTTCGCACTACGATCCACACAACCATTGATTTGTGTGAATTTTTCATTATTTTTGAATAGTTTACGTACAGAGTACTGACATTGAGGTATTGATGGATGATTAACATATTCCACATTGTATGCGTCGAATGTCGATTGATCGTCTTGGAATGCGGTTTCGCAAGTTAGAATGAAATTCACTTCAATTTTGAGTTGCCATCCTATCGGGCAACATTTTTTTATTGCTTCACATTTAACCGAATTTAGTGAAATTGTTAAGAAAAATAAAAATATTAATCCAATAAAATGGAGGGGATTCATTTTCTTTTTATTCGAACAATTTAACTCTCGGCTTTCGCGAAAACAAATTATAGGTCTTGAGCGAGTGGCCGCTCAACAACAACTGATCAGGATACAAGCATTTTAATGTTGACTAAACCATATCTTTTTAACTAACAATGTAAGTTCAATCTACAACCAATGCGCTACGCGAGCAGGATTCGGCGGAAATTGACACGAATTTCGGACTGCATATATTCGGGCTCGGAATTTCGGAGTACGGAGTATCATCGATGTGAATTATTGTTGTTGTACTTGCCCTTTCCAAATGAAGCAAAAATGGAAAAAAATAGAGAAAAACGTTTGCTATATGGAATCTTCATTACCGACCGTGGTATTCAAATTTCGTACGATGCAAACGTAGTACTATATTGACACACGTGACATTCTCAGTTAACTGTCAGTCTCGATGTGCGGCTATTTGACAGCAGACGACTCACATATTTGTGCTTTTTTCTTTTGTTTCGATTCACTTGCAGTGCAAAAAAATCCTTTAGCCAAATTCGATCACACAACGATGTTTTGATTAATTTTTGGTTTTAATTGCCGGATTCCATTTAGTATTTATATTAGATCTATGTTATCAAATCGTTAAAAAAATGGATTCAAAATATTCAATTGGCAATAAAAATGGTTCAATATCGTCCTCATCCGGTTTGAAACGCAAATTTGCATATAATTCGCCATCGAATGTGCCACCAAAACGACCAAATATACAATCAACACCTAAACCCTCAATATCAATATCGAAAAATGTTTCATCAGCAAATTCCAATTCGATCGAACGGTCAATGCCTAAGGATATTCAACAACAAAGAAAACAACTCCCAGTTTATGCAGTCAAAGATGCGTAAGTTCACCTAACCCTACATTTCGTGTATCACACACATACAGAGTTCATTGATTTATTTTGATTTGTGTTCATCATATTCCGCATCAGTCTGATGAAACACCTGCAGAAGCATTTAACATTGATTATTATTGGAGAAACGGGTAGTGGAAAAACAACGCAAATACCTCAATTTTTATTTAAAATGGGTTTTGGTGACAAAGGAATTATAGCTGTGACTCAACCCAGACGTGTGGCAGCAATAACCATTTCGAAACGTGTTAGCCAAGAAATGAAATGTAATTTAGGCGATGAAGTTGGTTATACGGTTCGTTTTGAAGATACAACAACGAAGCGTACAAAAATTCGATTCATGACTGATGGATCGCTATTGCGTGAAGCATTAAGTGACAAATTACTACTTAAATATAGTGTCATTCTGTTGGACGAAGCGCATGAACGCACAATAAATACAGATGTTCTCTTTGGCATTGTTAAAGAGGCACAAAAAGCTAGGAAACTTCAGAATAAGGAACCGTTGAAGGTAAATATGATTTTAACTATTATTGGCCGCAAACCAATTGTTTTGTTTAGTTGAGAATGATTTTCTTGAAAAGTGATCTTTATGTCTGTTCATGTATTCCAGGTTATAATAATGTCGGCCACAATGGATGTTGATCATTTTTCGAGATATTTTAATTCATGCAAGACCGTTTATCTTGAAGGTCGAACATATCCAATCAAATTGATGCATGCAAAAGAGACTCAACCAGACTATGCGCATGCATGTTTATCAACTCTTTTTAAAATTCATCAAACTGCACCAGCCAAGTAGGAAATTTTCCGAATATACAATTGAATAATGTGAATAATTGTTGCTTTTCACTTTTTACAGTCACGATGTATTGGTATTTTTAACGGGTCAAGAAGAAATTGAAACAATGTCACAACAAATACGATCCATTAGCAAAGTAAGTCCTGTCCCACCAAACGAAAGATTGAAATTTAACGGGAATTTTTTTATTGGTTCGATTAGTCGAACAATTTGAAAGGTCCAGTATTACGTGTATGTCCACTGTACGCTCAATTAGCACACCATCGACAGATGAATGCATTCCAACCGGTTGGTGGAAACGCACGTAAAGTTGTTCTATGTACAAATATTGCGGAAACAAGTTTAACATTGAGCGGCATCAAATATGTTATTGACAGTGGAGTTGTTAAAAGAAGAGTTTATGATCCAGTTACCGGAATGGATTCGTTACAAGTGATTCGAATTTCGCAAGATCAAGCAATGCAACGAAGTGGTCGTGCAGGTCGACAATCGGATGGTTTTTGTTATCGGGCGTACACAGCTGATGAATACAAAAATATGCCCGTTTCAAGTACACCAGAAATTTTACGAAGCAATCTTTCGGCAACGGTATGCTGAAGCAATTGTATTTCATCGTGATTTGTAAAATAAATAACAAAATAATTTTTTTTCCATTTGAATTAAGATACTTCAACTATTTGCGATCGGAATCAATATTAAACAATTCGATTTTATTGATCGTCCCAAACCGGAAGCCATTGATTCAGCAATTAAACAATTACATCTATTGGGTGCATTAACATCTGAAAAAAATCCTGAATTGACTGAAGACGGAAGAAAAATGGCTAAATTCCCACTTGATCCTAAATACAGTCGAATAATTTTGAATGCACCGCGTTTCAATTGTCTCGAAGAGGTAAATAGCTATTGTGAATAATAAAAGTTAATCAATTTATAAATAAAAGTGTTTTGTTTACTGTTTCAGGTGCTTAGTATAATTGCTGTGCTATCGGGTGAAGAGATTTTTATAAATTATATACATGACGCTGATCGACGTGGTGATGCTTTAACAGCTCATGCAAAATTTGAAAATCAATACGGTGATCATTTGACATTGCTGAATGTATTCAAAGCGTATTCGAAATCCGAACGTGTTAAAACTTGGTGCCATGACAACTTTTTAAATAGTCGAAATTTATTGTATGCTTCGGATGTTCGTAAGCAATTGAAGGAAATTTGCACTAGACTTCGTTTGGAATTTCATAGCTGTGGCAATAATTTCGATCAGGTAAACGATCATAATGATATTTGTTCAACGAATGTTGACCAAGTCATTGGTTCTTTTTGATTTGTTGCAGGTGCGAAAGTGTTTGTTGTCTGGTTTATTTATAAATGTGGCCGAACTTCAGCGTGATAACTATTATATCACAATTTCAAGTCGACAACGTGCCAAAATTCATCCATCGAGTTTGCTTAGCGGTAAGCCCAAAGCTAAGCTCATTCTTTACACGGAATTGGTGACAACAAATAGGAATTATTTACGAACAGTGACACAAATCGATCCAGATTGGATTGATGAAATCGTTCCAAATATCAATTTAACGAAAAAATTATTCCAAAATTCATAAATTAAGATGCATTTTGTTCGTTTAGTTTTGAATCGTTTGAAAGTCTTTTTTTTTTTTTAGGAAATGAGCATTGTTTGCATAAAACCAACTACAATTAATAATAATGAGAATTAGGAATGTTTGATGTATAACAGAAGTGCAAAGTAACTGAATACTTACTTATTAAAATGAAGATAAGAACACAGGAAGAGTCAAAAGTCGTAAAAAGATATTATTATCTTTTGGTTTGAGCCCAGAGAAGAAAAAATTATTAAGGCATTTTTTAAGCTATGAGACAAACGTGGCATTGCATACAGTTTGAAATAAACATTTATTTTAAATATTTCAGTGTAAAAAATCTCAATTTTTATTCAACCCAACAACAGATCATCGATAAAACGATCAAACAAATCCAATATATATTCTTTTGCGCAGTACATTGGTGTATACTTTTTGATGATATCATGTTCGATACCAAGAGTCTTCATTATCATTGCCTCCACATTGAACAATTTATCGGCTTCGTCTACAGCAGCATTATTAACAAGATCGATTCTAGCGTCCGCATCAATGATTTCATTATCTTCCATTGGAATTATATCGGAAAGTGGCTCCAAAGGATAAGTCTGTTTCTCACTTCCATTGCGAATTTCCGTTTTTTCAATTGGTGCATCCCGCTGTCTCCTATGAACATACCGTTCATTTGGATAATAAAAATAATAAAACTTTGGATTTTGAATGGCTAATTTTGATGGATATGGCAATGGACGTCGATTAAACGTTGGTGATCGAAAGGTTGTGTCCTCCTGTGTTAAAGCAACGATTTTCGAACCAATGCGAAGACCATCATTTTCATCGAATCTTTTAGTCCACATGGCATTCATTGCAGTTTTGATGAATTCAACGAGCCAAAAATAAAAATTCTGCATGAAAGTGATAATATTTTGAATTTGAAGTTGTCTCATCAGATTCGGATACGAAACCGAAAAACATCGAATGATGCATTTATTGAGCTCTCGTTCTGGTCTGGTATATTTATATGATTTGTAACTTGATCGAATATAAAACCAAATCCATTGGCTCATTGGATCGAACATCGAAAAGAGCTTCGATTGCTTCAAATATGTTTGACTCATCGCAATTATTGATCGTACTGATTTCATAGGGGAATTATCGACACGTTTCACATCATTTAAAACAGGCACGGAAATATTTCTACAAAAATAAACGATAATATGTGAGCTGAGAGACAATGAAATGAATGAATGACATTTTCACTTACTGAATGGTATCGATAAAATGTTCAACTTGACTTGGTTCTGGATCTGCCGAACGTTTCTCACGTACGATATGGATATTGTTTGGTACACCACATTCAACGTTCAGAATACAAAACAGGATAAAAATGGAATATATTTTCCATGATTTGTCCATTTTTCGTTTGTCAATGTTTCGTGCACTTTTGACTTGGCATCGACACTGTAACTAAACCATTGCTAAACTGTCAAAAGCAATTATGTAGTAATTAACTGTTGAATGAACGTTAATGACTAAAAGTAAACATTCGACGTCTTACTAAATTTTGACAATTTCGACTGTTCATGTTTAGAACCGTGAAAAGTCAATGAAATAAACAGATTTTTTTTAAATATATTTTTTAATAATAATATTGTATTATTCAATATTCAATAGGAATTGCTTTTCAGTTTCTTTTTAATTTAGAAAACTTACTAGCTAAATACTGTTTGAAGAGGGATCAAATTCGAGATGTGATATTCGGTTGTTTCATTTTATAATTTGGAATTTTTATAAATTGGAATAGATTAAATTGTTATAAAAAAAAAAAAATTGTTTCAAAATTTTATATCAAAAGCTGTGTACAAATATGTATACCATCTAATTGCTATAATATATATTCTTGTGAATGGTTTTCGTTTTCGAATAGAAAATTTTATTTAGAAAACTTACTAGCTAAATACTGTTTGAAGAGGGATCAAATTCGAGATGTGATATTCGGTTGTTTCATTTTATAATTTGGAATTTTTATAAATTGGAATAGATTAAATTGTTATAAAAAAAAAAAAATTGTTTCAAAATTTTATATCAAAAGCTGTGTACAAATATGTATACCATCTAATTGCTATAATATATATTCTTGTGAATGGTTTTCGTTTTCGAATAGAAAATTTTATTTAAAAAAAAAAAAAAAACAAAAAAAACGATTGAACCATTTTGGATAAGTCGGAAAGCCGACGAACGGTTTTGGATGATTCGATGAATGTATTGCAAATGTCTTAACTCAAATAAGGCCGAATTTTCAGTTTTTTTTTAGTCTGGACCAGAGTAGCTCAAAGCGAGGGAGGGGGAAAATCCCAATCGGCGCTTCTAAACATTAGAATTTTGATTTTACGATTCCGATGAAAGTTTCGATTAGAATCTAGTATTCGATTGATCATGCGTTATTACAAATTAATAATTAAAATCAATTTTGGAAATGTTTTTTGTTTTCTAATAATAATAAAAAATAATAATAATATTTAAACTGTCTCTTAATCGATTGAATCCCTTTTTCTCTGTCTCAATCTCTTCGATTTCATTTTTCCCCGAATTGAAATAAATAATAATAAATTTTCATCTCTGTGATTTTTTTTCTTCTCTGTATTTTCTTAAAACATCCACTCTCTAAATTCTCATATATTCAAACTTAAACAAAAACTGAATTTGGTGTGGAACTGCTTAAAATTTCTATTGGATTGAAAGAAATTCGAGCGAACGATGCAACTAAATTTTAGATTTTCGATTCGTTCATTCTTCAATTGAATGGAGAAAAGCCTTGTACACGGAATGGCAATAGATTTTCTTGGATTTTTTGAATTTGTATTGCCCCACAAAAGGAAAAAAAATGGGTTGAGAGAGAAAATCCATAGATTGCATAATCCATGTTTTTTTTTTCGTCTCAAATTGTGTGCTCGAATGATGACGAAATTTTCGTTGGCGATGATTTTGTGTATTCCATTACTATTGTAACATCAGGGCCGATAGATTTCGTTTCAAAATTGAATCCTTCACTGAATTGAAAACCACTTGAATATTTTGCGTATCGATCGCATTGGTAAAATGATGATAAAAGGCTGTATGAGTATTTCGTCGTGTATTCATAAACATTTGAAGTATAAAATTTTGAACATCCAACACTGAATGTGGATTACCATTGAATTGTGGATAATATTTGCGGATATCATTTTCTGGATTTCGTACTTTAATTGCTAACAAATCCGTTTTGTTTAAAAATAATATCGTTGAAATGCCTTTAAATGTGGTATTATTCACAATTGTATCGAAAATATTTTTCGATTCTTCTAGCCGATTTGTTTTTCGATCTTCGGCTAAAACTTGATCATATTCCGATGTTGATACCAAAAATAAAATTGATGTCACCGCACTGAAACATGTCGTCCATTTTTGTCGTTGGGTTCTTTGGCCACCGACATCGACAAAAACAAATGGAATGTCCTGCAAATGTATAAAATCATAATCGTATTCAATTCAGTTTTTTTTTTTGTAAATGAATGTTGGATATTTTGCTGGATTGTACCTTGATCCTTATGGTAAATTCATAGACTCCTTTGGTTGCCTTTCGGCAATGAAGAATATCCTTTTGTGATGGTATGAAATTTGGTTTGGCTATTCGATCTATTTCATCAAAGAAATAGCTTACTGAATCACTCTGTAATAAATATTTATTATTTGTTGTTATTGTTGTTGTAAATGTTCAAATTATTTATAAAATGGAAAACCTTGGAAGTTTCAACACTTACGATTTGAAATTCTCTTCTTCGATCGTACGCTCTACGGATAGCCCTTTCTTGCCAGAGAATTTGTAGAGTTGGTGCATATTGTTCGAAACATTCGCCATCCAAATCTGTGCCATGCAAAAATTTTCGCGCTCTTTCTGCAGCCATTTCGGTTGCTGAATTTTCCCATGGAATATCCATTTTTTCACGTGCATCGACCAATACTTGCATTCCACGAACAATATTCTGATAAATAACATGCTGATATTCGCGCATTAATTCTGGCTCAAATTTGATGCCATGAATGATACGCATTTGTTTTAAAAATGTAGACTTTCCCGATTCACCTGCACCGAGCAGAAGCAATTTCACCTGATTGTGTAACACAAAGAACAAAAAAAAAAATCAAAAGACTCTTGAATGAAATGATCCCGAATGGAATTCGCAAGGCTTTTAAGATTATTATTAACGGCGTCAGTAATCACATTTCGTTTCGAATCAATCTTTCTTTTTCGAAAAATCTTAGTCATTGAACAACAATCATTATAATTAATGTTTAAAACAGAACATCATTATCGTTCTGTGAATAAATAAATAATAATCTTTTTTCTTTTTTTATTCCAAACAAATGTTGCATTTCAGTGAATACAAAGAAGCGAAAAAATAGCAACGAACGAATTTTATTATGAATACACCGAGTGCAAAAAAACACACTTGAAACTGATCATGTGTGTTTGGCATTTCACATTTATTTTCATTTCGTTCAAGAAGAGAAATAAAAAACGATTCAAAACAGAAACAAATAAACACCACACAACAAAAATTCCATAACAAAAATCTCATAATCAAAAACATCAAAATTCAAGACAAAATTGTTGGTCTGGCATTTTTTTTTTTTTTTTGACAAATTAATGAAAATGAAAATGAGAAAAATTGAATCCATCGTCCGTCGGCCAGACATAGTAGATTCATATATAATCCATTATTTTTACCTGTCGCCGGAATGTTTGTTTATCCTTTTCAAGATATCTGTCAATTTCACGTGATTTAATCCGTTGTTCAACCTCTTCAGGACTGGCACGGAATCGCAACAAATAATTAAAAATATCATTACAGCATCGTGAACATGAAAATCGTTGAATGGATCGCCTACTATTTTGATTGCGATTGATCGGTGTCGTTCGATTATTGGTGCAATTGTTGGAATTTAAATAGGAAGCATCACCGTTACCGCTATGATTACCATCATTACATGAAACATTACCGACCACCGTCACATTGGATTTATTTTGACGACCGCTGTTGTTTATATCGTCGTCAATAGCTTCCGCCATCTTTGCGACATTCGATAAATCACTTTGTTTTTTATGCTTTTTCTTGCCGCAACTAAACATAAATCCGTCTTTTTAATTTTCACTATGAATCACAAATACAGAATTGATTGGAGAAAGAAGGAATGACAGAATAATGAAGAGTAAACACTTTGAACTTTTTATGTGTTTTGCTTATGTTCCGACAAACATCACCATCACGTATCACGTCAGTTAAGAGTTGAGATGTAAACGACAATGACAATCTGGAGAAGCAATAAATCGAAAATTGACCATCTATTGCACTTATTTCACATCATTCGATATGTAAATTTAGCCTTTTGTCCGAACCGAGCATTCACAACCATTCAGTGTTCAGTGTGAGATTAAATGGAACGAATGTTCGATTTGTAGCCGCTTTTAATCGAATTCCAACAGCAATGAGCCAACAGTTTACTCTTTATTTGATCAACAATGACACACACAATTGAATGAATATTCAAATCTATCGTTATCGATGACAGCGATCTTTCACCGAGAATATGTTGTGCAATCTCTTTTCGAGTTCCCAACACTTATTTTGTTCCTCGCCTTTGATGCAATTGGCTCCGTGTGTCTGTGCAAACAAGCGAATATTATTATTATTTTCCCTTCTAATCAAGTGACTGTTTTCTCCACAATTTTCGTTCGTTCCTTTCTTTGTCATCATTCAATTATATCACTTTATTTCAGTCGGAGGTGTAAAACATAAAAATGACTGAATTACATGCATCTTCAATAATAATAATTTCGATTAATAAAACACAATTAAAACTTTTGTTAGCTTCATCAGCCTCACACTGTACGACCAATTGATTATGTCTCTCACTCTTCTGTCGTTTTTTTTCTCTTCAATATTTTTTTTCTTGTTTCGATTCTTTGATTCTTCGTTGGTTTACTTGAAATGTGACTTATTCCAAATAGCAAAAAAACGAAAAACATCAAATTTTATTGCCGAAAAAGCGATAGAATAAACTTAAAAAAAGAGAAAAAAATGTCTTTTCTTCAATTAAACACTCGATGGATATTCATTTGATTCATTTACTTTCTATTCGATCCGAATCGAGTAAAAACAGAAATTCCACTCCCGTCAAAATCGTTCGTATTAACATGAATGCTGGTTGTAATTGCTTAGGTGTATTCATTTTCAATTTTTATTCTCTTGATCACACACAATGTCTTGCCCTGTCTCCAATATATATATTTGTGTTGTGTTCTCTCTTTTTATGCCATTTACTCTCCGTATTTACATGTTTTCTATATGAAATGCACGCAGCACACCTCTCAATTTAGATATTCCAACCGAATGGGTATTGTTGTATTGGTATAGTACTCTTATGCGTTCAAAATTGACAGCACAATCTAGTACTTCATACATCAAACATTTTAAATTTGGTTCATATTTACAGCCAGAATTACCACATTTCTTTTCATTTCATGAAAAAGAAATCGTAGACTTTTCCGATGAATTCTGATTAACCGAACATTGTCCTAAATTTAGGCGACTTCAACGAAATGAGAAAATTCGTGGATTGAGGCCTCATCTATTCGCCTGACAATTACAAAGAGTAGGCAAACATTGCGAAATACTTTTTTATTCTGAAATAACAATAAAGAAAATGATTTATTTGAAAAATGTTTTATTTGAAACCTACAATCCTGGCCACATTTCTCAACAATTCCAACACTTGAATGAAAAAAATTCCGAAAAATAAAAATAATCAAATTAAAATTTCAAACTCAAACTCAAATTTCAAATAAATACCGACTTTGACAAATGACATTCAAACGAATTATATTGGTTATGTTTACAATGACATTTTATAATATATATATTTTTTTTTACTTTTCGTCAAGATGTCGAATCTTTCAGTTCTAAAAGTAATAACAAAATTACGTTTAACGAATGCTCTATCAATACCATCCGTTCGTCACATAGTTATTAGTTCGACATCAAGGAACTGGAACGTAAATTCGTCAGAATGTTCAATTAATTCAAAGATTCATTCACGACCAAATGACATCAAATGTTTCGAAAGTCAGGTAAATCGTTTGATTCATACAGAACGGCCAATTTGGAAAAATGATTCAACGATCGATGGGAATGGAAAAACACTGGATGCATTCAGAGCTGAAGAGACGAGGATTGAACGTGAACACTCCAACGAAACATCAAATGATGGCAAAAATGCTGAAAGTGATGGTGAAAATCAAGAAAAAGTTCAACAGATTCGATCTCAAATATTGGATGCTTCACTTCAATTTGTATGTAAACATGGATGGAGTGTTGAAAGCATTCAACGGGGTGCAGAATCAATAAATTATCCAGGCATCGCTCATGGATTATTTCCCAATGGAGCAATCGAACTTATTCAACATTTTTACCTAAAATGCAATCGCAAATTAATTGAACAACTACAAAATGAACTGTCATCAACTGTCAACGATTCAGACGGGAAACCAAAACCAATTGAAGTTCCAAATCCAAGGGATTTCACTATTAAAGCCATTCGAATGCGATTGGAAATGATTGAACCATATATCGAAACATGGCCACAAGCATTAGCATTGATGACACTGCCCCAAAATGTTCCAACATCATTGGCACAATTGCTTACTCTTGTCGATGACATTTGCTATTGTGCTGGTGATCGATCGGTTGACATTGGCTGGTATACAAGACGTATTGGAATTGCGTCCATTTATAAAATGGTTGAATTATTTATGTTGCAAGATAAATCGCCTGATTATCAAAAGACATGGGAATTTTTGGAACGTCGAGTCGATGAAGGTATTCAAGTACAAGAATTTTTAATTAATTCCGATCAAAAAACAAAAACAGTAACCAAAGCACTGGATAATGTTTTTCAAACAGCCCGAAATGTATTAGGCATTAATTATAATAAAAGGTAAATTTTATCGAATGATTATATTAACAGAGAAACGAAAAAATATATTATTTAGAGTGCCGATGTGTTCTTCGATGTAGAAATGAAAAATGTTTTAAATAAATGAATTTGAAAGGAAAGAAAGAAATTTTGGTGTTTGATATTATTTGTTTTACTTACAGTGACCTTGAAAAAGGAATGTCCTTGAATGTCTGTCAATAACAATTAAATTTGATGATTTTTTTTTTTTTTGAAATTATTTATTACAAATCGATATTTTCTAGGCGTAGGCATATATACTAAATATTGCTTCTGATTTGTTGTTGTTGCTCAACGCGGTGTGAACCAGCGTATAATTGCATCATGATCTGAAACTTAAACATTTGCAATCATCTGCTTACGGTGAATTCGTTGAAATGATGGAATTCTATTTGGTCTATGCTTATTTAAATAATTTATTAATTAATGGCTAAGTAATGGCTGAACAATACAAAACAAATGCTTAATATTATTAATTATAATTTATCAATTATTATTTGAAACCGAAAGCGAAACCTTTCATCGATATAACCAACTTTATTCACACTTCAGTCTGCATTAAGGAAATATTGAAAGCATTGCAAAAATTGTTGATGTTTTTGTTATTCAATTTTGTTCAAGTGGTGCTTATTAGATTTCTGTACATATAATATGTTCTGAAATGTATTCAATTTTGTGATGATTCCGATATAACATTCAAATCTGAAGTTTTCATTGATTCATCAGATGACAACGATCAAATACATAGTATACAAAAAAATTTTTTTTGTATATTAAATTTCGTTTGTCATAAATATTGGAACATTTCCCATCAGAGTCATAAACCATAAAATATATTCTTCTTTAATATAAAGAAAACTGAAAAAAAGTAATTATAAAATCGATAGGACACTAATAACTGGAATTTACAATTTTCAATTAATTGAATATCAGACGAGATGACAATAATTCGGCAAATTGAGTTGCATTGAAATTTAATACTGTTGATCAATATATATGTATGTACATGCAGTCTATTCAAAGCTGCCTGAATGTTATATATGCTTTCATTGCATTTTAACCTTCACGAAAATCGATTCAGTTATGAATATTCATTCAAAAGGAGACATTGTGATTGTCTCTCATCTACAACATCTACATATATTGTCGTCTCAAGAACGTTGCGGTCGAATTCTGACGATAACAATTGGTCTATTGTTGCATCGTTAAATTGTGATTGAATGTCGAAAAAGATTTTATTGTGTTTTGTTTGTTGTGAGTGCAATGCAGGCTTAAAGAGCCCCAAACTACGGCTATATGTATTTATATGAATGAATTCAATACGTACGGGTATTGTGACTATAATAAAATGTTTAAATGATGATTGAGATACGGCAGACTTTTCGCATAACTAAAATACATTTTTGACTTGTGACGATTTCAATTGACTTGAATCGAAAATGATTGACCTCATCTAAAGATCATACATTGCTTGTGATATGATGTGGGCAATGGCCAGTCTATTGCCATGGATATTTTTAGTAAAATTCTTTGTTGTTTTTTTCATTCGAAGATGTAATGTCGTCTTTTCATCTGCATGAGGGCAATTAACAGATGGTTTCCATGGGTGCCTTCGAACAAGCGGTATTATTAAAAGTATTATTTGCCATCGAATCACCAACCGACGCAAGTCCATTTGATGAACTTGAATGATGTTGTCCGTGTGTTGTGTTCAATTTTGAGCGACTATTTTTTGGTGTAAAAAATCGTATGATTGCTGTTGTTACCTGCGAACCGAAAGAAAAAAAAAATGTTAAATAGAAAAAAATGCTATCCGACTCGGGAAAAAGAAGTGTGTATCTGGGCAAAAAGTTACCTGCGGTTGCATGACAACAACGAAAAATATCAAAACTCCCTGAAGAGCATTTATCGCATCCATAATATACCACAAATAATATCGAACATCATGTGTTATCACGTACATATTCGATGTTTGCATATTATTATGTGAATCGGCTATCCATACATTGTGGGCCCATGAAAGAACGTCTGCAATCCAAGTTATCCCCATCACCACCAATAGTTTAAAACAAATTCGGCCCAATTGTGAACTGGAAAATAAAATGCGTATTTTGTGTCCATTGTGTCCAGTGTCCATCATATCGATTTTTTTATGAAATTTTCAATGCCTGAAAAATTGACTTACCGTTCCGTTGACGATTTTACATCATCTTGTTTCCATAATCCGCACATCAGTTGTCGTGTTGTAGATGCGAATAAAATTATATTCACAAGCAAAAGAAAACCAATCGGACCGAAAAAGTATACGAATACTTCCATGTCACCTGTTTATTGTTCGATGGACAATTGATTTAATGAAATTGCTCATTTGACTTTAATCTCATGTGTGTGTGTTCGTGTGTTTTTGTGTGTATATTGCAAAAAAGATAATAATCTAACGGTTATTTCCGTTCAAAATGGTACTCACCAACAAACCAACATCTGCGCTCACCAAATCGAGGTCTCAACAAATTGTGTGAATGTGGCAAATTATCCATGATAGCCGCAACGCCAGTTATAAGCAATGCAAAGCCCCATGCATAAATTTTATAGATGCGTAAACGAATTTTTTCTGCCTTTTTGCCCAATTGTGTCGGACGAAAATCTCTGTAAATATTCAAACGGAAAAAATAAATAAATAAAAATTAAATAGACTTTCTCTAGACATTCACTTCAAGCTACACAGTTATGATTGTTTGTTGTTTATGATGTTCTAGCTATCAGCTATAGCAACGGCAATTGTTTGCGACTGTTAATAAGTTCTTTTTTATGGCAAAGTTGTTAAATATAAATTGTCTTTCTCTCTATTTTGAAATTGGTTTTCGAACTGTAATTGTTTTTTTTTATTGCGAACTCTGAAAATGCGACTACTTGATATACTGGCACTGGGATAGTGTTTTTTAGAAATGAGTTAGTTATGAGTTTCGAGTTTAATTAAAACTTAACAAAAAATCGAGCGAAAATGATGGGAAATCGATCTGTGGCATACAATGTGTGATACAAATAACCGATTCAGAATTCGATCGACGAACGAATCAATTTGATTAAAGTTAAAAGTTTCAAAAATACACAAATTAATATTGGAAATTCGGAACAAATTAATATCCAGAGACGCATCGGAGTTTTGTTTTCAGTTTCAGTCATAAATAAACCAAATACGAAATTCAGAATAGTCATAAACATTAACTTTAACTACAGTAAATAAACACCAAATGATGAATCAGCGCAATTATTTCTTCATACTTGAGTATTGAGTATTCTCTTTTGTCTCAAAATCTCTGTTCGTTGTCGCGACTATAGGGCTCTAAATATTGCGTATATATTTTTCACTTTATAACTTCACATAATGCAAAGAGAGAGAGAGAGAAAGAAAAGTGAAAGTTGAACAATGTCTACGAAAATGATGGCGATTATTGTTGTGTTGACGTCAGAGTTTTCGTTGTTTTTTTTTTCGTAATAATTTTCAAGTTGAAGATATTTCATGGTCTTTGTTGTTCTTTGCACACGAATGAGAAGCAAAAGAAGAAAACAGCCGAAGAATGAGTGGATTTCTTTCATAATATAATTTCATTTCAGATCGATTGTGTTTTTTTTTCTCTTCTTCATTTTTAAATTGAAATTTCTTAAGTTAATTTGAGTTTGTGTTTCTTTCTTTTCTTCTTCCAACTGTTTGTAATGATCAAATCGAACCAACCGAACACTGAGCACTGAACAGTATGCATTCATGTAAAAGGAGACGCGCGCTTGCGGTAACAAAAACATTGAACAATTATCATTTTTTGCTTCTAAGTAGAAAAAAGCAAAAAGCTTATAATCCAAGCGGATAATTTGCCATCGCTAGTGATTTCTTATTTGAAATATAGCCAATAGCGAATAGGTCTTGTGAATATGATTTTAATTTGTAATAATCATCGATTGTTCATTTGCTTATGTGTATCAAGTATCTAAAATCTAATGATCGGTTGAGATTGACGCGAATACATTCCATATTACATTAGGTGACTACAGACTAGATAGACTGCACAGATCAAAACCAAAGCCCATGCTGATTTATCGATGAAACGAAAATGAAAAAACTAATAATAATAAGAAGAAATATTTAATAAATGCGATGAACGAACAAGAGTAAAACAACAAAGATTAAGAATCATCTTTTTGAAGAATGCAAAAAAGAACCAACAACAACTATAAAACCAGATCAACCTGGTTGTGTAGGTCATGCCGATATATTGTATATTGTATGCTGTCATGCCATAATCATCTGTTCAATTGTTTCGATTTCATTAAATATTTTTTTATCTTTCATTTTCTTCTTTTCTGATTTTTTGCTTTTTCGAATTTTTGTATTTGTTCATTAACGCGCTGTTCCTGATGCGTGTATTTTTATATCGACGTCGCCACATGGAATCTGGTTTGAAAGTGTTTAGTGTTCAGTGTTCAGTATTCACCTATTAAATCAACTATAATTATCTTGTTTCGCGATCGACATAACAATGATTTTTCATAGATTATTCTGTCTCGAATGTTGGCCTTTGCATTCCCAAATAATTTCTTTTTATTTTAAAATTGATTATTATTATTGTTTCAATATTATTGATAATAATGGATTGAGATGTCAAGTTGTCGCCTTCGTTTACAATTCAAAACACACGTCAAAATATCAATGAGAAACAAAAATTAATATTAATGTAAGGCAAATAGCAAATACATACCGGAATGTCCACCAAATGTTGAAACACATTACGTTCAACCAGAAAAATGCCGCCAAAAAGAAGAAATGCATCGAAGTTGCTGCAAAAAAAAAGATAAATCCATTGGAACAAAATTCAATTATTCAATTCAAATTCAAATAACAAACAATATGATTTTCTAATATGATTTTCTCATATGATTTTCTAATATATGGTTCAGATATGGGTAACTTGATCACTAGTGAAGCAAAAGAAAATATAATTTTCTTGGCACAAAGCCAACAGAAATTGCTCAGAAATTGAAGTGGAGCGAACATTGAAACGAACATGTGGAGATAAAACAAAATGCCATTCATGGTTTAGTTCAGGTGCCGAAGCCATATGTTTCTCTGAATGAAGACCAATTTCGATTGAAAGTGATATTTGGTAAAAAAAAAGAATCCCGTTACAATCATAAACCATCTGCTGGGCCGTATGGTGATTTTTAGTGATCATTATTTATTATTTAGGGCTCCAGAAAATCTTATTTAAAAAAAAAAATGGTTCTCGAACAGTTAATTCCGCTCCGCTATTCAATCGACTGAATCCAGTAGTTAAACATGAAAATATTATTAAAATTTTATTACAATTCTGACAAAATGAATCATTTTTGTTATGTTCTTTCGTTTGTTGGCTTTTACATTTTGCATGTTAAATCGTTCGTTTGCATCTTAAAATGGAATCACTACTCAGTATACATTAACCAACAACCTCATAATTCATAACAGCCTAATGAAAATGAGAAATGAAACTGTAAGATGTATTGTTCTTGTAATATGGTTTTATATTTTGATGTCTGAACAAATGGTGAAGTGAATGTATTCCATAGATTTTGTATTTTTCATTCTATAAAATGTGAACTACATGAATGCAATTTAATATGCATTTGTAGTTGAGTTTGTCTTCAAGTTTTCCGACATCAGACTTTAGGCTTCAGTCTTTACATTTCTCATTTTTCATTTTTCCATTTGAAAAAGTCATAATTTTTAGCGCATAAATGTATCATTTTTATTTGGATAGCTTCAAATGAATATAGAAGCCTACATTTTGCAATGCATACGAAATGCAGCGTGACTTTCAAGAGCTATTCAATACATCAGAGAATGTATTCATTGTAATTATAACAAAATGTAATGAATCTTGAATCTTGAATACATACTACGTACATACGATTCATACGAACCAAATGAATATTGGTTTCGGTTGAAATCTTTACAATATAAATGTGTGTTTCAAGTGCAGAAACAAATGATAAAGAATATTTTATTCTCATTTTATTCAGCGGCTTACAAAGTTATTGCCCAATCATAATAATAATAAATAATTCAATGGTGAATGCGCCATGCGATCTCTCAACCAAATTATACATTTTCTTCAGAAATGAAATCCAAACCCACAAAATCAATTCGAAATTTTATTCGAAAAATAAATCCCTCAAAATCGAACATTAAATGTCATTTCACTTATTATTGGTGCTTATTTTGTGCTTACATTGTTTCTCATTGTTTGTGGCATTTTGGATTCATTTGTGAAAGTAGTCGAAAAAAAAAAATTCTGACCAGGATTGAATTTAATTAGTGGCTCTATGTAGCATACTGACGACGATTGTTCATTGCTCACGGCCGCTAATGTCAGTAAGATTAAGCTCTCTCGGTTCATTCGAAATGTATAAGGTCAGAGAAAACCGAACAATAACATAAAACATACAGCGAATCAATGTGAAAATGAAAAAAAAAAATATAAAAAATAAAAAATAAAGAACAAAACACAAGAATAATAAGTGGAGGAGAAAATAATGAAAAGAAAACGTGAAGAACAAATTAAATTTTGTTACTCATAAATAGTGCGAAACTGAATTACTTGTAAATAAATAAACTTTAACTTTCGTTTGATTTAGAAATTAATATGAAATGAGAATTCGTTCTTGGAAAATGTTCTTCATTTGAAATGGTGATATTAAAAATAATAATAATAATAATGATATTTGGCTCGACTCGACTCCAGCATCATATTAAAACAAATTTAATGCGATATTGGATTGGATAGTGAATAACAAACGATCCAAATAATAGTTCATAAAATCTTTAAATCGGCTTTAGATTGAAATAATGGAAATGTTCATCATAAATGAAATAGTTTACTTGCGCATTGACATTCCGGAATCTATATTTCATTGTAACATTCAGTCATTTAGCAATATATCCATGTTAACATTTCAAATGTGAAATATGAAATGTGAAATATGAAATGTTGGATGTGCGCCCAAAATCAAGGAAAACACTAGATATTAAGTTATCTAAACGTTAGATGCCCTATTGGTGAGCACAATACATATATGCACAATGCACAATGCTTTTATCGTTGAAAATTGAATTTATTTGTTGTGCATGCAATTTTGCTTTCACATCGTGAGTCAAATTCTCGATTTGCGATCATGTGAGCAATGAGAAATATTATTATCGTAAAACTGATAAATGATTGAATATCCAATGAATTTTCTATTGTAACATTGAATGCATAATAGATTGGCAATTTCCGAATCAATGCACAACCGAAATTCTATTATAATGGCACCCTCATTTCAAAAACAGGACACATTCTGTATGTTTGCGGCTAAAGAATAATAATGAGACAATTTGAGCTGAAAATTGCTGCAATGAACCTCGACATTCGCAATTCATCTCTCAATAATAATAATAAGTACTTTAATCGAATTAACATTGAGAAAATTTGGAACAAAATCATTATTTTTTTATTTGACGGTAATTTATGATTCGATTCAATGGAATTAACCATAATGTGATATGCTGTCTTCTGTATACTACAGAATCCAGTATTCACAATTCACAATCATATATATAATATATATGCTTTGCGAAGATCTTTAGCACATAAATCAAATCCAAAGGTTATTTCCACATGTATACGGAATACGGAATTCGTTTAGCTTCAAACGTGACTTTTCATAATTTCATTTCTATTTTCTGTAGGCAACGATAGAGAACAATAGCGAACCTAAACATAAATAGTGTATGTATATTTTATTCTCTCCGTTTTTGTGATGAGAAAAGGTCATTCATTCATTCATTCATTCACTCATTTTACAAAATACACGAAATCGACCAATGATTTGACCGCAAAATTTCGTTTCTTTTAAATTACTACATATTCGAAATATCGGATGAATGAGCAACGACACATTTTCTCAAGCCTTAGAATTCTTCCCACTCGATCGTGGCTATTCTTCTTTTTCTTTTTTCTAACACAACACACGTTCGTTCAGCTTTAAATTTCCAACATTTCGTGTACCTTCTTGTTCCAGGCATTTTAAGTGGAAATGTATACAGTGAATTTTGAAATAAAATGTGTATTTATTGATTGTTCAGTACTTAGGTAACCATAATAAGTTACTTGACTGTCTGATATCGACCATATTGCATAGTACAGTGCGGTCAGAACCATAACATTAAATAGAACTAATTCAAAGCTTTCAAAATGTTAGGGAATTGAATAAACAAATCTCATTTCACCAGAATATATTCAAAAACATCCACATTAAAATGTGAACATTCGTATCATCCGAAAAATTTAATTTCAATTGCATTTGAAGTGTGTGGAATTAGTTACGGCTCATGATTATCAGGAAATACATGCATGCAGTTTGCAAATGAAATTAACTCAACGATGAACGATGAACGATGATATACAACAAACAAAAACAAAAATGAAAAACTCGATTCAATGAAACGAAATTAAAACGATAATTGAATTTGAAGATTTTCCATTTATCAATTAAACATGTTCGGCCAATGCTGACCACTTACCACCACTCGAATGATATTGTAACAATGTTTGACTGTCTGGGGCTGTATAGTGTTATACACTACATACTACACACATTTACCAGTTAATACGTATATTTAATACATTTTATGCATTCTAAGTATCATATTGAATTGTCTGGCTCATTTTTATCAATTCACTAAGTTTATAACTGTTGGTGGCGAGCCGCTCATATGCACACACCAATGAATTGTCTGCAAAAATGGCAAACATTCAGCCTTCTTTTTTTTTGCTTATTATTTCTCTCAAATGTCTCCGTTTCCAATTCTGTTTGGAATAAGGCATTGCACTGTGTTCGTGTGTCGGCATATTGTGATTGCGATGTCTATGACAAAATTGTAATGGGTAATGGTTCTTCGGTACTATGAAGTCGAGAATTTATGTTTTAGTTTGTCAAGTTGATTAAATGAATCTGCAAAGTATGTGATTGGTTTGAGCAAATGCACAAAATGATGCTACAATCCGCAAACGAGGGATGAATATATTCTCTTCTTTTTTCTTTCTTCGTTAGATTTGTATAAAAATTGAGTAAAAGGAAGCACGTCGAGATTCATTTCGAAATTTCCTTTTAAACGAAAAAATAAGAAGAAATGAGAAAAACTAGACGCAGACTTGGATTATTATTATTTCAAGCGATTTTTTCTTGCCATACAAAATTTTGCATTGCCAAAGAAATGGGAAAGAGAATTCTGTTTTATGAATGCATTCCAATAACACCGCAATTCAACATTCAACGCTCAACTGTGTTGTTCATTTTATTATTTGGCATGTCTAGTTTTAGGTGATTTTATATTCGGTGGTCTATATCGAATGGGAAGCTATTCATTTTAAATGGCTTTTACATCGGGTCGATTGCAGAGATACATTAGATATTTACAATCGGAAAGGTCAACAAACATCACCAGCAATGTATCAACGTAAACTGAATGCACGGCAGATAAGAGAGTGCGTATATTTACTATGTTTACGAGGTGAAATGCAATTTTGAACGATTTTCGGAAGGAAATATAAGTCGACAATGTGATATCATAGGTTTAACAGTTGAAAAGACAAAAACAATGGAATCCTTAGTAGAAAATAAATGATGATTCATTTATTCATTGGACAATGAGTTTTGGTACATTTTAAATAAAAACATACAACACGTGCATACAGATAAGAGTTGTTGTTTTGGGTTGCATGATTTTAATGGCTCACTGAATCGCATTATACATATTGTATATTTATTATTCATTAATACTTGTAGTGCAATCATTATTGTTATTATTTCGAAAACTACAAATTTTTTTTTCGTCAACACAAAGAAAACGATCAACCGAAAAAAGAGCCAGATAATCCATAATAACATTATTCAAAACCGTTGATAAATTAAATATCGCAATAATGATGATTTATATGAATTTCCAGGCGCAAATGAAACAATTACGTTGCTGTTGCCAGTGGCCATTGCATTGTCATTATTATCTGAAATATTTTTAATTCGGCGCATATGGTGCTGAAATCCTCTTTCTTTCTTTCTCTCTCTCTCTTTCACTCTGGTAAAACAAATTAACCGAAAAAGTTTCATGCATTCATAATGCATGTAATTGCACGTATGTGCGCGACTACATCCACTTTTATCGAAATTGACATAATATTATAGAGTATGAAGTATAAAGTCAAGAATCATGTTCTATTTCGAGTTAAACCACAATTTAAACGAAATCACCTAATTTGTTCTCTTCAACTTTACTATAACTTCGTGAACAGTACACAAATAATGAGCTTGTCATCGGCTTTTGCCTCACTTATGCTAATGCATAATTATGATTCGAATGAATATATATGAAAGTTGTTGATGTTGACAGAGTTTTCAAATCAAAATAATCCAAAATCTCTGTCATCCGTAAAATAGAAAGAGAGTGAGCATTGTGCTCTGTGAATGTGAGATTTATTTTTTGAAATTTCCATTTTGGAATTTGAAGCTATTGTGTGGTTTTGTGTCTATTGATTTTAGTTGTTGACACTTGTGTGTTTGATGTGAATTGATTGTATCGGCTTTGTTGTCACTTAATCATGATTAGGCGCTCCAAATATGTAAATGTATTGTATATTCAATTTGGAGCCGACTCAATTTACACATTATTCCAAATTTTTTTTCTCGATTTAAATGATATTTTATACGAACGGCTGTGTATTGTATGTGCGCAATGTTTCTTACTTTGCACATAATATTAATCAAATGCGTGCGATGCCTGCGAGCGATTACACTTTTTCTGGGTTGTATTAATGTAATTTATTTACTTTCGGTGCGATAATACGAGATTTGCTTTGGCAATTTCGAAATTTCAATGAACATCCATTATTTTCAATGGAATTTTCGATACAATTTCATTTGGTTCGATGAATTCATGGGGAAATTGGCCCTTTTTCGAATAAACATTAAACATCGATGACTTCATTTGATATCACTCAGTTCACAATCCGAAAATCAACACCATTTTTCAGCCGTATTTTTTTTTTTGTATTCAAATTCTTACCTATGACCAAACATGGTATTCCAGTGAATAATGATCCAGCCAGTTGATTAATGGCCAAAAGTAAATCACCGCACAGCAAACATCCAACGTAATACGTTTGACAACGACAGTGTAAAACATGATGATTGGATGGCAGTAAAAATCCAATTGCCAAAGTCAATGACAAAAATATCACGGAAATGATCAAAAAAATAGAGTAAATGAGAAATCGACGATCCTGCGGGCATAAGAATAGCGGAAAAAATAAAAAACAAAAATTAATTCAAATACATTTGTTACAATTGTTGCGAATTTACTTATTCAAATTCTAATCGGCAAACACAAACCTCATCAATTTTAAATTCCGAAACTCCTTTGACAGCCACAATGTCGTCACATGCAAAAACCACTTCAGCAATAACATTTGATGCTTGCACGGTATGATCAATACAAAATTCATCGGCTCGCAGTGAACGATGTGCGTCCAATGTATATGTGCCATTTTTTGTATTCAAATTTTGTTCACGAAATTGATGATCGGCAATCACATATTTATCATCGGCGGCCGGTGAACAAATGGGAAACCCGTATATTAAATCAATGTGCGTTGCATTTTGCATTTGAAATAAATTTTCCGGTATTGGACCATACTGATCGGATCTAGATGTACATGTGCGCTCTTCAGACAAATAAATCGAATGATGTCCGCAACATTTTCGAATTTTTGTTAATTTAATCGGTTCCATTAATGAATCGGCACCTCTTGCATTTGGCAAACAAACTAATGCAACATCTTTATCAATACAATAATCGGCCAAATCAATTTGAGCATTTCGTTCGCCCAAAAATAATGTTCCATTCGAAAATAGGGCTACATTTGATTTGAACAATTCGGGAGTGTCACATGCGGGCCGTTGATTTTCACGTGCGCGCATAAAACGTGGTGCATCACCATATGGTTGAAAATTTGCCTTTTTTATGATCATATAAATGAGTGGCCACCACTTTTCCGTGCCACCAATCGAACATTGTTGATTTTGATCAAGCATTTCACCGATCCGACAGCATTTATTTATCTCAATAGGAGACGGTGCTCGTACCGCATCCGAACAGCATATCAAACATCCAAATGTGATGAAGATTAAGATAAGCATTGGTTTCAGTGAATCGTTCAAATTATTTATATGGAATCGCTGCATTTTGATGAAGTTATTATTTTGTTGTTTTTTTCCTTTTCTTTTTTTTAGTTTTTTTTTCAAATGATGATGCTGAACTTCGAAATCATTCTCAAAAACAATAAATTTCCACTATTCACTCAATTTTTCATTGTGTTCGTGCAGTCGATATATTTGCACTGAATCTTCGACCGCAATCTGATATTAACAATAAAATACATTAAAAAAAATAGTAGAAATTTTAATTTACAATTGCAATGATATGATTGGATCTGTTCTAAATAGCGTTTCATGTGCCTCTTTTTCTTAAATGATCATTAATTTCAACGTGATGTCATTTTTTTTTTTCGAACATCAGCCAATGCAAATACACTCATAATAATTTATAGGTCCTCTCTTTCACATCTTTATTACAATCGAAAGAAGAAGAAAAAACAAACACATTTCATTCGATTGATCATTCAATTCCTGTCGGAGTTCAATGCAAAACTGAAAGAATTTTTATTGAAATAATTATTTTGTGCTCTTGTTTACCATCAGAAGAAGTCATGGACATTCACATGCACACACACACACACATACTACTACGATTTAAGACGAAATATTATTTTGTAGCCGAGCACAGAGAGCAAAAACAGAAGACAAAATTATATGGGAAAAATGTGTTAAAATAAATTCAGCACTACCGTTGTTGCCGCTTACACAACAAACTAGTTTTATCTTATACATTCATGAATAAACAAAACAATAGACGCAACCTGGAAAAATAGCGAATCGATTCATTTATTATTGGTATTCACTTTTTTGTTTTTATTATTTCTACTCGTTTCGGAATCGCATTCAATTCACCCACTGGGATATTCAGGATCAGCATATGATTGATCCGGTTTCCGATACCGAAATTTAAAATTAATTCACATCATTGATCAACACAAACAAAACATAACCGATATGAACTTTAACATCGACCGTCAACGTCCGTGTTTTTTCTTTTCTTGATTGAATTGTATTCAAAAATCCGAAATACGAATAATGTTTTGATTTTTCTTTTCTTGTTAAAAAAATTACACCGTTGCACAAAACACGTACTGAATCGCCTGATGTATACGAACAACTGAATCAAGAATTAGACTTTTTGAACCGTTGAGCTCTTCTTGCACACACAATCACATCTACAATAAATAAACATTCTCAGTTCAATGTTTCAATGTTCCAATGTTTCGAACACTTTGCTTTGTGTGTAGTGTGTATAGTGTTGTAGAGTTTGAAACGTTTCTCCCTCTTTCGAAAATTTTAACGTTCAATGTTCAATATAGGCAAGTATCAGCATGTATTAAACACGGCTATTTAATACATTCTCATTCGCTCACTACGATAACCGCTCATCACTTGGGCTAGGAAGTAAGAGCGCATTTTTATGCGCTATCAATGTGTTGGTGTTTGTTATGTTGTCGGAATAATATATTTCTTTTTTATTTTTTATTTTTGCCGGCTTGCTGTGCTTGGTTTTATGTTTTATGTTGTGTCTCCGTTTGCATGAAGAATTCAGTTTTTTCTTTTGTTCCTCGTTGCCTTTAGTTTTTTACGCTCGTCGTTGTTCAGTTTTTCGATCTTTTTTTTTTTGCTAGCTTGCTTGCTTGCTTTATGCTGTTTTTTTTTCTCTCTTCTCGGTGTTGAGTAGAGGGTCTATTCAATATCTTCTTAGAATATGCATTGCAACATACCATTTTCGACACATTCATAGTTTTCTTTCGTTTTTCATTCGTTCTTCCTCCTTCACTGGTGTTTTGCTTTCACATTAATTTATTGTGAACTGTTTGTAGTTGGCGAATGTATTTTGTCATTTCTTTCATTCGATATTATTTTTATTTCCTACATCGTTTCGGCTGTTTGGCTCTGGTTCGGTTGTCTACTATAGTTGTTTCTAGTGTGGTTTAAATGTTATAGCGTTCATGATTCTTGGTAACAACTATAAATTGATGCATATTTTTTGCTCACTCTTTCTCTCTCTCTGTCTCTGCCCCTGTTTCTTTCTTGCATTCCCTTTGCCGAATGGTTCGTAAAATTGTATTATATTCACATATTGTTCATGACCATTCCAGTGAGACAGCTGCATCAACGTTCCACCAATAACAATAATAACAAACAATGAATCGAAACCAACATCACCGAATCGCCCATACTCTTGAATCTCAAATAATTCCATTTTTTTTTCTCTATTCTCTCTGTTTTTCGGAGAACGATAGAAAAAAAATTACAAAAATTCAATCGCAACTATTCGCGATAAATTGAAATATTTGCACGTTTTAAATACAAAATGCAATTATTCATTGGATCCAGGTTGCATGGTGTATCTGTTGATTTTGCTATTTTTCTGTGGAATATCGAAAATGGTTCTATAAAGCATAAAGCCATAACTGAATGTTCAATGTTGACAACAAAATATTTTAGAATATGAATTTTCTTACATTAAAATATTTACATTCAGTTGTTCGAATGTTCGTGTGCCACACTCTCCCTATTTTACTTCACATTTTTTTAGCAGCACTAAGCATGTAATATAGCACTTTTGGTCTTATTTTAATGAAATATTTCCATTTCTTCCAATTTAAATCGAATTAGTTTATTTATGGGAGAAAGCTGCTTTTTGTCGTTTTGTCTGCATAAATCATTCCAATTCGATCAAAAATTTCGAAATCAAAAATGAATTACTTTTTCGAAAGTACTCTTAAAATCACCGGCGACATGCAGACTCAATTCCTCAAATTTGCGTATACGATTTACGTGTGTTTTGCACATTGTCATTCCCATAATTTTTCCCTTCTTTTCTTTCCATCGTATCGACTCAACATTGTGTGATTTATCACTTTTTATTTGTGCAAAACATGAAATCCATTTGACTTTTTGGATTTTCCTGTATCGATAATGTGAAAAATCAACCAGAATGATTTCGTTTTCACAAATTTGAATATATGCTGATGGCGATGGGGTTTTGTTTGTTCGGTTGAATCCAAAATATTTTGAGCCATTTCTATATGGTAAAATTTCGTAACTCAACTAACGAAAATTCGCAACAAAGCTACGACTATAACGGGCTATAAACTTGAACAACTTTGATGTCTAACGAATTGATCCGTGTGTGTGTGTGTGTGATGTGCAATATTCACAGGAATATAAAGGTAAATCGAAAAATGTTATCAAAGCAATTCATGATTCAAATAGGATGTTTCACTTCCTTCATGCTTCATTTTCCAATTTCCAAATTTTCTCTACCTGAAACCTGAAATAAGAACATTAACCTATGGCTACAGGTATTCATCTGTTAAATGATAAAAAAAAAAATCATATCTAAACTGTATTTGAAATTTTCCTGTTCTTTGATTACATCTGGAATTGACTGATAATTTTCAAAGAATTTCCAATTTCAACAGCTCAGTCGTTCAGTCCGTTGTTGTTCCCCTTCTTTGAGAAGGCGAACGAAATGAAAAAAAAATGAACAAAAAAGATCATTTTAGTTTGAAATTTCATATCCGACGTATGAAATGCTTTTGTTATTGCTTTTTTTTTTGTAAAAAACTTCATTGTTATATCTAGAAATTATCGAAAAAGCCGTCTGTATGGAGCCGAGACTCAGCACTCCAAACAATCTACAACAGAATAATTATTATTTGTTTTCATCCTTTACCCTTGTTCCGTTCATATTCTGCATTCAAAAGGAATTTCATGCAAGACGAATGCCCATATGTTCTATTTAACAAAAAAAAAAGAAGCCATACATACATACGTTCTTTCATTCATATTTCAATATTTGCCTTTTTTCAAATCCAGAATTCTCGGCCAGAGCTCATAATGAATAGCACACATTTTTCCATAATTCTCGATATGTTTGCAGTCCATAGTAATCTGCATTCGATTACGAAACCATATCTTTTCCATACGAATGATTCCAAAAGATTCCCAAACGAATGGCCTATCTCCCATCTCTAACACAAAGAAAACAAAACGGAAACGTTGCTGGTGGTTTTTAAATTTGAATTTCATTTAAATTTTTTCCTTTCTGAATATTCGTTTGAAGTGGAAAAAGTTGATGGTTTTGACCATCGATTAGCCAAACAATTTCGAAAAAATATTGAATTATGTTTGCTCGAATGTCTATTAAACACCGTCAAATGTACATAACGTACGTTATAACGTTTGTTTATCCAGTTTAAAGCATCAGTTGTGCTCGTTGCCATACACAACACACACTGTTTCGATTCGCTTCAATGAATGCTGTAAATGCTCATTGCTCATGCTAGAATTTTCATCATCCAACGGACAATATGAACTTCAACAGAATAAAACCGATTAGTATTGTCAATACTAGAGTGGAGAGCCTACGACCATATGCACTATGCACAATGTGGTCCTCTCAACACACTGTTTTTTATGCTCATTGTGATGTAAGATAAAAGAGATTAAATATAAATGCCATTCTGATAATGTATTTTAACACCAGATTCAGATTTTTATCGCTTGCATTTAAAATTATGAACATGCACACGATGACGATCACAGCTGAATCATATGCAAAAACATGCTAAAGGCTTCAAAAAAAAAATGATTATATTTAGGTTTTTTGAAAATGTTTAAGGCCATCATTAAGTTATTATCTATGTTTTTGTTTATTGATGAACTATTGTACAATTTACATGCAGCTCTCGAGACTTTAACTTCTACCCGTCTATTTACCATTGTGCACTTTTGTATTGTGCAACAACTTTCGACCATAGAGCCATATTAGCGTCGGTTGATGACCATGCACATAACGGACATTGGACCGTTATCTTTTGAGCCCACCACTCATAAAGTTTCGGCATTCACAATTTCAGAAAACAAACAAAAAAATAAACGGGCCACAATCAGAGTGTTCAGGGGTCTTTGGTCACCGTGTGTAGAATGAAAAAAGAATAGTTCCATTTTTTTATTGCTTTTTTATGAGTTTATGTTTGTTTTAAAGTGTTTGAGGCTCTACGATTCATTTTCCGAAAGATTCGATCCGTTTATGCCTTCAAAAACGGTATTAATTTTGAATTGAGCACAAAAACCCACCATTATTTGCCAAAACGATGCAATCACTGATTTTGCACTGACTGACTGTGCACAGCAGATATTTGCACATACCATTAGCAGCTATTTGTAGAACAACAACAATGGGCATTGAGTGCAGAAATAGCAAAGCCGAAGAGAAGATGAAAAAAATTAACAACAACAACAACAACAACAAAAAATATGCTCATAACTCATAACATAAGTATGAAAGATGACAAAAGATTATTTTTACCTTTCATTTTGAGTTTTGAGTGCTTCAAAATTGCAAAAAACACTTGAAACTAAAACAATTGCATTCATTGTGTGCAATCTATGCAATGTGTGTCTCGTACTGATATGTCGACTGGTAAAAGGAATAAGAATCATATACATATATAGATATATGTATAATGTATATATAAACCGGCTGTCAAATGAAAGCAAATAATAATGAAATGTTGAAACTGTAAACAACAAAAACAATACTGGAAAATATACTCATACAATATGAGACAATTCCATGCGAACGGTACACAATGAACAATGAACAGTGAACAGTGAACAATGTTCACACAAAGCCTACCGTACAATATGCATACGAACACTCGAATAAAACTCCATAAGTAGCAGCCGAATACAAACACACACACACACACAGACACACTCACACGAACGCACACAAAATTAACTACTATAAAATAATGGTCTACAAATTGGATCGAATCGGATCGGCTGGCTGTTCATTGGTTGTTAGTATGCGTTGCTGGTTCAACGTGTTATGAATTGATCCAAACACGATATCCACAAACTGAAAATATATATTATATTCATTTGGTGTATTTGTGTGGCTCATTTCGATGAACATGGCATATCGAGAGAATCAAAGAAATTTAAAAAAAGAAAAAAAAGAAAAAAAAACGAACACACAAAATAAACCAACAACAATAGCACCAACATTTTTATATGAAATTTTTTGAAACCTGTGACTGAAGAACACAGTGAGCTGCTATGGAGCCATCATCACAAGCCAATAACACTTAACGTGCTGTATATTATTCAGTTGCTCTTCAGCTATCGGCGAGTTGGTTTCATGCAATTGCTTTAAGTGATGAGCGCGAGCGCATTTTCATTCGATTACAAAAAAATTAAAATTTGTACGCGAAAAAAATATACAAATTAATTTTCGTTAATGTTAATTTATCATAATCATCAATCATTAACATCATCATACCAAATTATTGGTTTTACATCTCTTCAATTTATTTCTAATTTATTCTTAATAATTTCTTCTTTTTTTTACATATTTTGTGATGTTTTTTAAATTGTTTGAACTTTGAAAAGAAAAATATACGATATAAAAGTGATTCAAGAGCAACGCAATTTATTTCATCAAAAAGTGAAATGTTTTTTCTCTTTATGATCGTCGATAGTGACATTTATTAGTAACATAATTCAATGGTGTCTCGCCCATTCAAAAACAGCGACAACGACAACAACAAAAAAAAGAAGGAAGAAAACTTAAATGAGTGAATAGACATCCAATAAATAAATATATACATATATATATATTGATAAATACCGATCATCATTTTTATTCATTCCGGTTTCGATAAATATAGTGATCACTGTGAAACAAGTGCAAAATAAGAGCAACTCAAACGGTTTGATGTGAATGAGATTGGCCAAAAGTGATTATACGACACGAAAAAGCGGAGAGAGAAAAAATACGGAGAAAATAAAATAGAGAAAAGGAACGACGAACGGCGCAAACAAGAGAGAGAAAGAAAAAAATTATACTTTCTTTTCTGTATCGTTGTATCTGTAGCTGATGATAATAATAATATGATTGGATCGTTTGTTAATTTAGTGTAAGAGTTAAGCGAAGGCACATAAAAACAATATGTGCAATCAAGTAACCAACGCATTTTGAATTTCTCTTTTTGTGCATTGAATCAAGAAAATAAGAAGCAACAAAAAAAACACTTAATAATAAAATAATTGTCTCGAAATTCGTCTTCATGAGTTAATTTTGCCACAAAAGATCGCACAATTGTGTGCCGAAACGATCAGGTGGCTAATATTAAATATTGAAAATAAAACGAAAACGAAATGGAACGTGTGTGTTTTTTTTTATTGAACATCTTACTAAATTAGCAACATTTAAAATTTTCACCGGAACATCAAATCTTTCGACCGCATCAAAAGTCATTCAAACTTTCGAAAATTGAATTCTATCACTTTTTCAATTAATAATAATAAATAAAATTTGTGAAAGAATCGCGAGAGGAAAAAGCACAAACACACACATTATTATAAAATGATAGCTCATTAAACATCACTACTAACGGATTGAAAGAAATAGAACAACAAAAACCACGGAACATCGACGACGACGACGACGGAAAATCAAATTGGCTTGGTGAAAAAAATAAGAAAAAGAATAATAATAATTTAGTGAAACTGGAACGAAAAATCATTAGATTTGAAAAGAGACCGTGAAATTGCACTGATTTGACCACGCGAATGCAAACTCTCACATTCGTAAAAGAGAAAGAAACGAAAAAAAATTTTGAATCGAAAATTTGATTTGAATCATCGACAAAACACATCATCCACACAATACACAATACACAATGTCGCAACAAGGTAAAATTCAATACTCCAGTGACCCAATTGATCGAAATTCGGCGATCATGATTAAGAAGCTGTCATTATCTTTTGTAATTGTATTCATTTTGGCAATATGCCCGCTGTGCGTTGTAAATGCGGCAAAGCCACCGTCACCGGTTGCCATAAATAAATGCTGTCGTGAGGGTGAACAATTGGAGCGGAATGGACATTGTACGATCGGTAGCATCGAACCATTATGGTGGCCACGAATATACATGATAATGAAACAATCGTTTTTTGAACCAGATGGTGATGCACCAAAATTTTTCAAAATTCGTGAACTTTCAAAACCATTTTGTGCAATGCCCGAATTAATAATTGATTCTCATACAATGGCATTATTCTCAAATGGTTCATTGTATTTGTCTGAACGTGACAAACAAATAAGCGCCGATAATTTTTGCGTTGACAAAGGTATGGCCATCATTTGTGATCCAAAAGTTCAGCACAGCAACGAAATCAATGAACAATTCAATCGAACGAAAATTCGTAAATGTTGTTCACAAAAGGCAATTTATGAACCATTTCATAAATGTGTATCGTTGCATGACGGGCATGAGATTTTAAAGCGTAAATTTTTGGAAAATTCAACAAATGTGGTGGATTATCGGTATGGTTTTCCGCAATGCAGCCGTAATAGCAATGACAATATAGCCATTGTTGGCAAATTCAATGAGACCAAATTTGATGAAATAACGGGTAATTTAACATTAGCCGAAGGTGTATTTCAATCAGATCAATTCTGTTTGGAGCATATCAATGACACCGGTTCCGTAAACGTTCATGTATTCACGTGTGCTGAATATTTGCCCGAATCACAAATTAAAACGGTAATTAAATTAATGTATTACTTAATTTGGACACTCGGTTTGGCTATTTGCAAATTTAAGGAAATATAAAATTAGACGCAAAACAAGAAATAATTCAATGCCAAGTGCCAAGTGTCTTTGTCAAGAACACAAATAAATGAATCACCCCAAATATGAAAGTTATTTGTTTATAATTTTTTTTGGTGCGAATATTTTTGATTACAGAAAACGGAATCATCAAGGTTTACACTCAGCATAATCGGCTGCGCTTTGTTAATATCTGTTGTGTTTTTGATAGCAACACTTGCCACTGGCTTCATATTGCCAACGAATCATCACGTATTGCATTGGCGTTGTCAAACATATTATGTTGGTTGTTTAATTGTTGGTGATATATTGTTGGCCATTGTTCAATTGTCCGGAAATGCAATTCAAGTGAAAAGCATTCAATGCATTTCAATAGGTAAGCAAAACATTCATTTATTTTATCGTATCAAAACTGTATGCTGTATGCTGTATGTGAATTGTTTTGTGTTTGTGTTTTTTTTTTGGTTTGTTAATGAATATGACAGTGTGATATGTCAATATTTGGAAAAGGTCGGTCACTTGCTCAGCACACAACATGAATTAAAATTTTTTTTCTTTTCTTGTTTCATCACACAAAATTGAGAAAAGAGAAAAACAAACACGCAATTCACAGTTTAACATTTTCATAATAACACTTTGGCAGCATTACAACCATTTTTGGCTTATGCAACCAAATATAGCACAAAATAGTGTCAAAACATGTAATGACTCGTTTGACAACACACAAGAAAAAAAAATCCATGGAATTTCTTTCCCTTTTTCGACATTCTAATTATTATTTATTATTAACAAGAAAAAATGTCATTCGTTCGCATGTCATATGGTCGGATGAGTTTTGTCTAGTAAATGACTTTCTTATGGAGTTGATGATAATAATAAGCAAATAAAAGACGCTAAAAATGATGTTGAATATGTTGAAACCAAAATGTGACATCGCGTCAATCATCTTTGGGGGGTTTTTTTTTTTGTTGATCCATTTGATTACTTTGCTGTTCAACGCATTCCCATAATTTGTATCCATTTACAAAATCGCAAAGTGTGAATAACAAGAAATGACTTCAGTCATAATAAACAAAACAAAATCGCATTCAGATAATTCATTCAATTTTGCCAACAATTAGATATTTCGAGCTGACTAACGAAAAATAAACGCTTCAACCTTGAGCATTTGGCAAAATTGATCGTTCCCAAAGAAAATGACTTGAGGAAATTTTGATTAAACGAATCTTATCCTAAAATATTGACACAATCGAAAAAGATGCGTCATTGTTTGGTATTCAGCTGTTGAGTCTGTCGTCATGAAAAAGAAAAAACAAAAACAAAACAAAATAAAACAAAACGAAAACACTTGCTGTATTTGTAAATAATCTTTTTTTTTTATAATTATAATCGAAACCGCCTACATACCAACTTGATGATCGAAGAATCCATTGAAGATCGAAAAAGAACAAAAAAAAAAAGCATGATCTGATGGTGAGAGGTTCTCACTGACAACCAAATGTGAAGAGCGAACATGAAATAAAGAATAGGAAAAACGTTAAAAAAAAGAATCCGATGAAATTGCGAATATCATTTCACATTTGAAATCCATCAAACGGTACACGGTATAACAAGACAATTTCGTACGATGCGTGACGAATTTTTATAATTTTATATCATGATTACTATTATATGAATGTTGATTGTTGATTGTATCTATCCAAATGGAATACTAACCCAAATATCATTCATTTCAATTCCTTTGTTTTGATTCTTGCTTTGACTGTTGCCTTTTGGCCGGTCGCATTTTGGCTCCAATCTGCGGTAGCTTTTTTCTACGTAAATTTCAAGTCACATTAATAATCAAAATGATCATTTTATTCATGATAATGCAAATGAAATGCGAGACAATAAATATACTTGTAAATGATGATCATGTCAATGAAATCTTTAAACGAATTGCTTTTTTTGTATAGCATTATATCCGGATTGTGAATCAGAAGAAAACGGAATGGATTCAGATATAATAATTCTCACCTCATATCTTTCGTTCGCTTTAAAACTATAACAATCCAGACAGACGTGCATTTCCATTGAATTAAAGGGAATGGAACGAGCATGGAATGGGAACACAAACGATATGATGAAATGTGGATGAAATTCTTATCAACAATGAGCATTCATTGCTGTTGAATGTTATTTATGAGAACAAAATCCATTTTGAGTCCGTTTACAACATAAAATGAAACTTTATCAAAACCATGTGAAAGTATTTCAATAAATACGCGATAATAACATTTCATGTATCATTTAATTTGCAATGAAAAAAAAGAAGAAAAAATGAAAAAAAAAAAATTGAACAAAGTTTTTATTCGTGAAAATCAAAGAGCTCCGATGTTATAAACAACAAAAGCAGACGAAGAAAAAGAAAAAAAGAAAGAACGAAAAAAAAAACCAAGATTATTCATTTGGCTCGATTCATGCGACCAAACAAAATGCCATACATTACTTTGTGTCGCTCATTTTAAACCTCATACTTTTCGTAGCAAATATTTTTTGTTTTTGTGATATGTCAGTTCCAATTCCAATTCCAAATCGTGTGGTGTGTTTGAGTAATGGCCACAATTGTTGTTTATTCATTTTGTGTTTATTTATTTATTTTTCTCGCGAATAAATTCAACTGTGTGCATTGAACAAAAACGCTGAATCTCATGTTTGTGGAATTAAACGGAACATCAGAACCCGCCATTCGATAAATGTACGTAAACTAACGGTTGGTTATTTTTCATGGGCAATTTTTTTACATTGCCCTGCAGCGTGTGTATCGTTCTCTGTGTGTGATTATTTGTTGTTGTTGTTGTTGAAGCAAGTATATCTGTATGTATGTTAAGGTATTGCCTTTCTTATCAACTTCAACATTCCAATGCTAATTCTCACCACTAAATTTACTAAGAACAACGTAGAAAAACAGCACACAAACAGCTGACGAGAAGAAAATAATGGAAAATAGAATTGAAAGAAAAAATACCAAAACTAGGCATCATCAGACAGCCGGCATCAGTACGATACGTATTAATTGTTAATGATTCCAAACATCGAACATATAACGTTATTGATGCGTGGTTTATAAAATTTTCCTAACAATATCATTCAATTGATTGTTTGATTCACGGTAATACGAATCGAGTTGGGTCGGTTGAATTGTGTGGCAAAACAAAAGATGAATGCGCAAACAAAACACATTGTAAAACATGAACTGGAAGCTGAAAACCATCGAGATGCTTTGAATTTGAATTTAAATTGACTTCACGATTTACCAAAATGAGAAAGTAGTCAGAGGTACAAACAAAAAAAAACAAAAAACGGTTCGCCAACATATTGTTAACGCTTCAAACTCCAGACACATATCAAATTCGATTCTCATCCGTGAATGAACTAAGAAGATCTGGCTAACGTTTCACGAATCTTATTTCATTTTTTTTTTCGTGCACACGCATCATAACTTCAGATTATTATTATTTGCTTTTTATAAATGAACGGAAGCAATACAGAAAATAATATTAATCTGATTGCTGGAGATTTACGAATGAATGTCTATTTTCATGCATCGAAAAGTGTACTCGAATCGTGCATATCCATAAATAAGAATAAAATCTTTGGAAGTGATTCGCTGTGCACATAAATCATGAAATATTATTTGATATTTTATTCGCAGACTCGATGATATTCTATGAAATAATTCAAATATTTGCACCGTTCAACACTTTCCTACGATGAACAAACTACTCGGTACCATCGGCTACTATCAGACTCTGGACAAAAAATGAAAAAAAAAATTGTTCATTGCATTCGATGGGTTTGCCTTTTTTCCAATCGTTGGGTACGTTTTCATAGTGGTCAGTTGTTGGGTGTGTGTGTGTGTGCATTGTGCATGTGTGGTGTTCAGTCGAATCAATTTCAGACATTATTTCACACGAGCGGCCGGTGACATGTCTAATTTGTAAGCATTTTGTGACTCTTGAATTTATTAGACTGACGTTGTGACGCATATTAATGCGAACGGATAGGAATTTTAGCCATAAGCCATGATCGAAGTCGTATTCAACGTTATATGTTGACGTAACATATTGCTTAAATGAACACACACAACATTTGGTGAGCATTGAGCATTACCAAAATAACGGTTGAATTTCAGACCAAACAACATTTTCAATTCATTGCACAACCGATTCATCATCGCAAGGGAAACAAGAAGAATAGAATAAATTGCAAAAAATACATATAAGAAT
>GL502406.1:292113-320932 GCA_000149185.1 Mayetiola destructor
ATAAGAATAAAGAAAAGAAAAACCCGTACAACAAAAGAATTTTCTAAATAAACCGTATGCTAAGACCTCAAAGCGCAAAGAGCAGAGCTCGCTGAATTTAAACGGTATCGAATTGATCTAAATTAATTAATGGCATACAAGAATTAGTTCATTCGTGCGGCATAAACAAAAACGGGCAATTTTTCAAAAACCACTACCAACTATAAACATTTGCTACAATATAATTACTACTCCTTCTTCTTCGTCTTCTTCTACTTCATTGAAACATTTATAATTAAAACCACGATGCCAAATTGAAAATGTTTGTGTCGGGTTCAATTGTTACATTCATAAATTATGAACCGCCACTGTTAGATTTCGGATTTCCCCATTATGTATTATGATTATTATGTTTTATGAAACGGGAAATTCGTAGTCTTAATTTTTATTTTGAATGAAAGACTGTGTTTTGTTCTTGTTTGCGTTTTGTATGATCTGTGATCTTAACTGCGATGAATGACCGATTTTAATTTTTTCGATACGCAGATTGAATGTTTATTTGCATGACTGAATTTTCAGTTAAAGATCGTTTGAACTTATGAATACCACTTGAATATAATTTGAATTTTCAATTTTTGACTTCTCAAACATTTTACCGAATGCTGAATGCTATACAGTATTCTAAAAACATAACGGAAACAACACGATACACATTTTTCTTTCAAATCTGAAATAAGAAGCTCAAAATGACAAGACAAAACGGCCGTTGATCTATTTTCGACCAAAAATTTACGAAGATAAACCATAAACTATTAGCCATTAAAATCCATCCATAAATAGTGTGGTGGTGGTTGTGCTGGTGGTTATTGTTATTGCGTTCAAAATTGAAATGCAGAAAACAAATGTAAACAAAATGCTCTTGTGTGTTTAGCATCGTTTAAAGTTAAAGCAGAAGGCGTAAAATATTCTTTTTCACAATTTTTTCTCTTCTCTCTTTCCGATCGAATAGAATGGATTCGTTTCATAAATGTGAAATTCATGGCACGTTATTGGATAATGTTATGAGGAGAAAGTGCTTTATTTTGTTCATAATTTTATTTGTTGTAATAAAATTTGCCACAAGCAATCCATTAATTTTGTTCATATTATGAAAAAATAGTTTTGTTATTACAGAAACTCGATTGAAAAAAGAGGGGGAAAAAACAGCCAACCAACAACTTGAAATCATCTCATACATATCAATGGCATGATTATGTTGATGGATATATTCATTATTATTAGAATGTTTAATATTCAGGCATGAAATTATAGTAAACTTTCAATTCTTTTCTCTTCAAAATTTCAAATCTTATTTAAATCGTTTCAAATTGAATAGAATCGAATATTTTATGGATCCATTTCAATAAATTAGAAGTAAAACTGATCATTCAAATGGAAAATTTGTAATTTAAAAAAGGTACGGACGGAAAAGATTTAAGAGAAAAATGCTTTCCACTTTAATTCGATTCGTTGTTTGTCAAATCAATGGGAATTCCATCTTTTGCGGCCGGCTGAATGATGACAAACGAATCTTTAATTATGAAAATAATTAAAAATCAATCAGAACACCAACACACATCACGTTAATATTCCCATTTTCGATTCATTTAGAATTTTTCATTATTTATTTATAGATTTAGAAATCATTTTTGAAATGTCTCAAACGCTAATTTATGAGAAAAGCAGCGAAATACCAAAAGAAATCCGGCTACTTTGAAATCCAATCTCGGTATCGGATTTTCAGAATGAACAAACAAAATGAGATTATTTATTTTATTTTTGATGATGTCATAACGAATGAATGAATACTCTGAGATAATGACCTTTTATTATTAGCTGTTTTACAATTCATGCATCTCTTATGAATAAATAGCTGCTTCGGATGAAACCAATTTTCATTTGCATTGATGTTGTGTCATTCAATTCTAACCAATTAATCTTTATTCCAGCGATCAACGTACATTTTTTCTACCTGGTTGCATTTTTCTGGCTGAATACAATGTGTTTTAACATTTGGTGGACATTCCGGTAAGTACAAACTACTACAGTTGTGATAGAAATCGAAGGTATTTACGAGATAACATCAAATCGTCTGCTGATAGATGAAAATAACGGTATCAAGATGAATAAATAATAAATGTACAATGACGTCAATGATCTCGACGCCCTTTGTTAGACGCATCTCTGTCCTCATTGGATTTTCCAAAAGAGACGGTTCAAGTTCCGGCTTAACCGAAACATAATAAATCGAAAGTATTAAAAATTGACCAACATACATGTTGAATGTTTAATGTTGATGATATAATTTAGTCAAATATAATGAATATGTATTTAAAGACTTGTTATTGTTCGCATGCAAACGAATATTGATGTAAGAAGTGATAGTTACCACTTGAAGGTGTTACTAAGTCAACTGGTTTTCTATTTCGTCTTTTCTTTTGAATTTGGTTAGACAAAGATTACGTGAAAATATGCATTAACATTGAATGATATCCGCTTCAAAGTGTGACATATCCGATTATTTAATGAACACCAAACGCTGAATACTGAATCTAAAATGTAAACACATTCATTCTAAACGCGTCATGCCATATTCATTCAAATATTTTATTTGATTTCTTATTATTTAGTAATGAAATGTATTCAATTCAATTCAATTCAATTCATTTTAATTCATATAGTCTCAGTGTGCGAATTGCAAACGATTTGAACGAATGATAAACAATAAAAATCATACAATAATAATGGATGGATGGATATCTAATGTCTAACGTGATTGGTTTTATTCTCAATGTCTGCAAAAACGCAGTGAATTGAAATGAATGAAAAGCATTTCTTTTCTCCGAAGTGACAACAATCGATGGATGCATTCTCACAATTCACCGATTCTGCCGATGTAAAAGAGTGAAGACGTGCAAGCAATCTATTTATAGTGATCGCAGTGCACAGTGCACACACTTTGCACTGAACAGTCGATCTTTGGAATCTTTCCAATAACAGCAAAAAAAAAAAAACACGAAAGAAAAAGAACAATTCAATTTTCAGTCACAGTCAGTAATTGTTCGTTGAAAGAAACCACACTCTATCTATAGACATTTTGAACGAAAGAAGTCATCAAAACTCAACAATGATTACATTGCATTCGATTTAATTGAATTTTTTTTCTGAATTCGATACAATGCCTGAACGGACATTTGCGTCAGCGTCAAAGATCCGGTTAAGAAAAGCGCACAACGCAATTGTACAACATTAACTATCCCAATATAATCGAGTAGTTCGTTGATAAATGAGAAAAGAAAAATTATAATTTCAACAATGATTTGATTGAATCGAATCGAATCAAAATGGAATTCAATTCATCGAATGGTTGAATAAACTTTCAACGTTAGAGGTCATATCCGTTTTTGTCTTTACGATGCAAAAATGAATGCTTTTGACAATTTTGTTAATTATTTTGATTCGTTGAAATTCATTTAAATCAAATGTATTTTATGAAGTGTTGCAATAATAAATAATAATATTTTTTACATTCCATTCGCAACGACATTTGTTGTGACTGATGAATGTGTTTTGTCTTCAATCGAAAGAAATTAGTGGGACGTGTTTATGCGTCTTTTATAAATCAGCTGAGAAAGAAAAAAACAACAAACGAACAAACAAACTACATTTTCTGCTAATAAATAATAAATGGCTTTTGAATGCGTTACGATGCGGAAATGGAAACTGCCCTCTTAATTTGTTTAAATGTTAAATTATACGACGATCGTTTAAATTTTGAGTTAATAAAATGGATTAAAATTTTAATGTGGTCATTCATTTTTCATTGCAATTAACATGCGACGGTTTAATTTTTGCGAAATTTTTCGAATTAACGCTGATGAATTCTAAGCCCAGGCACTTGATTTGGACTGAGAAACGGAAATCTGCCCACTAAAGACTGAAAGTATGGGCAGTACCGTTGACGTTGGTTATCAGAATTTTTGTCCACTTGCTCAACAAATATTTACTCAATTGATAAACATTTATTGTACTCATCATTACAACAATCTGAAACGGGAAAAGTTTTAAAACTACACTCGCTATCATTCCGTCCAAATGTTATAAATATACATACTTTTTTTTATTTCGATTGCTTCATCAGATATGTTAGCGAACACCGAACACCGTCAACCATGACTCAATAACAATAACAATAATAATAATTTCAATATCGAATTAATTTGATACGACAAACACGAAAATTATTATCAGACATTAAATGCGCTCAATTCGAATCATTATTATACACGTTGTTATCGAAATAACTAAATGAATTTATTGGTATGTTTGGTTGGTTATCGACCCAAATTGAACGATACATGCTTTTGTGATACATTTGAGATTCGAATATATTGATTGAAATGAGAACTCAATCAATGAAAAATCATTGGAACGTAACACACGTAGAACGTACAGAGTATCTTATCGATATTCATTACCACAATTTTGAAATCAAGATGAGAAGCTCTAGAAATTCCATACATCACCAAAGTCTTCATACACTTTATTGTATTCGATATTTGGTATTTGATTTCTCTCATCAGTTAAGCAGAACAAAATGAATAATATTTTGCTTTCGGCATACACCTTTTCAATGGTTCGGATGGCACAATATGCTTTTGACTCAACACGAACGATGAAAAAAAATAAAAATATTTTGACGGTTATTGACATCGTTCACATTACAGATTCTTGGTTAGCCGGTTTGATGTTGTTCTGTATTATTTTGTGCAAACGATGCCACTCAAATATGTATATTCAAATTGAATGAGATGTCATTTATTTGAACACCAAAAAGACCGTGACAGACACTTGAGGACAGTTCTTTGCTGTGAGAATGAGTGAATTAATGAATTCTATTCGAAATGTTGAAAATTCATTCAGTCTTTTTTCCCGAAAAAAAAAAACATTTGTAGGTTCGTCAGTTTTATGTTTTGTGCTTACGAGAAAATCACATTGAATAATAATGTTAAATCGATTCAGTCCAAAAGTTCATTGGACCATTGAGTTCATAAAAATTATTATGATCTGGGAAAAAGCCGAAAGAAATGGCCAGTTTTATTGATTTCGATTGGAATTCATGCTGGAAATTTATATATTTTTGAATGTCATTCGAATGATGAAATAACAAGTTTTGTCGATGAGTCGACATCTAATCATTCCCAACCCATCTCCAACCAAACGCGGAGCTCATATTATTCGAAATGATGTTATGAAATTATTTTAATATTTTTATCTTTTTGCTGCTTTTTTTTTTGAAAAAATAATCATTTAACATGAATTCAATATTTTTTATATCTTCAATTGTATAGTGATCTTCGGCCTTCATCACTTGAAAAAGTACAAGAAAATGTACGTTTACGGATCTATCAAGCATATGCCTGGGGGGCACCAATGTTAATAATGGCTATAGCAATTATTTTAGATAGTTTGCCGAATGGTGATTTCTTGCGACCACGCTTTGGACAAACACGATGTGGGTTTGATGGTAAGTTCCAAAATTAATAGTCAAATGATTTTATCTCCGGAAAAAAGAAGAGAGAGAGAGTGAGAGAGTGAAAAATGAATTCACATGTGAATCCCGCGCAATCTATCGATAAATATTTACCGTTTTATTTTTTAATTTTTGAATGATTCGAAATAACAGTCGATTATTGCATAACATAAATTATGAGCCGTTAGTCTCATATGGTGAACTTTGTCTGGAATAATCTGAAAATCTTGAACAATAAAACGAAAATCATTCGAATGCGATAAATCAATCCAAATGAACAAAAAAAAACAAACAAACCAAATTTGGTATTTGATTGAATTTTTTTTTCTTCTTTCGTTTAGCTTTGTTTGATTGCAATCGATATCGGTTCCGCTTTTCCAAAAAACCAGTTAAAACAGTCGATGGACTAATGTTCATTCATTTATTTACTACTTTTTTTCAATCGTATATCAGTGATATTATGCAGTGATATATTCGGTGTATGTTTGTTTCGTTTGAACATTCGGAAAATGATTTCAATGTTGAAAAGCTAATTTACACACAATTAAACTGAACTTACCAAATTTGGATGGCAGCCACAACAAGAATAGAAAAGAAACAAATTCAAAGAATCGATGTTTAAAACAAAAGACATTGAACTAATACCCCCACACACACACGAAAACACACAAACACTGAATTAATATATTTAATATTCCAATCCAAACAAATTTAAATCAACAAAATTATAATTATTGATGGAAGTTTATAAATGAATGACAGATGGTGAGAGAAAGCAATACAGGCTGAGCAATGGTTAATCTAAACAAATAATAATTTTCGGCATGCCATCATTACATCCGTAATTGAATAACAAAAGCGTAATTGTGAAATTAAGATCGCTTATGGAAGTGCTTAAGGAAGCAATTCTATGTATATTCAACATATGTAAGTGCGTGGTTCTGGCGGCTCATAATAACTAAAAGTTCAAAGTAAACATTTTCTCTTTTTGTTTGAAGAGAAAAAAAAACCTTCATTAATTGCTTGAACGGTATTGCCTTGTTCAATGTGGAATTGTTTACACTTGAGCAGTATGGCGGTGAATGAGAATGTTTGGCTTTGGGCCTTTTTGGTATTCATTTTCGGCATCAAAATTCACCTGTTTCATTTCTGATTCTTTTTTTTTTCGTTGTTGTTTTGGATTCTCTTTTTGGTAGACACTTTTTCGGCATTCAATTACACAGATCTCGCTTCGATCCGATGAAAAATGATTGAATAAATAAAAATAATCTTTGAATCGAATGAACGATCTTTACAGGATTGTAAATGATGCTGGTTGTAATATGGTATTAAACACACATATTAATTGAGTTTTGTTTACATTCATTTATTCAAAACTGATTACCATTATGGAGGATAAAGTGCTTGAATATAGCGGTATAAATGATAATAATAATGAATCCATTTTGAATCCATCGGTAAGCGATACGTCATTTAAAGTTCACGCGCATTATTTAATTCAGGGCAACTCAAACGACTATAACTGTAACGTCGATCATTTTCTGAGCATAAGCGATCAAATTTATTCGATTCAAAAAAAAAAAAACAAAAAGGGATTGGCAAAATATGCGACGTAATAAATGTGGCCCAATAAATAATTGACATTCTTCATAATAATTTCCAGGTGATAAAGAATTGCTGGCATATTTCTATGGGCCTGTTGGATTTTTACTATTTGTAAATTTATTACTATTTGCATCGACCGCTAGACAGCTAACATGCGGCATATGGAAACGTGACGATGTAAAATCAACATCAGAAAAGTAAGCATCAAATAAAATCCATTCCAATTCCTACGCGCATTCCCAAACAAAAACTGATCATTTTCATTGTAAATTTATTGCATTTTTCAGAGCTGCATTGGGACGGGTGTGCATGAAATTGGTATGTAAACGATTTTAAAATGAATTCTCATTATTCCTATTTTCTTGTTTGGTTTTGGATGTTTATTTTGAAATTATTCTACACCGCAGGTCGTTGTTATGGGAATAACTTGGGTAACTGATGTCATATCGTGGATTCATGTTACATTAAATGGTGATCCTGGTCATGCACTTTGGATTGTTCCCGATTTGATAAATGCTTTTCATGGTATATTCATATTCATTGTTGTTGGATGCCAACCCCAGGTACGTTTCAAATCTAAACATTCAATCCATTTATCATGCTTCCGAATGTCATGGTGTTTGTAAAAATTACCAAAATGATGTGTATTCATTTTGGAATCGCAGGTTCTAATGGCGATTAAACGTTTTTGGTGCGCTAAAATGGGACGCGTCAATAACAATACAACAAACGGACCGCAACATTCAAGCTCATCACAAGGCCCACCATCGATCGGCGAATCCATAACGAATAACACCTTCACCAATAATTCATATACAAATACAAAAATCCCATTGGAAACGGTTTGCTAAAGAAATCATACAACTGAAACAAAAAGAAAAAACCAAACAAAACAAAACAAAACAAAAATAGTTGGATTATTATTAGCGATTAACGAAAGAGCATTAAAAAAAAAATCAACAGACAAAACTGGATAAGCAAGCAATAAATTTTGATGTAATATGAGACATGGTATCAGACCAACGACAACGTATTTATATTAAGTCGTTTGATATTAGTACTTTATATTGGATTCGGTGAAGTTTGATACATTCACAAATATGAGGATAAAGTAAAAGAAAATAACATAAAGATGATGACAGAATAGTGAACAAATATGAAAATATTCGAATATGCAAAATTGCCAAATATAGTTATAAGATCCGAACAAGATTTACAAATGATGACCGTTGTTATGGCGGCGGCGGCGGCGCATTTGTTTCTTCTTCTCCGATTACAAAAGAAAAATTTATCTTTTTTTTTATTATTATTATTATTTCACAATACAATTGCCCTTTACTCAGCCTCGTATTTCAATTTCTCAACATTTTTTGAGATTAAACATTTCTGAGATTTCATCGCAGATGAATTTTTGTATTAGTATTGGCAAATTAATGTGGTCACTGCACTTGAAATGTTGCTTTATTCTTGATTTTGTGATGGTAGTTTTAGGTTCAAATGAAAATGATGAACACAAAAGAAAATTAATAAGAACCGAACGGACGTTCAAGAAAAATGCCATTAATATTTAATTTCTTCTTTTTTTTTGTTTTTGTTTTTTTGCTCGTTTCTATTATGAAATTTCAAGCGATAAAAATCGTACAAACGATGTCTTTGTATTCACTGTTAATGTAAAATGATCCGAGTATTTTCGTGTGTATTTTTTTTGCTCCCCATTTTCGTTGAAATTTTTTGCTTTGTTTTAAATTTCGGGGAAGTCACATACGACATGCGCGACACATGATGACACTTGTTTGTGTTTATAAGTATGTTGTGTACAAAAAGATCAAAATACTATCCACGATAATATTGTATTATTATTATTATTGTATTAAATGCTCATGCCCGCTTATGTTTAAGAATAAGACGAGACAACAGACAGCAAAATTCTAAATGCTCAATGCTCAATGCTCATGCTGCAACAGCCTCATTTCACAATAATAATAAATATATCGCACTTTTTTCTACATCTGTCCTAAACGATTATAGCCTTTAAGGGACATCGCCGAGGTCAGGTTTCGGTTAAGATACCAATCAATTCATATCACAATATCACATACTCCCGATACCAGATACTGACTTCCATTTCGGCCAAACTGAACACATCGCATTCGGTTTTTCATAGTAAGTGATTCGTTAATTTTTAAGGCTCACGTTACCGCACTTGAGTTTATAAACTGGACAAAACACAGCGCAGCTTTCGAATTGAAAATTCCAAAGAATCATTTCGATGAAAATCAAATAATTATCATAACTTAATAAAATTCTATCTTATTACCTATTATTATTATTATTATCATAAAATTGCAAAAAAAAAAAAAATGAAAAAATAATCATTTTGATTTTGACAGAGTCATTTGTTTGTATTATTATTTTTATTATTGTTTTTTATACATTCATAAGAAACATTCATTCAGCGTATTCAAAGAAAACATAAATAAAGTAAAACATTTTTATCAAAGAAACTTATCGATCGATATCGTTTTAAATTGGAAATTATCACTTTTTCTCAGCTGGAAATGATTACAGAACCCTGCAAACGTAACAAAAATAAAGGATTCGGGATAACTTGATCCACAATTAGGATTCATATTTGCGCATTTATGTTAAGCGTGCTTAAAAAAATTTCATGACCAATCATAAACAATAAATGCATTGTATTATGACAACAATGCGAATACGTGTTTTTGTAAGCATCCGTTTGATATATTTTTTCTTTTTCATAATTTTTAATTCGTATATATCAGACTGTAAACGTTGTTTGTGACGATTTTTGCTTTGGTTTCATTTCAATGGTAGGTATATTTCTCCTCTGTTTATTGTTTATTTTAACACCAGACAGCCACAGCTTCCGTCTTATCAACAAATCATCCGATGTTATTTCGAAGCGAATTTCAAAAAAAATTTTAGTTGTTTTGTCTAATTGAAATTGGCTGAAAGTTCATGCAAGGTTACTTGCTGTTCGTTATTCAACTCATTTGCATTCACATATAGTCATGTAAAAAACAAAAGAAGAGAGGAATTTGGATTGCAGTCCAAATATAAAACTGCTGCTGCGAACAAAAGAATTAATTGGAGACGATTCAATTGAAAAGGCATGTGATGGGTTCCCTAATATTCAAAATAGTATTACGCATTCTTTACGGGGAAAAAAATAGCAACGCTGCGAAATTTGCCACAAGGGATTACAGTGTGAGCTGTAATAGGTTCATGAATAATTGGATTTTATCGCCAATAATAAGCTAGAGACACAAAAGCAAGCGAATACCGACCGACTCATCATCAAAAAAGCAGCGCAAATCTGAATCATGATAAAATTAGAAATGTTTGAGAACATTTGTGTCACACAAGCGCCGTTTCATGAACTATAAATTTGTTAATAAAATCAAATGACACTTTTATAATACATACAAGTGATGAATTTTAAATATGATTTTATTTTATTCTTTTTTAAAGAAAACTCGTGGCCGTCATTTAGTCACCAAAATTCAGTTTACAATTTTCAATCGTTAGATTTGCATAACAACCGACGAAACAAAACAAAAAAACCACAAATAACCACATCGCTTGATCCTTGGTCGAATAGGAAGTCGAATTTCTTTTCGTTGTCACTCCATGATTATTTTCGTATTTTTTTCGTTTATAGCTTCGGCACATGCCAAATAAACATATTAACGATCGACTTTCTTTATTTTAGGAATTGACCCAATCAGATCAAAGGAAACCCCAAAAAAAAAAGAAACTCATTTCATTTATTTTATTATATATTATTTATTTCGATGTCGATCTTGAATTTGAAAAAAAAAATTCAAAAAGTGAAAAAAAATAAAATCAAAAGTGAAAATTTCGAATAAATCTTTCCATCTCAATAAATCATGTTTTACTCCGCGCCACGCACATAATCCACGTTATGCGAAATACCTTCCACAACCGAATTAACTTATATGTTTACGATTTTACATATTGGGCTCCGTTATACATGCTGTAATTAAGTTAATTTTAACGTGACCATATTCACGATGCTTTTATGTTCAATGTTTATGCTTTCTCGATCGAAATCCGTTTGATTTGAGAATCAAAAAAAAATGTTGCAATTAAATCTAGTGTCTATCGTCTCGGTGATCTTGACTAGTATTCAATCAACATGTTGGCTATTTTCGTTGTTATGATTTTGTTTCATCGCAAAGAGAGCAAGGAATGTGCGAAAAGAGAGAGGAAAATTGTTTCTGTTTATTTATTTTCGTTGTCTTCTTTCGAGAATGAGTGCATGCCAGTTAAGTTTACGTATTTGTGTGGTTTGCCACAACATCTGCACAATATAAAACATATGTTTGTCTGCGTTTTGCAAGTCTTTTATGAACATAAGATATAGTGTGTATCGCAAAAAATTCCCCTCCCCCATGCCGTCATTATTGTCCGAAGCATAGAAAGAAAAAAAAATCACACAGAAGAGTAACACGACGGTGTGTGAATAACGTTAAAACGAGATATTTAATCACACGATTTTTTTCGGTTTTTGATTCATCATCGCGGAAAGCTACAGCAGGAGCAAAAAAACACATGTCAAAAACACACACATTCAATTCGAATGCCGAACACACCAAACACACCAAACATGACTGTGAATGAGGTATGCGAGCGCGCCAATACAATCGAAAACAAATGGTCTGGTTATTCACCGCTATGAATACTTACAATTCGCAATACAATATAATGGAATATGCAAAGTGGAATACGAGAGAGCGACCAAAGGATGAAAGAGTTAAAATCTGTGTTGTAGCGGTCCGAATTGTAGCAGCACAAAAAAAACAAAAAATTATGAAAAAAGCGAAACGATCAAGAAAATCGAAAGCACAGCAAATATCACAGACGATAATAATGGACACACAGTTGAGAGAGAAGAAGCAGGAAAAAAAAAACGTTCCGAAAATATTCAGATACGAGAGAAGAAAAAAAACAAACTTTTAAATCGTTTCATTTTCAGTTGGCTCTCGGTGCGGTTTGTTGGCAGGTCAACAGATTCGGGTTACATTCGATCAATTTTATTTAATCATTGTTTCGATTTCACCGTATGAAATTCGAATCAGTAAGTATACTAATTCCACGTAAGAATCACGTTATATATATAGGTATGAATTTTTCACGTTGAAAATCCAACTGATGATTGGCCACGATTAGATTTATCGGGAATTTCAATGGCTCAAAATTGTGTAGTCGCAAGAATATTCGGTTCAAATTTCATTCTAACTAAAAGCACTTCAAATATCAGTTATAATCTGCTGTGTTGGGTATGCCAAATTCTGTAAAACGGGCACTTTTGTCATCGAATCAGTATATATGTAAAATTAAAACGTTATTTAATTGGAAATGAATTCGTTATTATCATTCGTATCGTTATTAGTCATAACTAGCGTAGTGTTAAAACAATGTGCCGGAATTCCTCGACCATTGCCAGTTACAGTGAATAAATGTTGTCGCATTGGTGAATGGCTCGATGAACAGCATCAATGTAACATTGGTGGTGATATCAATGACCAATGGTGGCCAACGATATTTATGATTTTAAAGCAAACATATTTTGTGCCAAATGGTAGTGCACCGCGTTTTTTTCGCATTCGTGAGCGTATACATCCGTTTTGTGAAAATTTGGACTATGTTATCGGTGGCCATAGTATGGCATTATTCTCAAATGGTTCATTATATTTGTCGCAAAAGCATAAATTCATCGAACCCAATGATTTTTGTGTGGATAAAAATATTGCAATAATTTGTGATCCAGACAACAATAGTCCGGACGCTTTAATGCTACACCAAAAACCAAAACCAACCACTTTGCGCAAGTGTTGTGGCAACAGTGCAGTTTATCGAAACAATGAAAATACATGTGTCCCATCGAAAAGTTCAAATGACAAACTTTTAAAAAGTTCAGTTCCGGTTAATTTTGCCTACGCTTTTCCCGAATGTAAAATAAATAAATCCAATTTACATTTAACAATTGCGGAAAAGTTTAACGAAACAAATTTAGATAGTGAAACGGGTCGTTTAATATTGAAAACAGGACGTGAAGTTGACACAAAAAGTTATTGCCTTGAACATGTTTTCGTAAATAATTTGGATGATGAAACGTCTGGAGTTTATGTATTTACATGTGATGATCATCTGTCGATGCATTCGGACCATGTTCAAAATGATTCAATGGTAATGATTTTCATTTGATTTTCTGTTTTGTTGTTATCTAATATTAGATTACTGGATGTTTAATGTGCACAATTACGAATGAGTTTGATTTTTATTTAATTTACACACAATTTTCATCCTATTTCAATGTATCATTTTCAATTTAGGACATACGTTTCATCTTGTTTCCAATTGGATTGCTAATTTCCGTAGTGTTTTTATCAACAACACTTGCCATACGCTATGCTATGCCCTCAAACCATCATCACATTTTACATTGGCGTTGTCAAACATTTTATGTTACATGTCTGCTGATCGGCGATCTTTTGTTGGCATTCACCCAACTATTTGGTCGTAATGGAAAGGGCTTTGCATGCGTTACAATTGGTATGTATACAACATTCTACAACAACAACAACAACAACAACAAACTTTTTAATTCTAATTTTGAATGCTCTGCCAATTCAGAAATGCAATCATTTGAAATGGGTCCGGAACATCAATTTGATCTAGTTGTGCAAAAATCGAAAAACAAATCACATTCATATGGTTCCATGGAATCCTTTCTATGGTAAAAAAATGCTAAATATATCATCCAATGATTCATGCCAAAATTAGCAATGATTGCATTTCAAATCCATATAACGTTTCAAATCCATAAATAACTTGATTTGGCCAAAAGAATCTTTCAACGATTCGAATCGATATTGGAATGCTTTTGAGTTTCAATTTGCAAAGCGAATGACTTTTGAATTCATGAATTTTTCATGGAAGAATATCTCACATAGCTTGTCAAACTACCTCAAATCGAACGATGGTGAGCTTTTCATTATCACTCTTCTCTTTGTACGTATTTGTTGGCTGTTGCCTGTTGGGTTTCGTTGCGTCAACACAACCGTCCATATTTCGACAATTTTACTTCCGTATCTTGAACTAAGATTGGCAACAGACTGCATGCAAAAAAGTTTTTCAACTTCTCATTCCAATATACATTGCATATCGCTTTTAAACAAGCCGAAGAGCGACTCTAAACTTTGTAAATTAATTTTTTGATATTAATGGCAGCCCTTTTTCTATTTCTATTTGTGATTCGTTATGAACTTTGAATCGTATTTCAAATTATTTTCCACTTCGAAAAATAAGTTTGTGCATCGCTAAACAGAAACGAAATGGCTTTGGTGTTTTCCATATTAGTACCGACAAAGGTAGTAACGGCGAACTGATTTAATTGTTCCGTATTTTGTTTCCACTTTCTTGTGGCAAAAAGAAGTTTAACGATTATTACTTATTATTATTGTGCTAGTATGATCGACGGTCCTGATAATGAAAATAATTTTAAAGTTGTCTGTTTCGGCTGGCAAAGTCGTATTGAAGGCGAAAAAATTGTTAAAACACTAACATTTGTCTGAGCTCGTGAAATCGAAATGTAATGTGTTTCAATATGCGAAAAAATTCTTTGAGAAACAGAAAAGCGAAAAAAAAAAAACTTTTCCATGTTGGCGAGTTTCTTGCTCGCGAACTGTCCTTTTCACAGCTACTGGACAACTTTTATTGTTGTAATTATTTAAACTAAACTGATTTTTTATTTACTTTCGTTCGAGAAATCACTTTGCATACTCAGATAACAAGTTCGCAATGTCTGACAAAATATTTAAAGTGCTCGAAACACTAAACTGAATAATTTTATGTAGTTTTTATGTAAATTTTTTTGGGCAAAAACATAGACGATTGGACGGAAGCAGATTGAAATATCCCCAAATATATTTTCAAATGATGACTGATAACATCGATAATACTGTTTTTTCATTATTCCACCGTTTCTTTCTTCTCTCTTTTCAGATGTTTGTATGCTTTTTTTCTTTTTGTCGGCATTCTTTTGGTTGAACACAATGTGTTTCAATATTTGGTGGACATTTCGGTAAGTGGCGAATTCAACATTTGATTTTGAAATAAAAATCAAATAAAATAAAATACATCAAACGAAATTATTTTGTTCCATTAATGTTTAATACTCATGGACACAGGCTGCAAAGCCCTTTCGCTCTCAAATGGATTCTATTGCGTTGCTTTGAAAAGCGTAACGTGTTTCTATGAAAATTGTCAAAAGTTTTTTTTCTCCGAAGATTGTCTAAAGCTGAATGAATTATTGATGCACGCTTTAAATGTAATAGAATCCCTATCTCTTGTTATTATTATTCAAAATATTCGAAGTTCAATTTCACGGTTCTATTCTAACTGTTTCAATTTCACCACATTCTACTAAACTCGAAATTTTATTATTAAGGTCATGGAAATAGTGTTGGAACATTGCCAATGCTTTACAATAATATTTGTTGAATTGAACGGAAACTGTCTTATTTGAAAAACAATTTAATAGAAAAAAATCTGGCGATCGGATATCACATGTTCAAAATATTGAAAATATTCGATCGACACCGCATGGGAACGCAAAGTGAAATATCAATAAAACTATTTTGGTTTATTCTTGTGAATATATAAAACGAGACAGTCAAAAGTTTTGACTCAAAAGCGAATATGATTCAGAAAAAATCTTATGATATTCAATCTAAAATGATCTTACTCATTATGACGGCATGTAAAGCTGTTTACTTTAGTAAGAATTATTTGTTTTTTCTTTTGATTTTGCGTTGAAAGAAAAGTTATTTGTAATTAAAAGTCTTAGCAGCCGAAAGAATGCTCACCAACATATCGTGCTGTGATACATTTGATAAAAGAATCTATAAACACTAAACACGTAATCAAGGCATGCGGCTAAATCACACCAATTATTATTGCCATTTATCAAAGCGGTTCGACGTTGGATATCCACAAGAAAAATGAAAACAAAATTGGATTTACAATTATTATGATATCATCGACTGGCGATCAAACATGGGAGGCATAACATTCCGCCTTAATAGTTCAAGACCTTTTGCATTGGAAAATGTTAAAATGTTCCTCACTGTTTACATCATCACATTGAAACAGCGAAGCGTAAATCCATCGTCGTAAATCGGTATGAATTGAAAAATTGATTGGTATTATTCCATGCAATTGACTCGGTGAATGGCACATGAATACGAACAAAATGACATATCGATAATGATACAAATATGCGATTCTATGACAATGCGTCATATTTGATTGGAGCAAAAATTTTAAAATAAAAGAAAATGATTGAAACTCAAATGTTAAATATTCAAGATTTAAGATTTGCCATTTAACATTCGACATTTCTTCTCGGCCTTCAAAATTTCCAATCGAAATCGAATAACGAATTGCAATCTTTCAAATGGAACACGTGTTCATCGATGATGATTGATTGATAGCTTAAATGGCTGTTTCACATTCTTTATTCTTTTCCTGCAATGCCGTCGTTGGATGAGCTAATAAAATTTTATCCTGTGTTGAAAAAATAAATCTTCAATTGATTGAGCAGATTTCGTTTGTTTTTTTTTTCTTTTATGAAAATCGTTCAGAATTTTTATAAATTCATTTTGCAGTTTTTATAAACAATTTCGTTTAATTTTTCTTTCATAGAGATTTTCGGCCCACTAATTTGGAACGAAGCCAGGAGAAGGTTAGATTGCGGATCTATAAGATGTATGCTTTGGGTATTCCATTCATCATATCTGCATTTGCATTATTTCAACACTTGCGACAAAGTACATCAACAGAATTCAGTTATTTACAGCCGAAATTTTGTGAAAAGGAATATTGGTTCAATGGTAACGATGGAGATCTCATTTTTTGATCAAACTCTTATACTTTGTGTTAAATGCGGTAAACACAATTCAGTTTTGTTTTCTTTTGGATAGGTTTTTGGGGCAAACTAACATACTTTTATGGACCAATCGGTATTTTACTTTTGATTAATTTTTCGCTCTTTGCATCAACTACACGCCAATTGACATGTGGTCTATGGAAACGGGATGAAGTAAAATCCACAACTGAACGGTAACTTTCTTGACGGCTCATATCAATCAAATCTAGAAATTACAAAATTTCAATTTTATAGAACGAAATTGGGTGTTGTGTGCCTTAAATTGATTCTGGTCATGGGAGTGACATGGATTGCTGATGTTATATCATGGATTCATGGTGTTTGGTATGGTGATCCACATTATATTTGGATGATAACAGATTTAATTAATTCGCTACAAGGTTTACTCATTTTCTTGGTTATCGGATGTCAACCTCAGGTAAATTATACATTATTTTATGATTGATTTATTCCACAATTTCTTTCAATTCAACCATAAGGTGACGTCAACAATTAAACATTCGTGGCGTAACAGAAATACAAAATATCATAGCCAAGATATTAATGCAGTTCAAAGAAATTCCAGCTCATATCAAGCCGATGAATCCTTGACAAACAACACATTTGACACGAATGCCAAAATAACCGCCGAGACAACATTATGAGCGATCTCTCTTCTTCTGACCCGATGATGCTTTTTTTTTTAATTTAATTTTGAGATTTTACGTTGATCAGTATTACAAATTATGAGAATAAACTCTGTTTTTTCAAGTATCTTCTCTCGGTTTTTCTTTATTTATTGGGGGGGAGAATTAATTTCCGCCGCCGTTCTATAGATGTCGCCATTTAAAATTGTGTGTATTTTGACAAGTGATTCCAATTGCAATTTGTACATTTGACATTTGTCTATCTAATTCAGTGCAGAAAGATTTTTTATTCATTCATTTACATTTTTCTTAAATCGATTCAAAATGAACCGTGACAAGGCATTTTTTCGAGGGGTACTTCTTTTCTTTTTTGATTTCAAGAAAAATGCAGCTGAAGCTCATCGAATGCTTGTGGATACTTATGGTGAACAGGCTCCATCAGAAAGAAGCTGCAGAAAATGGTTTCAACGTTTCAAAAGTGGTGATTTTGACTTGAAAGACAAAGAACGGCCAGGTCAGCCAAAAAAATTCGAAGATGCCGAATTGCAAGCATTATTGGATGAGGATCCATGTCGAACGCAAGAAGAACTTGCGTTGGAGTTGGGAGTTGACCGAACAACCATTGGTAAACGTTTACATGCAATGGGAAAGATTCGAAAGCTAGGAAAATGGGTCCCTCATCAACTGAATGAACAGCAACTTCGAGATCGAATCGAAACATGCAAAAAACATCTTGCAGAACATAGTTTTTTGTATCGTATTGTGTCTAGCGATGAAAAATGGATTCATTACGATAACTCTAAACGTAAAGCATCATATGTTGATCCAGGAAAACCATCCACTTCGGTCCCAAAACGCGATATTCATTGCCAGAAGGTTATGCTGTGCATTTGGTGGGATCAGAAAGGTGTCGTGTATTACGAGCTGTTGAATGCAGATGAAACAGTCACAGCTGAGCGCTACCGACGCCAATTAGGCGAATTGGCCCATGCATTGAACGAAAAACGGCCAGCAATAGCGAAAAAAAACTACAAAGTGTTGTTCCACGATGACAATGCCAGGCCACACCGTGCAAACATCGTTAAAGAAAAAATACAAAGGCTTGGTTGGGATCAAATGGATCAACCTGCGTACTCTCCAGACCTTGCTCCTTCTGATTATCATTTGTTCCGATCGATGCAAATTAGCCTGGCCGATATACAATTTGAAAATGTCGGGCAAGTGCGAAAATGGGTTGATGAATGGATCGCCTCAAAAGATGAGGACTTCTTTCGACGAGGAATCCATAAACTTCCAGGAAGATGGCAAGAGGTCATAGCTAACGATGGCGAATATATTGGTTAATGTACTCATTCATTTTGTTATTCAAATAAATAATTCTTTTTAACGGAAAAACGGCGGAAATTAATTCTCCCCCCCAATACGTGAAACTAAACGTTTAAAAACATGGATGAATCGGTAAGCTTTTGCTCTGTGAATCAAATGTATATGAAAATCGTTCACCGTCCGCACCACAATTGAAAGTTTCAAAACCGCGTGAATGGAAGCGGTTGAATTATTTATTACTTGGTGTTTGAAATTCCTTTTTGTGAGTAGATGAATACGTTTCATTTCAAAAGAACAAAGAAAAAAACACATAATTCATCCATGATCGAAATTTATCAAATTTATAAATATAATTGTTGACATACACAATTTTCGTGACAATTTGATGAAAAAAAAAAATTAAATGACTTTCATCCTTAAAGCCTAAATTCGATTCTTTTTACTTTCTAAACAAAAAAAAATAAAAAACTGGATCATTCTCGAAAAACTTAAAATAGATAATTGCATTTTTATTGTTTGCAAACTTAATTTTTTTTTAATGTTTCGAGTAAATTTCCGCACTTAATCTTATCACGTTTTTTTTTTCATTGATTGGATTTCCCAATACGTGAAACTAAACGTTTAAAAACATGGATGAATCGGTAAGCTTTTGCTCTGTGAATCAAATGTATATGAAAATCGTTCACCGTCCGCACCACAATTGAAAGTTTCAAAACCGCGTGAATGGAAGCGGTTGAATTATTTATTACTTGGTGTTTGAAATTCCTTTTTGTGAGTAGATGAATACGTTTCATTTCAAAAGAACAAAGAAAAAAACACATAATTCATCCATGATCGAAATTTATCAAATTTATAAATATAATTGTTGACATACACAATTTTCGTGACAATTTGATGAAAAAAAAAAATTAAATGACTTTCATCCTTAAAGCCTAAATTCGATTCTTTTTACTTTCTAAACAAAAAAAATAAAAACTGGATCATTCTCGAAAAACTTAAAATAGATAATTGCATTTTTATTGTTTGCAAACTTAATTTTTTTTTTAATGTTTCGAGTAAATTTCCGCACTTAATCTTATCACGTTTTTTTTTTCATTGATTGGATTTCGATAATATAATAATAATCATACACAACCAATTCCGCCTCAACAACTCAAAGGTGTGCATGAGACTCCAACCTCTGAACATCGACATTCCAGACATGGGCTCGACAATTCGGCAATAACTCTATTAACGCGATACATTCGACCATAGATATTACATCCATCCAATTTAAACAAACCGGCTGGATCTTTGATCGGTGGTGTGAATATTTTCGTTTCACCAATCGAATGATGCTGTTTCAATTTATCAACATCAACGGGATTCACAACAAATGATTCAGTATTTGATATGTTTGTATCGTCAGCTGGAAATATTTGATAATTTTCCGAACTGAAATTGTTCGTATGGCTGAATTCATTGCTTTGTTTGTTTTTGTTCAGTTCTGGTATAATTAAATCCAATTCCGAACGTATTGGATTCGATTGAAAATAATGTTTTGATTCAATGGTGTTGGTGGATGTTAAACTGGGAAAACTGGCGCTACTCATGAATGATGGTGACAATTGATTGATTGGACGTTGTGAAAATATTGCGGATTTGTTAGGAAAATCTTCGGAATTATTGCCATTGCCGTTTGTGTGTCGATTTATTGCTGAAAGAAAAATATCACGAATTGGAGATTCATCTTTCGCCATTTCAATTTGATTTTTCGTTTGATTTGGCATTTCAGTGGTTATCAATGGAATGCTAGTCGTATCGTTTAACGGTTCGTCTGTTGGATCGATAATTTTATTGTTTTTTCTCTGTGGAATTTCGACTTTAGTTGGATTCTCCTTCTTTGTATTATGCAATATTGTTATCAGTTTCAGTGGAATTGTATTACTATTTATTTGATTCGATGCATTTTTGTGTACACTTTTTTTCGTTGATCCGGATGTGGATATGGTTGATGTGATCAAATCTGTGGTTGTTGTCGGCCGATTTGTTGAAACTGAAAACGTTGCAAATTCAATGGGATCGTGTAATTTATAGTTGACATCGGTTGTTATCGATATTATATTTTTTTCTTCAATTTCTTGATGAGAATCGTTTTTCTGCTTCAGCTCAATCAAACCTTCTGGTATAATTGAGTCTTTAGGCTCGAGATTTTCCGCATAATAGCTGTCACCATGCAAAGGAATGTAATTGTCAACCGCTGGCACCCGCTTTGGAACGAATCCACCTTGAATTATAAAATAAATCACAATTTGAATTTGAGTCACAAAAAAAAAATAATCCAAAAAGCTTGGTGTGATCATAGTTTTTACCTTCTGTTTTTGCTGGTGGTATAAAGTTATTTTTTGCATTGTAACTGAACACTGAATCAAGATTATCGTCATTTTTATTCTCCAACGGTGGCAGTGTTACAAACTGTGGTACATTATAATTGTGTTCAGATGAAAAAGCACTGTTTGCACCCAGCGCAGATGAACCAAATTGATTATAATTGTTATCGTTATTATTATTGGTGGGATTAAGTTGTACATTTGGAGGCAAATTGTAAAGTTCATATTCATATTCCGGTTCAAAGGGCGGTAATGGTGGTTTAACCGTTAGATTTTTATTCGGTATCGATGGAACTTTTGATGGAGAATATTTATTATCCGTTGATCCATATCCCAAATGTGAATTGACAGTCATTTGTATGGATTGCGGTTGCAAACCATTATTATTATTATCCGTATAAATACTAATATAATCTTCACTATCTTGATTGCTTGATGATGGTCTATAAGTATCATAATCAACTCGATCATCTGCTTTATTCACAAAAAGATTTTGTGGTTTCGGTTTTGAACTGAATGGCGAATTATTTCCATTTATGCTTTGGGAATTTGCATCTAAATATGAGCCATGATACTGTTGTTGTTGTTGGTCCGGTTGATGTTGATAATAGTTAACGATTGGCTTATATGAACCTTTGTTGATTGAATTTTTTACTGCATCGGTTGGCAAGAAGGGAATTATTTTCAAATTTGGTAAACTTGGAGGTAGTGTTGGTTCACTGTAATCATAATTTGCATCTGATTCAAGAATTGAGGGATTCAATTTTGGCACAGGAGTGGTTCGAGCAATTGATTTGATTGTGGTAGTAAGTATTTGCGCAGTGGTTGATGTTTGGCGAATAATCAGCGGCTTTTGCGTAGACTCATGGTTGGAGGTTACAAGATTTGATGATGTTGTCGAACGAATGTGTGGCTTTTGGGTTGTTCGTTGTGTTGAATTTGTTACAATTGTTTTTGATGGCGGCTTCGTTAATTTCACATTCGACAGTGTCGTTGTCTTCAGTAGCTCCGTTTTGACTGTTGCAGACTCAGGATAATGACTACTGGTGTTTAAAGGCTTGGAAGTTGTTAACGGCAGATTTTGATTATACGAAATCGTACTGGTTGCGATTTTTTGTGTGGGTGTAACGAGAGCTTCATGAGTTTTTGCAGGTTTTACTGCTGCAACAAAAGTGGGCTTTTTAGATGAGGTATTGATTGTCAATGAACTTGATTTCGTGGTCGATTCATATTTTGGCTGCAAATTATCCGGGGAACTTGGATTATTATTCAACAACATATTGTTATTTGATGCAGGAGCATTTGATGTAGAAATTGGATTTACAGTAGCTTTAGTCACGTCAAAAAAAATTTTTCCATCATCATTAACCATATTATAAAGCGAAGCCGGTAACATGGCAAATTTAAAGGATTCATTAACCGCTGAACCGGAAAACACAGGTTTTATTTGCATCGGACTATTTGTCATGCCATTAGCTAATGGCCTGCCCGTTACATTGAATGTGATAACTTTTGGTGTTGTTGGCGTCGTGTCACCACCATTCAAAAAGAAATCCAAAAGACTTATTTCCTCTTCATCATCTTCGTCACTAGAAAAACTTGTATTTGATGGGCCGGCTCCAGAACCGTTCGATAATTTCGTCCTGTTCAAATTTTGTGCTGTCTTCTTAAGATCTTGAGTCAATGTTTCTCGCAGCGCATCGAAAAATCCCTTTTCATTGGTTGAATTTACCTCAACATTAACATTAGGTGGCTCTGTGTCTGATTCATAATCCCATGGAGCTGTTGAATTTTCTTTCTTTTCATCACCGAAAAATAGCGAAAATAGATCATATTGCCGAGCCGAAGCATGATTTGATCTATGGTCTGAAAACAAGCCCGAATTGATCTTTTCAAGTATCAAACTATTCAAGTTTGGGATATTGGGGTTGACGGATTGCTTACTGCATTCATAGCTTGCTGGGCAACATTGTCCGTCTGGAATGATTGGTGTACAATTTGCAATAGTTGGTGCACATTTTTTCGGTGTACATTGTTTAGTGCCTCCGATGCAGAAACAAATTTCACATGGATTCGTTTCATTGGCTGGAAGTTTGTGGCCTTCTGGATAGAATGTCGACTGAACCAGGCATCCTGGTTTCAATTTTCAAAGAACAAATAAATTAAAATACTCAAATGGAAAAATTGTTACGAGAAATTCAGAATTTTACCTCTACTTCGTTGCATTCGTGATGTCATTCGCAAATAATGTTTATTTGCGTTGCGTTGTCGGCTATTCTTTGCATTGTATCGGGTTTTTACATTTTTATTTGCCTTACAATCATATCGTATGGGACAACATGATGAATCAATGAAAATCGGCTCACATCCTTTGTCCGGCAACGTACACTTTGGTTCAACGCACTTCTCTCGACCGTTTATACAATAACTGTGTGTGTGTGTGTTGAGGAAAAAATATTGACAAAAATAATTCGTTTTAATTTTTATTCTTCCATATAATACAATACTAAATAAATGTATAGTCAATCTTATTACCAATACGAACAAAGTGATGACGTTGACATAGCAGATCCCGAACGATAAACAGTTCCTGAATGAACGCACACTGAAAAAAAAAATGAAAAGAAACATTTGACATGCATAAATTTAATAAATTTTGAAGAAGAAAAAGAAAATGAATCATCTTACTTTGCTTATTTTCAATTCGTTCGCCGTTCAAATCCGTGTCATCAATGCGACGTTGTATAGCATTTTGGCTGAAAATTCGATTCTTAATATTTTGCTCATACCATTTGCGATCATGTGTTATAATATATTTGTCTTGTGTTTTGGTATTTGTTGTATGAAGTTTTGAGCACGTAATATATGGACAACATGAATCACGTTTTTGAACAGTCACACAGCCCCGTGGCGGAGGAAATGGCTGTTCTGGACAAACACGCAATGCACATATTAAATTTGCATTAACACATTTACAATTTAGACATGGTTCGATGGTCGGTACGATTGATCCATTTGCAAATCGTGTACCGTTGTGGTTGCAGGCCAAAACTATGAAGAAAAAAATTAATATTTATAAAAAGAAAAAACTGTTACCGATTCATAGAACACCACAAATGGAATGAAAGTTTTCGAAAAATCTCTAACAAAAATTAAGAAACATGAACAAATATTTTCTGCATTCTGCAGCAAAAGAACGAATTATGTTTAGTTTATATACAAAATGCAAACCTAACGGCGTAATAAGTTGAGCAAAAAAAACCTGGCTCATCTTTAAAAATTGATCGTATCAACGATATCATGACTGATAACTGGTCTTGTGTTTACATTACAACACAGCCTTGGCCGTTGGCCATCTAGTTTGCCACGGATTGTGATGTCCGACAGCGTAAATTGATTTTGCATTCATTATCATGAAGAGAGAAAAAGAGAGAAAAAATGTTATCGTGCGAATGGAGTCTACTAGGTATATCGAGTGAATGATTTTACATGCTGTTACACTAATATGCTGACCGATGGTTGGCAGCTATTCCATATCGTGATTACAATACAATGTGAATTTATTTTTTGATGTCAATTTTCGGAATGTAGAACATACGTACGATTTGTGGCAAAAACACTCTACATTTGCATTGACATATCAAATTATTAACCAGAAATTCGGTTGAATTTCGAAAGTTTATTCCAAATTTGAAGACATTTCATGCCTCTCACCGCAATCGGAATGATCCGAAGTTTGTTTTAGGAAATATAAATGAAAAACTATTCTTTTTCAATCGTTTTTTTTTTTCATAACACATATCAAATTTGAAAGTTTGTAGTCATTATGAATTACGATCATCATTATTATTGCATGAGAACATTCTATCATTTTATTTAGTTTTATTAACGGTTTTTCCCACTCAACTTTGAAGCAAATATCAAGCGCCTAATGCTACCGAATTCCTTTCCAATCGAAAGAAATCCCAAGGAATCTAATTATTGTAGAAAAAACTAACTAAGAACGAAGATTTTATTCATTTGTTTGGTACTCACCTGAATCTGTGGCATTAGCAATATCAATGTCAAGAGCACTTGAGAATTGCCCTCGAATGATGAGAAAATAAGCGATAATTGCGTTCAAAACTAATTTCATGTTTGTGGTTTCTGTCTTTGCGTCGTTTTTTTCTTTTTTTTTTTTTTTGAATTTTATCCAATACTCGTTACTTTTTCCACACGTTCCTCTTTTACCATGAATGAAAAATGTCGTGACAAGACTGAATCGAGAATAAATCAAAAAAGAAAAGAAATATTTAAAAAAAACAAAACATTTTTTGTTATTAGATTTTGTTTACGGCACTGTTGACTGTTCATAAATGGAATTAGAGTAAAGTGGATGCTAATTTTCATTGATTTACTCAAAGTATTAAATTTCATTCGAACTTGATTTATTTATGTGTTCTGTCCATTTAACGTGAGTCATCTCTCTTTTTTTCTTTTTTCTTTTTGTTTGAAATTATTTTCGTTCGTTAGATTTTTTCAGTGTTTGACATTTATTTAAAAAGTCTTGACATTATTGTGGGCAGAAGATAAAACATAAAACCATAACCAACCAACAACTGTGGAAAGTAATGGGAAAATTTTCAATCGAAAATCTCACTTAAATTGCAAACCAGAATGAATGAAATTCATTCAAAACGGTTTCTATTGTCGTCGATCAGAAGATAACAATAACATACTGTTGCAAATCATCATCGCTGGCGACTCACACAATGAAAATTTAGTTTTGCTCTTTTATTGTTTCGAAAGATTTCATGTCCATTGTTTCGGATGATAACTGATTTATCTTAAGAATTATCACTTCCACACAAAACTATCCGACAAAAAAAACACACAATTTCTTTTGCAATAATTAATTAGAATAGTTCATTGACGCCGCCTGGTCTGTTCGTCCAGTATGTCCATTGTACATTAACCACAAATTTATTGTTCACACTTTAAGACGATTCAGCATTCATTGTCCATTCAACTATTCTATTCAAGTCTCGTGTAATTTTTATATTTGGAAACATTGACAATTCGTCACAGTTTTCAATTTGAAAAGCAAAAAAAAAAAGAGTTGAATGGGTTAATAGAAATAAATCGCTTGAAATGGAAGAGATCGAAATGATACCATAAACGAAAGATAAAATAAAAAAAATAATGTAATTGTTGCTTCGCAGATAGAAGAAAAATTCGTGCTTCGAAGACGTTCAAGAATGAAATAAATTATTCCAAGGCAAAATTATGTTCATTTATAAAACCGAGAAATTGATGGTATATTATTATGATGATGCGAATGTGTCGAGCCGAATGTGGACTGGTATTATTATAAATGCAAACAATGAACTGAATGTTCAAGCTCGGTAGATTAACATTGAATAGCATTAATGAAAGAATGGACATTTAATGCGGTGCAAAAAAAAAAAAATAAACACGAAACATCAACATCGAATACATGGTTCATTTTTCCATTTCTAAAATTTGTTTTCTTCTTATTTCTCCGTTTCACTTTTGCTCTCAACTCTTTTTTTTTTATCATGCACGATACAACACTTTCATTTGCCGACTTCGGAGCCAAACATTAAATTTGTAGCATTTGGTATGGCCCATGTTTTGACCTATCAGAAACGTAATTGCCAAAAAAAGAAACATGTATACGCTATACGCCTCTCGAAAGCCCAAGTCTTGAAATGAAATATGTTCGATATGCGTTGCTCGCCATGCGTATGACCACCATGAATGAAATTTGCTCCATTATAATTTCCAATTCACTTTAACATGTGTAGGAATTTTCAAATTGGCTTTTAGATTTTTAGAAAAAAAAAAAATTAAACGGTTCATGACCTTATCCTTGTGAGTTCCATACGTTAGGAGAAATTCACCAAAATCGTTGCTTAAGATTAAGCGATCTAATTTCCGCAGGCTTATTTTATTCTCTTCTCAAATATTGTTGATTCACATGAAGGGGCCAACCGAATGCTTACATAGTTAATAATCATTTATTTCCATTGTATTTTAATCCATGCAGTCACAAGAATTTCTTATGAATATAAATTTTCCATAAATTTGTCCGCATATTTATTCGCTGAGGTGCGGCGGCCAGTAGATGGAATAGGGCGATCAGTATTGTATGTAACATTCTATTTAATATGCAGCTCAGATCTTTCTTTTTGCCCTTTGATTGCCATCATTGGTCTGAATGTGAGAAGAACAAAAAAAAAAAAAAACTCCAACTCCATTAAGCATCATAAACTTTTTTTCTTGAGCAACAAGAAACAAGGCAATTTCATATCAATTAGTCGTTGACATAAAGAAGATTTTTCTATAGAAAATTCAAAACATAAATAGTATTAGATTCACTTTGTTTCCATAGTTGTCAAGCTGGTTTTAACGGTTCATTTAAGAATCGACTCACATTATCGCTTTCGTTGAATTTTAACCGATTAACGGTTGTTATGTAATTTATCGATGTCAATGACATATTGAATGCAAAACAATTATTGAAATGATTTTGCATTTTTGCATTTTTGCGCTCGCATAAAACTGTATGTCCGGTGCGATCAGAAAGATTTCAATGCAAATACATCCATAATAATAACAATAATGCGTTTACACGTAACACTAAATAAAGATGTCACAATCCACAATCCACAATCATTTCCAGTTTAACAAGTCGCAGTAATCAAAATCGAAATATCCTTCGTCACACAAAAGAAAATTGGATTTAATGCTTACACAAATGCAGAAATTGTTAAAAGAAAAAAAAGAAATTCTAATCGCACCAAACGATTGATCGCCGCTAATCTCAACAACAATTAATTTTTCTAAAAAGTCAAAATACTTTAATGATTGATGAACATTTTGTTTTTTTTTGTCTCTTGAGAAAATGAACCGTTCGCGTGAAGATATATCAATCGACTAACCAGTTAAACTGCGAAGAACTCTTTTCTTAAGGTCCGAATGTGCCTGTATACCGTAACGAATAACGACGAGACACAGAAAGTTCTATAAACAACATAATACACATCATATCCACTTCCAATATCCATTCAACTTTAAGAGTGTGCTGAAATGAATATGCGTGTGTGATTTTTCGTTTTCTTCATTCGTTTGTTGCCGTTCATTATTATTATCATATATTCTTATGCGGACAACATTAACTGTTCATTAGAGATGCCATCGAACCGAACCGTGTTCGTGAACAGCTAGGCGTCTGTCTATTCGAAAGATAACATTGACGTAATTTTCTATTTTCAGTTTTTCCAGAAGTCAAAAGATATTTTTGTCTCCGATGGCACCAAAAGATGAAAAATAATAATTC
>GL502406.1:339137-355996 GCA_000149185.1 Mayetiola destructor
GTGTGCAAAAGCAAAATTTATAGCCCGTCATTTCAAAATTGCGAATTAACTTTAACATGAAACAAAAAAATCCAAAAAAAAAAACAATCGTCAAAAATTGAGCCATAAACTTCCATGGTCATCAAATAAAGTCCCGAAAATCTATGTTTGTATGAAAAAATCTGTTGCATTCGAATTTCTGAAGTCACGTTTTGTTTTCAATGCTATTGCATATCGCTTTTGTTATGTTCGAATTCCATTGTCAATGTTTCAGCAAACCAAAATCCGAAAATATTGAATTTGAAATGATGATGAAGTTATTTTTGGGATAAAATCATTGAAATTTTCATTTGCAATGTTTGGGCAAGTATCGATTTTTTGGATATTCAATAGTAGTCATATCAATTGCTCAACTAACCACATGCAAATACCCGTAATTAAGCCATTTCATTCCACTCGCCTTTTATATGCATGATACAAATGCAATTAAAATAAATCCACATATGTGTGAAATAGCCATCCTCCGGAAACCATTATTACAATAGATGAAAAAAAAAAATGGTACTCTGCATCGATGGCATAACTACGGCATAAATTTCAGATAGCAAATGATCCCTGTAATTATTATCGGATTGCGCTATGCCATAAAGCCAGAGCTCACAAATTAAAATCAAACCACGTTGCATATCGTTGTATATTTAATGCTCATGCATTCATTGTCCACTATGGATAGGTCAGGGTTGCAAAGGTAAAGCAAAACCGTTTCATTGGCCAATCGAACCAGAATATTAAACAGATGACGGTTGCTGGTATCTACTCATAAATACGGGAATCAAACAAAACCGAATTATTGTGTAAATCTTGGTTATTTCTAATCCGTTAGTTCAAGGTTCGAGGTGCTTTAAGATTAGAAAAAAAGAAAAGAAATAAAACAATGTGAAACAAAAGCGCTTTTAATGCTTAATGCGCTTAAATCGTTTGGAATTCCCATTGCAATTTGAATTTGAATTTGACATTTTCTCTTTTGTTTACAGATAAATTATGAACGATGAATAGCAAACAATCGTTAAAAAAGGTGAAAAGGATTCCGGACTAGTAAAAGTCGACTGTGATGTCAACTGCTGGCGAGATAAAGTGTCAAATACAAAAAATATAATATTAAAAACTGGTAATAAAGGTGAAATCCATCTGGATTTTGAAGAGAATATTCTATTCGGATTAAAGTCATTTTAGGGATTGGAAATGGCACCGAACGGTGATGAAAATACTCCTACAACTGATAATAACATATCATTAACCGAGGTAAATCTTTGGTACTTTATACTATATAAGCTCAGCATATGGTTGCGTGTGTTTTCTGCATGCTATAAAGTTGATCATTGTTGAACTATGCCAGCCGTTGGCGGTTTCACGGAAATTCAAAACAAAACAAAAACAAGCCCTATAGCAATATCGGTTGTTTGGTTAATTCATTGGCACGAGCCACCTCAATTTCTGTACAGTTAAGAAACGAAATCATTTCTCATAAATCATTTTATTATTATTTATTGTTATGATATTTTATTTGAAGGTCACATTGGGATACAATTCTATTTGTTAATTTATAATTTTTCTTTTTTTCCATTTTCAACAACAATTCTAGTAATAAATAGTTAATAATCCATCAAATGAAATTTTCTATTTTCCATTTCTTGGGTTTTTCCTTTTCAAACATTATATGAACCGGAACATTTGACGCAAATCATCTAGGATCCAGTGGATTTACCAACAGCAAAGCTAATAATCAATAAATATCGCCAAAAATGCCGTATCCAAAGTGAACAAATATTAAATTGGAAAAAAGCATATAATATTCAACGCCAACAGCAAATTACCGTTGGCCAATTGAAAACGGAACAATTGAATTCATTGACTAGTCAATTATTGTTATTGGAATCACGTTTGAGGCGTAAACAACGTCACATTGCAAATATATTGATTGAAACGGAATGTACAATATTGCGTCAACAGAAAATTATCGATACGCTGTCAAGCCGTTTGGTTGATTATAAATTGGATGCTTGTAATGAATTGGAAGCATTAAATGATTCCGATTCAGCCGTTGTGCTTGAAGATATTGATTCGGATAGTAATAATGCCAGCATTACATCAAGTATTTTACGACGTCGATATTTGCATGGATGTAATGGCAGTAACAATGGCGGAGGTGAAGTGAAAATTATACGATCCATTTCGGATGCAATTGATAGTGCATTAAATAAATATCTGCCCGGTGGTGGTAATATAAATCGTTTGAATCGATCAAATTGTTATCTACGTCGGCCAGATATTTTGGAAACAGTTTACAGTGTTGAAGAAGATACCGAAACTGATGCAACCGAAAAACGTGATAATTTCCGAAGACAATCAAAGCTTAGTTCAAATAAGACAACGGATGACATTGAAAATGATAATGCAGATGGCATTAGTATAAGTGTTAGCGAATGTGCTTCAGAACCCATGGCCATGACATATCAACATATGAATCATTCGCCCGATAAATCCCGAAATGTATACAATTACAATCGTGTTATGTCGAATCATCGTTCAGTGACCAAGCCAAAAGATGTCAAATACAAACGTATTAATAAAGCAAAATCGAAAAGTTTGGAAGAATTACGCGGTAGATTAAAGCATTGGGTCGATAAGGGCAATAGTAATTCGTTTGATTCAAAAATCGCTGCACAAAGCTATGTTTGACAGTCGTTGATGGCTTTGGAAAAGCCAAGAAAAAGTATTTAATGCGAAATTTTATGTGCAACACAATATATACATTATACACAACTATTACTATTTAGCTATAGTGCAATGCAACTATAAATACAAATAATAATTATTATATTAATTGAAAAATGAAACCTGACAAAAGCATTCCTTTCCTTTCTCTCGAAAAAAAAACAAAAGAAAAAATATTTAGAATACTTGCGGCACGCAAAACACAAACACATTCAGAAAAAAACAAAACTTCAACAGTATTGGCTTGACTGGTTCAACGCACGCCACTAATCAATTTGAAAATCATTGCTCGTTTCATCTCATATTTTATGTCAGCATTCATACTGGAATACACACATGTATTATTTGATGTTAGCACGATTTTAAGTTTTTCCATTGTAAGCATCGTGGATTTGCCATTTGAAAACTGAAAGAAAAGTCTTTTTTTTGCTGGCATGGTATTGTCTCATTTTTCTTTTGAGACGCGTGTCACTGTTTTCATTGACTCATTTTCACTTTCAGCCGATTAGATTAAAAGGAAATTTCTACAATGTCTGTGAATAAATTATTATTTTTATCGCTAATAGAAAATTCGACCGAAATAAATGCATGCCACATGTGTTTCCTCAATCAAGTGCTTTAAAATTGATCTGTTCAGATGTACAACTTGTTTCAATTATAATCATCATCTTCCATTTATTTGTATAAATAAAATTATTAATGTATTAATAATAATGAAATCCTATTGATACAAACTGACACAGCTATTTGGAATGCTATTTCTATTTGCGGATCCCACAATGGATGTCACACATTCCTATTCTGTTCTAGACTTTAAGCAAAATTAGGAAGTTCTATTCCTGATACGAATTATTATTATTATTATTTGAAAATTGTGCTTGTGTGATACGAATTTAAAAATAAAAACGAATATGTAATTGTTTTTCTCAATATTTTGCATGTCACATGCCACATTAATAAATCTAATTAAATTGTCAGCTCAAATGTGGAATGCTAAACAAAAAAGAAGATATTTAATGTTATTTATCGCCACAATAAATTGAATAAAGAAAATATAATATGATTCATGAATATACGTACTTAGAATTAGTAAATGCTTTGAGGTTGTGATTCTCCTGGCAAAAATCTATATAAATGTTAAGATTAGGGGCATGCCAAGTGATTTGAAGAGCAATCTCTGCGACAATTATAAGCTTCAAGTTGAGTGCTAAAAATGGTCAGCTTTCATTTTGGAAATTACTTTGAAGTTGGAAATAGGTTTAGGGTTCAGATACTTACAGGTCAAAATCGACTCTTGACGTCAATAGAAACCGTTTTTTTTTGTTGTTGTTGAGAAAATCTTGAAAATCCATTTGAATGCATGAATAGACTCTCATTTTCTGTCAATACGTCGAGAATGTCGAGAATGTCGATTAGGTAAAAACCAAATTACTCAAGCCGAAATAGAATTTGATTTGAAATTTTCCATTTATATATTAATATTATGAAAATCATGTTCCATTTAATGTGTACCATAAATTATAAATGATTATCTACAACTACAGCTATATACTTGATTGAAAAATGTGAACAAATGAAAAAACTATTTTCTGAAAATGTACCAATTCAAATAAAAAGGCATATTACATACATATGAATATGAATTAAAGAGATTTAAGCTTTTGGTCGTTTTATTTATTTCCGTTTCTGGACTTCCAATCAGAAAAGTGAAGACTGAAGACTCAAGCTAAAGCCATTACTTACATCACATGCATCCGAATAATATTGGAATTAACTTCAAGGATAAATTTCATGGTGTTTGAAGCTTGAAGATTGATGACCTCAAGGTGCTGGTACTTTCTGCTTTTCTTTTTAATTGAACTTATTCAACAACACAAATAATGAAGATGATAACAACATTTGAATTTTGCTTGATTAAAGTTTTGAAATAATAATTTTTCCATTTATTATGTCAATAAGTACGTAATAATTCTTTTACAATTTATTATAACAAATTTATTGCGTTTCCGTTATTTTCTACATTTAGCTTCGAGCGAAAAAACCATTACTTTGCCCAGGAATTTTCATGTGTCATCTTCTGATTTTGCTGATTTTTTCATTTCCATCATCTTAGACTTAACTTTGCATTCTGCATCCATCGTTGATATTTCAATTTCCATCGGAATCAGAGATGTGTATGCTTGTAATTTCATGAAGATTGAACATTGAACACATTTTCATGGAATTTCCAATAATGCTGATCGAAAATATGTATACAATGTACCATTGATATCATACATAATAATTGAATGCTGCCACTCAAACATTCTTGAATATGGAATCTTCTTTTTTTTTGTACTGCACAACATCGACAATTTGATTTCTAAAAATATAGTTATTTTTATTTGATTTGCCCTGCATTTAAGCATTCTTTATTCATACACATCGAATATTTCTAGGAAGTTGACAAGAGAATGAAATAAATGAGGCAAACATGAATGATGGACATTTGAATAAATGATATCAGCGCCTGGAGGCGCTCATGATATCCATTGAGAAACAATTCAAATATTCCATTTCATTTAATTGTTATTTTTGAATTTTACATTATTTATTGATTATTATTATTTTTAAACGAACGGAGCATTATAGAAAATTTTCCGTTTCTGGGGCAAGGGTTTCGTTGTGAGTCCAGTTTGTTCTAAAAATGCATCAAATGATTTATCCTTAACGCTATTCGGCATATTGTTCATTGTCGATTTATTGATGAGCTTTTTCAATCGAGCCGGATTCAATAAATGTGAATTTGTGTTCACATTTAATGCCAAATCGTCATCGGTTCCATTGCCACCGGTAACAACATCATTGTTTGTATTACAATCTTCGGCTACGGTTATCGGAACAAAATGAATTGTACTGCCACTTGATTCAATCGATGAATTATTATCCGATGACAATGAACACGATGTCAATGAAAATTCCGCATCCAAATTATATTCAACGCCATAATTTTTCGGTTCATCCGATTCAGAATCTTTGCCATTTTCAATTAATGTTCCCTTCAATGGTTTACCATATTCTTCATCGAAATTATACCAATCGAATTCGGCCTGTATTGGCATCATTAGTTTTTCATTTTGTTGTTTAATAATTGGTAATGTTTTCATTGAAATGGTTTGTGGTTGATTTGTTGCATACGTTTCCGAAATGGTAGACATTGTGACTTTTTGTTGATTAATAAATTTCGGTGGATTTCTCTTCACATTATTATCATCGCATTCAACGATTAGTTTCGGTTTTTGAATGTGAATTGCATTTTTATTTTTATTTTTATTCATTTCGGATAGAATATTGTTGCCGAGTGTTGTCTTTGATGGGAAAATGGCTTGTTTGGCTCGTGGTGGTGTCGTAGACAATTTCGCGGTACCATGATTATCTTGTGGAGTGGTTTTTGATTGTGCTGGATCTTTTTTTGGCGATATAATTGCCTGAACATTTGGTAATTTTGGAATATCAGCAAATGTTTCGTCGGTAATATCGGTTTTGGTTTCTTCACTTGCATGCGATGAAACATCATCATCGGCATTTTTATGAACGTCAGCAACAATTTGAACACTTTTAACAGCCCTCTTGTATGTCACCGATTGAACAATAATCTGGTTCGGATTCATTATCAGTTGATTTCATGATTGTCGTTTGAATTGGATACGCTGGCATCTTCAAAATATTACGGAATTTGAGCAAATTCGGTGGTTTTGGTGGTAAAGCCGGTGGTGTTTTTGATTTTTCAATTAATGGACGATCATCGCCCAATTTTGAATCCATATCAACATAATGATTTGTTGAATTATTTTCCGAACCGATCGGTTCATAATCGTTTCCATAAATGGTGGCATAGCTAAGGATTGACTCTTTTGTTGTGCACATTTCGGTTGATGTAATCGGTGTGCTTATTTGATAAAAATCCGATGAATTATCGGAACGTGGCACTTGAACCATGCTATTTTGTGTTGAAAAATGTACACGCTTTTTGGTTGTGCTCGTGTTCGTGTTTGTCGTTTCTTTGGATGGTGATTCGGTTGAATTGTCGGTTGTGGTTGGGGAATTTGTAGTGGTTGTTGTTGTTGTTGCTGTTGTTGGTCCGGTAAATGTTTTTTCATCACCATTTGCACAGTTATCCATTATGCCATCCATCGATTGTTGTAACAAAATCTGTTTTCAATGGAATTATTTTTCAGTTAATTATTTATATTTATTAATTGGAAAATGAAAATTTTCATAAGACTTCATCACTTAAGCGTTGTACAAGGTACAAATGTACAAAAGTGTAATCGTATATAGTATGTACCTGATTAACACACTCAAGAACTGGATTCACCGCATTATAACCATATGGTTTTGAAACAGCACCATCTGAGTCATCCATATCACTAGCACTTGCATACCAGTCATCAGTCGTATCGAATTGTGTTTTTGGTTTGCCCATTTCGTCATCATATTTTTTTAAAAATGCATTTTTTTGCCACAGACGCACTTTTGGTTGACACTTTGTCGTTGGTGGTATTAATTTGTAGTTCGGTCGTATCATTCATCGATTCAGCTGAACTAGTTGCTGTTGTTGTTGTTGTTGTTGTTTCGTTCAATTTATTATCTCTCTTATCACATCTCTTGAAAGCAGCTGATTTATTTGAACGTCGCATGCTGCCTTTACGTGTTAACATATCACAAATATGTTGTTGTTGTTGTTCCAATGATCCAGCTGGCATTTGTGGTAAGCTATCATATATTTTGCCATTGGAATTATCATTGTTCTGGTTCATTTCGATACTCCTGGATTTTAAATATTCTCGAAATGTGCCCGGAGTTCGTTTGCTCATGTAACGTTTGCTGCGTCGGGCTTCGGATGAAAAAACTTGATCCAAACCATCTTCGCTGGATGATGCACGTCGAACACCATTCTCTATAAATAATGTAAAAAATCATGAGAAAATTTCAAAAAAATAAAAAAAAAAAATAAAGGAGAATTTGGCATTTGTTTCGAAAAATTTTGGTTGTTCGGTCGTACCTTTATCAATGTCATCGTGACAGGTTAGTTCACGTTTGGATACCTGTGTTCCGATTTCAGTGGTTTGCACAAAATAATACTGTTTACGACAATTGGTACAGTATTGTGCCACTGGATCGATTTCTATGGCCTCCTCATCTTTGACTCCATACTTTTCACGCAACGATATTATTTCACCAGCTAACCGATTCAGTTGCGTATCCTTTTCGTGTAATTGTTGACGAATTTGTTTTTGATCCGATTTTAATTTTGCCTCAAAACATAATAGGGCCTTAACAATTTTAGCAAAATGTGTGTCACGTGACGCCTTTTCAATTTCCAGCTCTTTGTTCAAATGATATATTTGATTGGTAAAATAGGAAATGAGATTTTCACATTTACGACGTTGCATTTCATCGGCTTCGGTGCCATTACTTGCTAACCGAGACTGTGTACTATCGCTACGATGAATTCCATTTGAGGCGGAAGCCGTTTTTGTTGCGTTATTCGGTTTTGAATTTCCATTAGTGGACGTTGAGCTTGTGTTTAGTTTCGGTGACATCTGAAACAGAAAATTGCGAAATTGTTTTTTTTTTCGTTTTAGTAAAAATGAAACAGGAATTATCATATTATGCAAACAATAATTAAATTACTATCAATTGCTTCTGAATAACAATACCCGAATCATAAATAACTGTAAATTTATGGCCGATAATAATAATAGTTTTATGATTTAAGGTGATCAGATAAAATTCAACCGTCTTGGAACTTAAAACTACACAATCAAGATTATGGCTGGACGTGACGACCGACGGCTCAAGTTAAATTTACTACTATTATTGGATTTTAATTGAAAATCACACAATTCTATCAGCTTAAAGTAATAATCTATGATTCAATTGGGGCTGTGTTTGTTAGCTCTCTAACAAATTCTATAACCTTTCAGTTCTCTCTTCAGATTCACACTGTTCGCTGATTGTTCACTGATTGACGTTGTCAAATACACTCCAATGGCGGTGCTTTTTTTTTCTCCCCACATTCATCACTTCAAAATAATAATAATAATCTATGTGCCATTGTTTTTGTGTCTCCATATCAATGGAATATTCTTATCGCACAATCAATTCAAACAATAAAAGGAAAATAACAAAAATATATAAAGAAGTGAATGGGCTCATTGTATACGGCAAAAGCGCAATAAGCGCAATACTTTTTCTATGTAGTAAGAAAACATGTTTGAATTTTTCGTTTCTCACAATAAAATGCTCATTCACATGACAATGACAACAATAAAACATGCATACAGACAGTTTGAAGTTTGAAACTCAAAGCGCAATCACCACTTATTATCTACAATCTACAGTCTATACATTACAATGGTGTGATTTTGTTCATCGTTATAATTAGAACCGAACACATATTGATTTGTTATTTTCCAGATTTTTAACTGTTTGTGATTGATAGCGAACGAGCGAAGCCCTATGCCTTCAAATGACGAACAATTTCCGATTCGATTATTATTATTGAATTTCAAAATTCATTCTAAAAGCCACAGATGACTGCGTTGATGAATCAGAGCGCATTTATTCCTATGATTGATTCTTCTTCATTTAATTCCAATGTCCGGCGTAATTTTATATTGGCCCATCGCATAAATGTGCCGTTCAAAGATTATCATTTAAAAAAAAAAAAATTTAAAAAAATATAGTTATTTTTATTTGATTTGCCCTGCATTTAAGCATTCTTTATTCATACACATCGAATATTTCTAGGAAGTTGACAAGAGAATGAAATAAATGAGGCAAACATGAATGATGGACATTTGAATAAATGATATCAGCGCCTGGAGGCGCTCATGATATCCATTGAGAAACAATTCAAATATTCCATTTCATTTAATTATTATTTTTGAATTTTACATTATTTATTGATTATTATTATTTTTAAACGAACGGAGCATTATAGAAAATTTTCCGTTTCTGGGGCAAGGGTTTCGTTGTGAGTCCAGTTTGTTCTAAAAATGCATCAAATGATTTATCCTTAACGCTATTCGGCATATTGTTCATTGTCGATTTATTGATGAGCTTTTTCAATCGAGCCGGATTCAATAAATGTGAATTTGTGTTCACATTTAATGCCAAATCGTCATCGGTTCCATTGCCACCGGCAACAACATCATTGTTTGTATTACAATCTTCGGCTACGGTTATCGGAACAAAATGAATTGTACTGCCACTTGATTCAATCGATGAATTATTATCCGATGACAATGAACACGATGTCAATGAAAATTCCGCATCCAAATTATATTCAACGCCATAATTTTTCGGTTCATCCGATTCAGAATCTTTGCCATTTTCAATTAATGTTCCCTTCAATGGTTTACCATATTCTTCATCGAAATTATACCAATCGAATTCGGCCTGTATTGGCATCATTAGTTTTTCATTTTGTTGTTTAATAATTGGTAATGTTTTCATTGAAATGGTTTGTGGTTGATTTGTTGCATACGTTTCCGAAATGGTAGACATTGTGACTTTTTGTTGATTAATAAATTTCGGTGGATTTCTCTTCACATTATTATCATCGCATTCAACGATTAGTTTCGGTTTTTGAATGTGAATTGCATTTTTATTTTTATTTTTATTCATTTCGGATAGAATATTGTTGCCGAGTGTTGTCTTTGATGGGAAAATGGCTTGTTTGGCTCGTGGTGGTGTCGTAGACAATTTCGCGGTACCATGATTATCTTGTGGAGTGGTTTTTGATTGTGCTGGATCTTTTTTTGGCGATATAATTGCCTGAACATTTGGTAATTTTGGAATATCAGCAAATGTTTCGTCGGTAATATCGGTTTTGGTTTCTTCACTTGCATGCGATGAAACATCATCATCGGCATTTTTATGAACGTCAGCAACAATTTGAACACTTTTAACAGCCTCTTGTATGTCACCGATTGAACAATAATCTGGTTCGGATTCATTATCAGTTGATTTCATGATTGTCGTTTGAATTGGATACGCTGGCATCTTCAAAATATTACGGAATTTGAGCAAATTCGGTGGTTTTGGTGGTAAAGCCGGTGGTGTTTTTGATTTTTCAATTAATGGACGATCATCGCCCAATTTTGAATCCATATCAACATAATGATTTGTTGAATTATTTTCCGAACCGATCGGTTCATAATCGTTTCCATAAATGGTGGCATAGCTAAGGATTGACTCTTTTGTTGTGCACATTTCGGTTGATGTAATCGGTGTGCTTATTTGATAAAAATCCGATGAATTATCGGAACGTGGCACTTGAACCATGCTATTTTGTGTTGAAAAATGTACACGCTTTTTGGTTGTGCTCGTGTTCGTGTTTGTCGTTTCTTTGGATGGTGATTCGGTTGAATTGTCGGTTGTGGTTGGGGAATTTGTAGTGGTTGTTGTTGTTGTTGCTGTTGTTGGTCCGGTAAATGTTTTTTCATCACCATTTGCACAGTTATCCATTATGCCATCCATCGATTGTTGTAACAAAATCTGTTTTCAATGGAATTATTTTTCAGTTAATTATTTATATTTATTAATTGGAAAATGAAAATTTTCATAAGACTTCATCACTTAAGCGTTGTACAAGGTACAAATGTACAAAAGTGTAATCGTATATAGTATGTACCTGATTAACACACTCAAGAACTGGATTCACCGCATTATAACCATATGGTTTTGAAACAGCACCATCTGAGTCATCCATATCACTAGCACTTGCATACCAGTCATCAGTCGTATCGAATTGTGTTTTTGGTTTGCCCATTTCGTCATCATATTTTTTTAAAAATGCATTTTTTGCCACAGACGCACTTTTGGTTGACACTTTGTCGTTGGTGGTATTAATTTGTAGTTCGGTCGTATCATTCATCGATTCAGCTGAACTAGTTGCTGTTGTTGTTGTTGTTGTTGTTTCGTTCAATTTATTATCTCTCTTATCACATCTCTTGAAAGCAGCTGATTTATTTGAACGTCGCATGCTGCCTTTACGTGTTAACATATCACAAATATGTTGTTGTTGTTGTTCCAATGATCCAGCTGGCATTTGTGGTAAGCTATCATATATTTTGCCATTGGAATTATCATTGTTCTGGTTCATTTCGATACTCCTGGATTTTAAATATTCTCGAAATGTGCCCGGAGTTCGTTTGCTCATGTAACGTTTGCTGCGTCGGGCTTCGGATGAAAAAACTTGATCCAAACCATCTTCGCTGGATGATGCACGTCGAACACCATTCTCTATAAATAATGTAAAAAATCATGAGAAAATTTCAAAAAAATAAAAAAAAAAAATAAAGGAGAATTTGGCATTTGTTTCGAAAAATTTTGGTTGTTCGGTCGTACCTTTATCAATGTCATCGTGACAGGTTAGTTCACGTTTGGATACCTGTGTTCCGATTTCAGTGGTTTGCACAAAATAATACTGTTTACGACAATTGGTACAGTATTGTGCCACTGGATCGATTTCTATGGCCTCCTCATCTTTGACTCCATACTTTTCACGCAACGATATTATTTCACCAGCTAACCGATTCAGTTGCGTATCCTTTTCGTGTAATTGTTGACGAATTTGTTTTTGATCCGATTTTAATTTTGCCTCAAAACATAATAGGGCCTTAACAATTTTAGCAAAATGTGTGTCACGTGACGCCTTTTCAATTTCCAGCTCTTTGTTCAAATGATATATTTGATTGGTAAAATAGGAAATGAGATTTTCACATTTACGACGTTGCATTTCATCGGCTTCGGTGCCATTACTTGCTAACCGAGACTGTGTACTATCGCTACGATGAATTCCATTTGAGGCGGAAGCCGTTTTTGTTGCGTTATTCGGTTTTGAATTTCCATTAGTGGACGTTGAGCTTGTGTTTAGTTTCGGTGACATCTGAAACAGAAAATTGCGAAATGTTTTTTTTTCGTTTTAGTAAAAATGAAACAGGAATTATCATATTATGCAAACAATAATTAAATTACTATCAATTGCTTCTGAATAACAATACCCGAATCATAAATAACTGTAAATTTATGGCCGATAATAATAATAGTTTTATGATTTAAGGTGATCAGATAAAATTCAACCGTCTTGGAACTTAAAACTACACAATCAAGATTATGGCTGGACGTGACGACCGACGGCTCAAGTTAAATTTACTACTATTATTGGATTTTAATTGAAAATCACACAATTCTATCAGCTTAAAGTAATAATATATGATTCAATTGGGGCTGTGTTTGTTAGCTCTCTAACAAATTCTATAACCTTTCAGTTCTCTCTTCAGATTCACACTGTTCGCTGATTGTTCACTGATTGACGTTGTCAAATACACTCCAATGGCGGTGCTTTTTTTTTCTCCCCACATTCATCACTTCAAAATAATAATAATAATCTATGTGCCATTGTTTTTGTGTCTCCATATCAATGGAATATTCTTATCGCACAATCAATTCAAACAATAAAAGGAAAATAACAAAAATATATAAAGAAGTGAATGGGCTCATTGTATACGGCAAAAGCGCAATAAGCGCAATACTTTTTCTATGTAGTAAGAAAACATGTTTGAATTTTTCGTTTCTCACAATAAAATGCTCATTCACATGACAATGACAACAATAAAACATGCATACAGACAGTTTGAAGTTTGAAACTCAAAGCGCAATCACCACTTATTATCTACAATCTACAGTCTATACATTACAATGGTGTGATTTTGTTCATCGTTATAATTAGAACCGAACACATATTGATTTGTTATTTTCCAGATTTTTAACTGTTTGTGATTGATAGCGAACGAGCGAAGCCCTATGCCTTCAAATGACGAACAATTTCCGATTCGATTATTATTATTGAATTTCAAAATTCATTCTAAAAGCCACAGATGACTGCGTTGATGAATCAGAGCGCATTTATTCCTATGATTGATTCTTCTTCATTTAATTCCAATGTCCGGCGTAATTTTATATTGGCCCATCGCATAAATGTGCCGTTCAAAGATTATCATTTAAAAAAAAAAATTTAAATGCATGATCATGTAGGTATTGGGCCCAACACTAGCACAATCTTCATTATATCACAATGAATAATATCAATTTAATGAATGCGTGACTCAAATGCTGTAGCAAACGGTAGAATGCCATGGTTTACGCAATGATACTATCTATTAACTGTATCTGTATAGTGTATAGTGTATGGCGAGAGGCGAGAGATATTTCTTTTTATTATTATTGTGATTTGTATACGCATTCTTATCGGCAAAAGATTTCATAAAACGCCACGATTATCAAGTCAGCACAGCTGAGATTGTTGAAGATTGGAGCATTCAATATAATTTTTTAAAAAAAAGAGAGAAAAACAAACGAAACATTTGAATAAGCGTTAAATATGTGAAGCTTTAAGCATTCCACAACCTTCACTTTACAACGAGCTGCTGGATATACTTCAATTAATCTTCAGTTGCCTAATTTGACATTCGCTTTTTTTTTTTGTTACCGTTCTGTTTTCAATTCATTTAATACACATAAATGTATGTTTGGAAAAATGGAAATAAACAATTTACATTCGATATATATACAGCATACAAACTGCAAACAGATACAGCGAAATAAAATTATTTGCCTGTTGAGCAAGCCACAAGTTGACTACTATCTAACAAATGGTATCGAATTTAGAGCATAAAACCAGTGAATAGCAATTGAAATGAGCCCGGCTTATGTAAGATATTTACCATTGGATCGGGGAATTGGTGAATGTAAAAAAAAAAAAAAAAATTTAAAACAATTTTCTTTTGAAATTTCTTATAGTTTTATGTTTTTATGGCGTTATAGTTTGATTTCAAATGTTAATTTCATACAAATAAGTCTATGTAAATTGGGATCGTTGTGCTTTGCAGTAAGTTTCTTTTTCTACTTCTTCTTCTTTTGCCTGCCATCACATCTAGTAAGTAGTATCAAATCTGAGAATCATAACGGATGCACGAAAATATGAAATTATAATTGTGTCACATCCAAACAGCACACAAATTTATTCATTATTATTCACATAAATACATCGAAAGATGAAACTGTGCACTGTGCACGGTGTAAAAATGTTTGTGTGGCATTTTTGATACAGCATCTCCTGTAGATAGATTTCTAGCTTTGACATTTAGCGGGAAAAAGATAGTCGAGGAAAAGAAATACTTTTTCACAGATAAATAGATAGATTCTGTTCAAATATTCATAGTCGTTGTTGTTGTTGTTTTTTCTCGTGTTATTTTCCATTTCGATAAATATCTCCAAGCAAAAGCGTGTTTCAATGTTAGCAATAAAATGCTCATCATTTCAGAAATAGATAGTCGATCGAGAAGGAGATTAGATAAAAAAAAGAGAAATAAAACACGGTGTAAAAATGTTTGTGTGGCATTTTTGATACAGCATCTCCTGTAGATAGATTTCTAGCTTTGACATTTAGCGGGAAAAAGATAGTCGAGGAAAAGAAATACTTTTTCACAGATAAATAGATAGATTCTGTTCAAATATTCATAGTCGTTGTTGTTGTTGTTTTTTCTCGTGTTATTTTCCATTTCGATAAATATCTCCAAGCAAAAGCGTGTTTCAATGTTAGCAATAAAATGCTCATCATTTCAGAAATAGATAGTCGATCGAGAAGGAGATTAGATAAAAAAAGAGAAATAAAACGAAATGTCTAACGAACGATTGGTTATTCTGTCATAATTTTTATAGTATAAAAATGATCAAATTCGTTGATGTTTCGGTATCGGAATATTGGCTAATGTTGAATGAGTGCTTGAATTCGGCTGGCTAACTATAAGATGGTTATGAGAAACTATATTCGATCATGTAATGTGTAACATTGTCAAATTGGGAGAGATGCAATCATCGGCAAAGGGGAAAAATTGCAATCTGATTCATGTTCGTAAACGAACAATAAAAATGAGCGACGCTGAAAAGAAACGATGAAACACATTTTTCGACAGCTCCACAACATCTGCGATCTTAATGTGATTAATAGCACAAAAGATTCATCATGTTCCATGCTTTATGCTACCAAAATCAACCACAATAACAACAATTCCATTGCATGAACGAATTCCGGCAACGTACACCGAACATTGTATTGTGCATTTATATCGACACAATTTTTTTTTTTGAATATGGGTAATGGGTGACGACAGAAAATAACCCAACACAATGAAGAATAAAAAAAATCCAATGGAAAAAAGTCATTTTTGGTGGATCTTTGATCGTTTTTCGTGCACGCTGAGTACATTGTTTGCGCATTCACAGACCGCATTTGTTCATTTGAATGAAAAGAAGAAGAAAAAGAAGAAGAGGAAATAACATTTTGTTGAAAAGGAAGTGAAGATAAGTTGTTGACGCTGAAAGAAATATGAAGCAAAAAAATAAAAAATAAAAAAAATATCCGATGTGATAAAATTAGACAATCATGTTCAAACAAATGCAAATGACTTATTGTATGCAAGTGTGACAGACCATTCATTTAATTTTCTTTGCGCTTTGTGCTGTAAATTTTTTATTTCCTTGCCGCCATTCGGCACACACACACACAACACAAACACACACGCACATTCAGATACAGAACGGACGCCATTTGATATGTAGTTAAACGACAACAAACATCCCATAAATAACAAAATCCATTATCATGTTCAATGTTCAATATTCTTGTACTTCGTACGTTTCCGTTGGAATTGTCAATGGTGATTGAAATTGGTGTGTGTTCAAAGTCAAAAACACAATACCAACCAACAATCAATATGACTTGCTCTGACTGGCTCTCAAGCATAATGTAAAATAGTATATGACCATTTAATGAAGACCATCTGTGTGCGGTGATTGCACAAGCGAATCATATTCACTCATTTTTATGGTCAAATTCATTTATTTTGCCAATTTTTTCCAATAATTTTCTTTGAATCACCGATTCAATGTGTTTGTGCACAATTATTATGAAATCGGCTAACAACAATTTATGACACAAAATGATCTCTTAAATTTGTGAAAAACCACTCATATAGATTCATCTATGGAAA
>GL502406.1:371865-388989 GCA_000149185.1 Mayetiola destructor
GACGGCTGTCCGTCGCACTGTTTAATGGAATGAAATAACGCGTTGCTATAGACAACGTAATTTATAAATCATAACAAACTTCGTTTAATATATGTACATATATTCCTCATTGCTTTTCATTGACATTCGACTGTGTAAAATATGCCGCATCGAGAGAAAATTATTATTCCTGAAACATTTCCGCATATTTTGAAAACATATTTCAAAGGTAAGCGTAATACTTATAATAATTAAATTATTATTTTTCCGTTTAAAAAAAGTTATTGCAATGAATATTAGATGTAATGAAAACGCAGCCCTATGATCTTTTGGCATGGTCAGCTGCATATTTCCGAACTATCGCCGAAAATGGAGAAACTTCAGCTAAATACCGTTTCGAAGAGATTCTCGAATCAGATGCTAGTTCACATTCATTGACGAAGGGATACCTGAAAGTGTTAGTCAAGCAGGTAACTTTTCAAAATGACCATTCATCCAAACTAATCCGTTTTTAACTGAATATGTAGCTAATGATTAACTACTTACTTGTTAGCTTGGAAAAGGGTTTTTTGTCGAACGAAAATTATTACAAGATAAATGGAAAGAGCTCTCTTTATCTGAGGTATCAACCGTATCATATGCATCGAAGGGTGAAAGATAAAATGAATAATTAATATTAATTTTCGTTTTAAGAATTGTCTTCTGATATACCTGAATGTCTGTGGAATGTATTCATGGGAGCGAATTCATTGGCTTAAATTATTAGCATTACTTGCGGCTTCCATTTGTGAGGTATTTCATTATGTTTTTGAACAAATTGTAGTTTGGTTCATGGAAGAAAGAAAAAAAATAACTGAAATTTTATTTAATAGGATTTCAGTGGTTCGATTGATCTGCTTTGCGAAATATTAACTGAAGATTTGGACGGTGGTGAAAATTTAATACCATTTTGGATGTTTGAAATTTGCTATACATTTCTGGCAAATTTGGATTGTGGATCAGATCAACAAGTGGAGAGTGATCCTAAGTATATTTCAACTGCCATCACATAATAATATATTTGAGGTGCTTTTTTGACGAAATTCTTTGTTTATAGCAAAAAATCCTCCGTTCAACCGGAAACCATAAACGCACAACATTTTAAGCATTTCATTCTGTTTGGATGGAAGATGATGATCAAAAAGCCAGATGAATTCGAACAATCCGAGTTTAAACAAATATTCAATGCAATAAAAGGAGCAACAAATTTTGAACAGATCATACAAAATATTGAACAACTGTCAACACATCAAAGGACCTGACTTTGAACATGTGTCCAATTTGGACTTTCACGAGAAATTAATTCGTGAAATAGGCGCACCTTGGAATTGGATCTATCAATTTGTAAAACACAGTTCATCACACCTAAAATCATATAATTTTTGCGAATGCTCATTGGATATGAACGCCAACGATGTGACCATTTCATTTGAACCATTCAGTTGCTTTGTTCCTGCAATACGTGCAGTGGGCTCATCATTGGCATCACAAACTATTGAATCTAATTTGAATGTATTGAAAGCTCATATGGACGCTGATGGTTTAATTAATCCTAAAATAATCAAAACAATCCAATATTGACGACCATCTCATTTATTATTAATTAAGTCACGAATTTCACTTAAATTTTTAGATTTTTCGAACAAATTAAATGATCGACTGTATTTTGACCGAATTTTTTCATTGAAGACAATTTGGCTTCGTCAAAGCACTCGTCGACTGGAAGAATCAATGATGAACGCAATTCAAGCGGAACCTGAAAATTTATTTTGATTTTTTTTTTTTTGATTATTACTCAAAACGTCCTAAATATAATTCAGAATTGAACCTACTTCTGAGATATCGGTTATTGAACAATCGACTTCACTACGGACTCTTTGATGGAATTGAGCGAAACATGCAACTGTTTCATTGAATGATTCTCTTAAGATTTCATCACATTTTTCTTTAGCCTTCAAATAACACGCCTCATTGTTGCTTGATGATAACATTGAACGATGAACAAAATATCCACTGACTTGTACCATTAGCGTTTGATTAAAGAATTTTTGTACTTCTTTTAAAATCGGATTATCATCACGATAAATATGCTGTTGCTCTGGTGTTCCTGTGTCCAGTAATTTTTCAAAAAATGCGATTCGTTCGGATTTGGTACCGCCTAGATCACCGCTGGATGGTGGTGGTGGTGGTGTCTGAAAACGAAAAAATAAACAATAAACAATCTTTTTCGAAATATATCTCATATCTCACCGACGGAGCATTCTCTTCTGGACAACCAGATGCAATAACACAAATTGCAAGCAAGATAATAATTGAATTCATGTTCAAAATTTAAAGAAATCGAACCACTTTGAATGCAAAACTGTCGAAAACTAATTGCTTAGTTAAAATTCGTTTAGCTTGAAGGTTGATGATAGAACGTGAATGGAACAGAACTGCAGACACTGATTGCATTAAGAATTAATGCGAAACATTCGAAATGAATGCGAAAGAGTAGACAATGATAATTTTCATGTAAAACCGGTTGGTCGTTGAGACATCTCTGATTTGATCGCAAGGCCATCGCTTGAATGAAGTTTTTTTTTCGGCTAACACTGTTTGGTAAAAGTTTTGCAAAATGATTCTGAATTTTGCCTACGAGAGCATCAATGGAAAAAATCAATGAAGAAAAGTGTTTAAAGTTTCGAAATGAGTGAAGGAATCTTTCAATCAGAAATGAAGAGGCATTTTGGAGAACTAACGCCGGACAAGCATAAATTCGGCTTTTTACTGGAATTAATGAATGAAACCTGAAATTTAAGTTTCAAATTTGGTATTCACCGTTATCGATCCAATCTGATCCAATCGACCAAAATAAACGAGAGAACAAAGTGCATCGTGTCACATCAAGCAGAACAATCTTACAAAATTGTCAACAGAACGCAAGCAAAATCATTTTCGAGCCAAACACACACAAATCATTTGGTTGACGAGAGTGTTGTTACGAGTTGTTTGTTACATACAATTTCTTTGACTGTCAGATAGGAACGTAGAGCGTACAACGTACAGCATACAGCGCCACATAAATTGGTATTGGTATATCAATGTGTACGTTTTTGTATCTACTTTAGTTATACGTCACATGAAATTCTTACAAATGTCATACGTCAAACGCAAATCACTTCGTCCAAATCGGATTTGAAGACAAATTATTTTCGAATTTTAAATTGATTTTGATTGTAAAAGTAAAATAAAATTTTTCATAAAAAGTTTGAAAACAAAATCTTTAAACAAGTGATTAAAAAGATTTCGGTTTTATTTTGAGAATTTTTTTCGTTTCGTCTACATCGCAGTTCATTTCAATCGAGTGGCATGAATAAGATGCGAGATGATCAAGATTTTAATATTCAATTTGTGCAAATTATTAAAAATGAACGAAGTCTGTACGATAAAACTTTGCCGGAATACAGAAGCAAAGAAGAGCATGAAAAAATTTGGCAAAAAATATCATCGCAAGTCAATGAAAGTGGTAAGTTTAACCCAAAAAAGAAAAAAAAAGTATTAGAAACTATGGACCACCCACGGAATTAATCAAATGGAATTCAATTTCAACGTTTACTGCGAAAAAATTCAAAAATTTTGGTTTCCATCAAAGAGCAAACCGTGTTTTATCAATTTCAAAAAGCGCATGTGATATGTTTGGTAGCGTTCATGGAACAAATGTAAAATTCTGTAAATTATATACGAAGTAGTAAACATTGATTGTGCAATTGTGTTGATGTTATATGTCATAGTCGGTTCAAAAACAATTTTCGAATATTTCTTCTGAATCAAATCACAAGAAAAACATGTTTATTTCGTTAAGTTACACGTTCAACGTTTATTGAATTCAAAACGAAAAACCAATTGTTTTTTTTTTAATTTTATCTTCTTTTATTTTCGTCTTTGTCGATGTTAAGTTGCCCATTGCAAGGAGCGCTGGAGAAACTTACGTGCCTGTTTGACAAGACATTTGAAACAACAACAACAGGCAACTGTCGACGGAAGTGTAAATCATAAGCCATATTATTTGGCCGATCATATGAATTTCCTGCTTCCATACACTAAAAGTCGTTCATCCAAAGAGCAAATTAAATACGATACCGCATCACCAGATGAACATCATCAACCCACCACATCGAGTAAAATTTTGCCTAAAATAAGTAGCAATGGAACAACTACCACTTATACAATATCCACTTCAGAATCCGATGAAAATCAATACGTTACATTGATTCAAGCTTCAACGGCCGATTTGGAAACGGCTCATGCGCTCGAAGAGGCACAATTGCATGTTGACAATGTTCAACCGGATGCTGATATTAAACCAATAAACGATCAAACCTATTCAACACCATGTGCTAAGGAACATTTGCAAGAAATTATTTATGAACCGGTTGCAAAACGTGTTAAAGTTTCTGCAGAAGAAAGTGATGATGCTGATTTGAATTTCTTTCGAAGCCTTTTGCCTGACATCCGAACAATGACACCATCGCAGAAACGTCGCTTCAAAATGGGCATTTTCGGTTTGATGGATAATGTATTCAGTAATGCCGACATTAATTCATAGTTTATGCTTCTTTCGACAAAATTTTGTTTGTTCGTTTTATTTGTCTATCACCACCAATAATCCAACCAATGGAATGCTCTTCCCAAAAATTAACACTAATAGCTAGTTTAGTTTCAATATGTTTGTATTTCGTATTGTTTGTGCTATAATAAATTAAATTTAATTACGTTTGATATTCACTCAAAGCGATCCAAAATCATTTTGTATACGATTCAATCGTTGTCAGTAGCCAGTCGCCAGCCGTTTGGCTCTGTGAATTGAATATTTAATGTTCTATGGCCGCTGTTGATGATTTGGGAACAAATACAAATATTGACACCCACCGAAAAAATAGCTATGTATTTGTTCATTGTTTATCGAGACTTTTCGTTCATTCTTATTGGAATATTTATGTGCGTATACGATAGACATTTTCAAACAAATAGCGCATAATTTATTCGATTATTGTTTAACAAGACGAAGCAAGAGAATACAATAATTTATTTATTTGAGTATATCATGCATCACCAATTTTCATCGTTTGTTTATCGTCTGAAAAATATCCACACACACATATCACATACATATCATTCGCGTTCAGTATTGTCGCTCAGTTCAATAAAACTGCGCCATTCATACAGCTTTAATATCTCAATCTAACAAATCGGTAAATAATAATGCGAATCGAATCGGAAAATCGTGAAAATCTCAATTCAGCTTTTTTGGTTGCGAAACAAAATCACTGGTTTCAGGATGATATTGCTCAACAACAACAACAACAACAACATTCAGCCAATTCAAACAATCAATTTAAATCGGATAATCGAATAACAACACCAATAGTAACTCAAGTTCAACCAACGCATCAAATGTTGTGTCCGCCAGGTTTGGAATATCTAACAACAATCGACCAATTGTTTGTTCAAGAAAAATTTGAATTGGTCGAAGTGATAACGGGCTTCGAAACGAACAATAAATTTAATGTGAAAAATACACTTGGCCAAAAGGTGTTTTGGGCTGCCGAAGTGAATGATTTTTGTACCCGAAATTGTTGTGGACCGTTGCGAAGATTTAATATGAAAGTATATGATATTTATCAAAATGAAGTGATCCATATTCGGCGACCAATTGCATGTTCAAGTTGTTTTTTCCATGTTGTTTGCAATCGATAGAGGTGTCTGCACCACCGGGTCAATTAATTGGTACCGTTCAGCAAATATGGTCCATATTTTATTCACAATTTGCTAATTAAAAATGCCAACGGAGACACAATTCTATTGCTGAAAGGACCATTTTGTACCCATTCAATGTTTTGTGGTGATGTTGAATTTATAATTCTCACGCTCAACGGCGATAAAGTCAGACGAATATCGAAACAATGGTCTGGTTTGGCGCGAGAACTTTTTGGTGATGCCGATTTTTTTGGGATCTCATTTCCAATGGATTTGGATGTAAATGTGAAAGCAATTATGCTTAGTGCTTGCTTCTTAATCGATGCGATGTTCTTCGAGAAAGCTGGTAATCGGATAAAGGATGGACACAGAATGTTATTAAGGTAGTTTCAAATTGTATTTGATAACAAAAGTGTACAATGTACATGAAACGCCCTCTTTGAACTACCAATGAAAGGAAAAAAGAATGTCAAAGCAATATACAATTCAACATAACCTGTTTCAACAACACTGGAAATATTGGCGTTAAAGAAAATATTAATTAAAGGTGAAAAACAATGAATAGGTTATTTTATCCGCTGGCTTTCGTGGCCATTTTTTTTTCTTCATCGCTAAGAATATGGAACTTTTCATTTTTACCAACAATCGCAATCGAAATATTCTGATCAAGCAAAAAATGGTTTCGAATTAGTTGAATGTTTTTCGGCTATTTGATTATTATTATCAGCATCCATTAAAACTTACCGAACTGGTTAACAAATCTTCATTGGGCAATGTTCCTTTCAGTGCCTTCAAACCATGAATGATCAGCTCATTTTTGGAACAATCGATAAACGAATTTAAATATTTTTCCAAATAGGTACGTGCACTCTGTGAACGTGAACCAATTGACATTGCTTTGCAATTAAAATAATTGGCACTGGGTAAAACTTCAAAAATATGTGGACCATTGTCGTCAAAGCCAGCAGCAAGTAAACCAACACCATATGGACGCCGATCATAACGTTGTGTACAGCGTTGCATACGATTTCCCATATTCGAAATTAAACGTGAAATAGGATACGTAGTATCGAAGGAATATTTATAGTTGAGACATTCTTGACGCATATAACGGCTCAAAATACGTGCATCGGCTGTAATACCGGCAATTGAAATGCCCAAATGATCGTCAATTGGGATAATTTTCTTTTGATGCGATGCCAATTCGGATGAGGCTCGTTTCAATGCAACCAAAACTGCATAGTCACGGCTTTTTAAGCCAACTGTTGCCGAACCCAATTTTACAGCTTCCATAGCATATTCAACTTGATGCAAACGACCTTGAGGACTCCACACAGTCACATCACTATCGTATTGATTACGAAACTGCAATAAAAAAATAAATCAACCCAAAATTTAGTGAATCAAATACGGAAAAGCAATCCTGGTTTCGATTGAGGTTATGCGATGATGACTGTGGATGTGATTTGCATTGATTTTCCCTTGAATGCTCACAAATATCATAAAAACACACATTAGGATTAAATATATAGCGATGTAAACTAAGAAAAACCAAAAGTTTTTTAGAAAAAAAACCAGAAATTTTACCATTTTTCTTCAATTTCAATAGAGCCGGAGAGCGATGACAATACAAAAATATCTTTGATTAGCAGAATTTGTTTGTGGTTTTATTGATGTGAAGTTGTTAACGAATTTATACTGACACCTTTGCACGTCAGACCAACAAGTATGCAGCCACAATCAATTTCAGCGTATTTATCAATTCACTTTGACATTATTTACAAATATTTTTCGTCTTAATTTATAAGCAACGATTTGTCATACATTCTGATATTATTATCGAAACTGTGAACACAGTCACTGCGCTATCTACACAATATTCTAATATTGATCGAAACTTTTTTAATTTATTTCAAACATTTTTGCTAACAATTGTAATTAAAATCCATCGAAGAAAAAAAATGTCGGCTGGACCACAAGGTTGGGAAAGGGTAAGTTGACCAACCAGAGAATTTGTTTTTGTGGTTTTTCAATCACATTGAAAAATGATTTCGAAATATCGTATGTCGGCGACAAATACAATCTTTTATTAGATTAGCTATCACCAAATTGGGTGCAAGTGCTGTGTAAATACACTTATCAATCATGTCAAAAAGCACTGTGCAAATAATTCGCATCGGATCAAACAATATTATAGTTTTGTCGCAAAATTTAAACACCTACACGCAATGAATCAGACAAATATATGAATTTAGCTCATTGCTTGAAATTCGATACGATCTTCAAGCAGAATGGCAGGCTTTGTAAATTATCATTATTATGTGTTTCGTGTAAAAAATTCTGTGGTTTGTTTAAAAATTGAAATCAATATCAAACATACACAATTTTTGAAAATTGATTTTTCAACACGGCAATTGAGCCATAATAATTTCATTTTTTTTCTTTGCAGGCTATGATTGGTCCATTGCCAGCTGGATTTTTACGTTTAACATCCGAAAGGGAAATTCAAGAATCAGCCGATCGACAGGCTGCTATGGCATTGTATCAACAGCAACAACATGCTGCATCGTACATGGTATGAAAGAAAGAAAAAACATAATTCTCGATGGATGACTCATCACTCTTGATACGTAGTTGTAAACAATTCAATTGAAATTCCATTCCATTGCTTTCAATGTCTATTAGGCACAAAATGTGGCTGGACGTCTCACAATAAGCGTTGCACAAGCGAAATTAACAAAAAATTATGGATTAACCCGAATGGATCCATATGCTCGAATTCGTGTCGGGCATTTCGTATATGAAACACAAACCGATCCAAATGGTGGCAAAAATCCGAGATGGAATCGAGTTATTCATAGCCAATTGCCGCATGGTGTTACAACGGTTTCGGTTGAAATTTATGACGAATGCAGTTTCAAAATGGATGAATTAATTGCATGGGTCGACATCAAGATTCCCGATTCAGTATTACGTGGCGAAACACATGAGGAATGGTACACATTGAGCGGAAAACAAGGGGATTTTGTTGAAGGAATGGTCTTTATTGTTATGAGCTTTGCGGTAAGCTAAACAATTAAACGTAATTTCGAAAATGAATTTAATAAATGAAATTCTCGGTTTTTCTTTTCTGTTTTGGTTTCGTAAAGCCCGGCGGAACATACCCAGCATATGGTTACCCAGGAGCGATTCCTGCTGTTCCTGGCATTCCGGGTGTTCAACCCGTTGTAATGGTACCGAATGTAGCTAGTCGGACAGTTCCTGTATTTGTGTCACCGCAACCTGTTCAACAGCCAATGATTGAACAACCACCACCCGTTGAACCGGTCACCGAAGAGGATGTTAAACAAGTTCAAGAAATGTTCCCAAATATCGATGTTGAAGTTATTCGATCTGTTTTCGAGGTGAATCGCGGCAATAAACAAATCACAATCAATGCTTTACTCCAAATGAGCGAACAATAAACGGAATACGATGATTCAAACCGGTTTTTTTTACACATTCGATATAGTCTTGGAAAAGGAATACGAATTCATTCCATCAATTTGTATATTTTGAATATTAATTAATTTTTTAACATAGTGCAAGGCGGTCATGTCAATGATTTGATTAGAGATATTCATTTTCAGCTTTTTTGGTTTTTAATTTTTGGATTTTCAAGAAATTGCCGGACTTTATTGGGGATCATGAATTTGGTTTGCGTGTCGCAACCAGTTCTATTTCAACTTTTCAAGAAGATTTAGCTTGTTACACTTCATTCAAACCTATTTTTTCTAAACTTCTACATAAATGTACCAGTATTTGTCTGTGTCATGGAGAAGGTCAAAATGCGCCTGTACCAATTTATTCTACAATTGTATTATTGAAGATGTCTGTTGATGTATTTATTTAATGAATAAAATATTTATCGTACTTATACCTGCATTCGGAATCCAGAACACTTTTATTCAATTTATCCTCATACCCGTAAATCAGGCCTACCAAGACCGAACAAGGCATCCATATTGAAACCAATCAAAAGACAATGGAACCAAAATTTTTTTTTCAAATTTTTTCTTTATTTTGGAAAATTTCATTTATTTTCATATTTGCGTTTTGGAAATTTTTAAATTTGAATTAATTAGTTTTTGTTTGTTTGTTTGTGTGTGTTGTATATGTGTTATAAATGTGTAATCGAATCATGATTGAATATATATTTCTGAATGGGTCGACTGTCGGCCGAAATATGTAAAATGTAAACACATTGATTTTGACTACAGGGTTTCAATTTAAATAAGTAATTAATAAATTTTTGCGCACAAAACTTTTTTTTTCGACCGCATTTAACGGCATTTTTTTGCCAGAACTTTGTTTTTTCCCGCAAATTTTTTTCCGTCTTAATTTTTTCATGTCCTTCCTTTGTTTATATTCAAATAACAAATTCTTACATTTCTAATGTGTATCTACAGAAGTTACTTTTTTCCCATTTTTTTTTGTTTTTCTTTTTCTCTAAGTTGTATAATGTCATGTAATCTTTCAAATCAATTAAAATTAATTTCTTTCTTATACGTTGGCGAGTTGATCCGTAAAATGGGATTCTCGAACCTCAAAAGAAACGCGGAATCATAGCGGAAAAATAGTGTAAAATATGAAACGAATGTTTTGAAATGTTTCTTTTTTCGGGTCGCGACTGAAACGATATTGTGTAGTAGTTTTTGTTGACTTCTTCATCATTGATTGTTATTTGATTGATGTTTGCCAAAATGAAACGAAATCCAAAGAAATTATTGGAAAAAAAAAAGATTCAAGAATAATCCAATCCAACAGAATAAGTAAATTAAATCAGTTTTGTCATCCGTTTTTTTCTTCTAAATTGAGTATAAGTTTTCAGGGTTTAGAGTTAAATGTGTGTAGGTTTTTGTAGACAAAGAAGACGTGATAAGAAAACGGCCAACCAAAAAATATTCCTTCTCTGCTATGTGTGACCGTCTCATTTTTTGGCCATAATTTTTTGCAGGTTATTGTAAATTGGAGCATTTGAATCTTTCAGAGCAATAATATATTCAATATGCATGCATATGATATTCGATGTAGACGGTTTGTATTTTCTATCCTGTGGAACTGATTCACTTTTCAAAATTCTGATTTCATTTCTTTTGGTCGTTTCGAAAAACAAATTGACATCGCATGTCGACACCGTAAGCGATTTATTATTATGATTTTGTGTGCGTCATTTGCAACTGAATAAAAATTGAAATAATAAATTATCCATCATTAATCATATTCAGTAGCCATGGAAAGTCTACAGTTTTAACTTTTTTTTCTCTTTTCATGCATCCAACCAAATGCATTCATATTGGTTTATCCATTGTTCACGGATATTTGTAATGTTTTGCAATCAGCATTTAATCATTTCCCATTTATCATCTTTTTTTTTTGTAAAGATATTTTTTTTTTTCATTTTTTTTTATTTGTTTGTTTTGTTAAGAAGCACTTGAATAATATTATGATTTCATTTTAAATTTTATTTTTTTTTTCTTCCTTTCACTTTGCATCCTTCAATTGAACACTGAACACTTTACTCGCTTAGTAGTTGTAAATCGTATGTTCTCTTCTTTGTTTTTCTTCTTCATAGTATTTGGTATTTTGTTGCATGTGTCCTGGAATAAATCTTGGCTGGATTTCAGGATTCAATATTCAATATTCATGGGTTTATCCGTTTTGGAAGCTTTTCAATAAATATTTGTGTGTTTTTTTCTTTTCTTTCTTAAACAATGTGAATTCGTATATCGCATCGAATCCTGATCATCTTTCGATAATAAATCGGATTATTCCAACACAAAGAAAAGATTGGCAAAAGAATGCTCTCATTGTTTCAGCGAAAAAAGTGTATTTTGGGAGGTTAATGTAAGATGGAACTTATGATTATAATTTTTACGTATGTGAAATATCAATTATTTTGTTTAATCATTTTTTTGTTTTTGTTTAGATAATATTTATACTTTGTTCGTATTTGTTTATTTTATTTGTTTCTTTGTAACAGCTTAAAAACTGGATTTTATCATTCATTTTCATAAATTTCATATCCAAAATGTTTTTATTATTAAATGCATTTCTATGATAATAATAACCACACCATTTTCCTTACAATCGCTGTTTTTATTAAGATTTTTTTTTTTTTTTTTTGTTCTTTTGTTCATTCACTTTCAATATATTAATAATAATAACTTATTTGGTAATTAAATATCTGTATGTAACTTCTATGTATGTATCATTAGCAGCAGCAAAAGAATTCTTTGCATTTTATTTCTTATTTTTCTCTTAAATTATTAGTTTTAATTTTTATTACTGTCATACACATCATTCTGTTTTGCTACAATGCGCAAATGTTCAATGTTTACTTCTTCTTTTGTTTTCTCTCGTTAGTTTAGCTATTTAGAATTGCAGCATTCGCCAATCAAATGAAATGAAATGAAAAAAATCCACAAAAAACACAACGGTTACTAATAATAATATACAAAGCGATTGAAATAGACAAACGTATATATCAAAAAAATAATTCGAAAAATTGTATTAAAAAATGATGTGGGGGTTTTTTTCTTTGGTTTTCCGAAATGATACTAGCCATTCCACCTAAGAATTCGATTCAAAAAATAACAAAATTCAAAAAAAAAAAAAAAACAATCGAAAAAATTCGTATTTACAACAATCGATCAAGGTTTGTCTCCTGGACTCGTTTCAAGCGACGAATAACTGAAGAGAAATTTCACGTCCAGAATCCGGAATCCAAACCTTGCAATTGGTTCAAATTGTTTCGATGAAAAGAATTCAGAGAATACTTTGATTTTAAAATCGCTTAAATGATAATAATTTCAAAAAAATCTAATATCGAGTCGATCAGCAATCAAAAAAAAAAAAAGAGTTTTCTTCTCCTCATTCCATGTTTATATTATATATCTTGAAAATAATTGGTATATATTCGTATGTTTTTGTTTGCACTTTTTCGCAACATTTCGAATTTAATATTTGGAATTCGCATAAAATGCAACATTTTTAATTAATATCTTATCATCTATCCAATCTAGAGCTAAGTTTTTTTTTTATCAATAATTTTCTCCTTAATAATAGATTCAAAACAAATTTCTAATACAACAATTGAAAAAAAAAAGTCGTCTGGCAACCGGAATCGAAACGGTCTCATACGTTAAATTACAAACGAATTTTCGATTCATTTCCAAAAAATGTCTTTTTCATTGAAAAAAAGTACTTAATTCAAAGTAAATCGTTTACGTCATACAAACAAACAAAATTTAAAAAAATTTCATTTTACAAAATGAAGGTAATTGAAGATGTAAAATTGAATTGAAAATCACACAAATATAAAATGAAAACAGAAATGATCGAAAAAAATGTATATCGTAAATACGAAAAAAAAACACAAATAATTTGAGTGTTTGGTTTTAAATTTAGTTCTGGGTTCAAAGCAGTAGTCATTTACAATTCTAATATATTCATAATGTTATCAAATCGAACGGGAATCAAAAGAGCGACTCAAAAGGGAATTTGGAATCAATCAAAAAACAGCGTCGCAATGAAATAATTCGGAATTATCATTACTGAATCATAAACATATGTAATTTTTTGTTTGTTTAATATTAAACATTGTGCAACAGCTGATTCAACTATATCATCATCATTTTTGTTTAAAAATGTGTGATTCGGATTTGAGAAAATTTTTAATTGAATATTATTTGTGTTTTATTTAGTTTTATTTTTCTTTTCCATTTTCCTGCTCGTTTCGGTTGCAATGAACCGTTTATTTTTATAAATCGAGACAGTTGTTTGTATTCTGCTCATTAGAATATGCACGTGAGTGAAACGCCAGATAATATTTTAAATATAATAATATCCTAAATTAGATTACATATTTTATTCGTTTTAATCAAATGAATGTATTCATTATGCATATTTATTACTATTTTTTTTTTGCCGCCTGTCTTTTATTTCCCGTTAATTCTATACGTAATTCAACGTCTACATATGAAAAGTAGTTGTATTAATTTGAATATAATGTATTGTAATGGAATTTAAATTTTTAATTTTATGTATTGATTTCAGAACAGTTTCTTTCATTCATCAGCCAGGGATTTGCTATGGAAGAATTGTTCTCTTCATTTAATTAAATTTTCTTTTTAATATCAAGGAAAATTGCTTTACAGTTCGCCACAAAGTACTTCAAAGTCAGTGTTCGTTTTTAGTTTGTGTGTTTGTTGTGAATCGTGATGCGATGGATTGGAAATGGTTCCTTTTTCTCGACTCACGAATAATAATAATTGATCCACACATATTCATTGCTAACATTTCCATTCCAATCATTTACAATTTAATGAAAACATTTGTTTGTCTTGTATATTTGATATTTATGGGCTGCATCACAATAACCGTCCCCCATCTTCTGTCTCTTTTTTCGATTTTCCCAAACATTCTCGCATTGTTTTTTTTATTACATTAACATTTTCTCAAATTTGAATCTCTTCGATTTCTTTGTGTTATAAAGTCGAATGCATAGAATAATAAGCGCTATTTATTACATTTCGATTCTCGAACAATCTCAACAAATGGAAAATATACAATTCGAGATTGATTGTTGATGAACTTTTGCAAGTACATTTGATCGAAATATGGAATATACAATATTATATTTTATGCTACGATAATTACGCACAATTCTAAACTTTCATTTCTCAATACTAACGAAAATGTGTGTCAAAAATCATTCAACATTCCAGATTATTTTTGTTTTCTTCTTCTTCTTCTTTTGGGCAGAATGACTTTTGATTGATGTTTCACTTTACAATATGTATGTCAATAGTCCAATGTACACTTAAGTATGTATTTATCTTAATTCTCATGCGCCTATTTAAATAGAGCATTAAATGCAACTGGTTTTTCCATTGATATAAATGTACATTTCAAAAAGTTATTTTTATGAATTATTATTCTATAAAAACAAATGAAATCATTTTATGACCGGGAACACCGGGTGAATTCAATCAGTTATAGTTAATAATAATAATTAAACTATTTCAACTTGCAATCATTAAATCTATTTTTCCATTATCATTTTTTCTTTTGCAAATCGAACAATTTTCATCAATAAATAATTCATTTTTTTTTCATCATTTGTTTAGCTTTTCCTACGCTTTTCAATTTGGTTTTCATTTCAAAATTATACAATTCGAAATTAGAAGAGTAGCTGTATGCTGTTTGTGTAATGTTTTGTGTTTTATTTAAGAGAAAGGGGCAATCGACTGGAGTAGATGAATAAAGAATTTGAGAGAGGGAGAAAGAGAGCGGGTGTTTTCTTTTTTCTCGATAGAGCAAGACAAAGACAATTGTATATCATGATGGACGAAGTTAGAATGAAATCAAAGTGTCCAAATAATTTTGTTTTGTTTGTTTGTTTTTTTTGTTCAATAACCGTCACTATCGTCTGCATTAACTGTTTCTAAAACAAGCATATCCAATTCCCTTGGGTCACCGTTTAAACTATTTCGACGTCTTTTTTGCCATTTATCGGTTGTTTGCGTTTTACCATCAATAGCCGTTGAGCTACCAAGCGTTGCTGTTGATGCTGATGCTTCGGATACATTACAGCCAGGATTTGGATTTTCTTGAAAATTACGCTGTAATAAACCACTGATTGTGGCCAATGTTTCATTGAATTGACGTGACCAATTGAATGTCATTTTTGATGGTTGTTTTAGTGATGTTAGCAAATTTGTTGCAATTGTTCCGGTGCTTAGAAACAAATCATCATCATCATCTGGATATGAAGTGGAATTAATTTCAACTTGAGTTCGTTCATGACGACGTGGGCGACGCGTTTGATTTGCACTCTGATTATGATGATGTTGATGATGATGATGACGATGATGTTGTTGTGAATGCTGTTGCTTTTTACGATTGTTATTGGATTTTCCATAGGATTGAACTTCGAATGGTGTTGCATATATTTCATGATCGGGTTGTTCGATGCAGGCTGCACGTGATGTTGACGGTAAATGTGGATCAGAGAGTTTTAATGGTAACATAATGGTGGACATTGACTTTGAAGTGGCAGGCAATCAATCTCGATAAATATAACTGCAATTTTTTGGACTTTCTTGTGGACTTGGGCTACTTGTTGGTGCTGGGGATGAACTGCTTTGGGACATCGATGGCGATGAGCCAGAGCTTGAATGTTGTGGACTATCTGAACGATGTTGATTTACTATTTAGCGATGATAGAAATGACGATACAAAAATTAGCAAACATTGAATTAATATCAAATGAATAGTTTTTTTAGCTTTAAAAAAAGAAAACAAAGTGCATGGTCATGAGTTCAAGACAATACACAATAGGATGAATAGATAATAACATTTAACAATGCAAATATAGAAATATATAATTAATAAAAAAAAAGCACACTCAAAAGTTATCCGCAAAGCTTTGATGAAGCAAAGTGGCATAATCGATTACAGGCATGGCATTTCATTTGAAATTAAACAAGCATTTATTTATGTAAGGGAAAGCGAGCTCGTTTCGGTTAGTTTGATATGAGATAATAATTTATTTTATGTAAAATATATTGAATAATTTGGTTAGTGGTTGGTCAAAAGCTAGTTACAGTAGTCTATTGGTTTGTAGGTTTAGTTTGTAAATCATAACAGGCGAAGAAGGAGATAATATACAAACAAATACAGGAATGGATGTGGTGGATGCAACATTCGAACAAAGATAGATGAATCCATTGATAACGAAACGAGAATAGAAAAAAGGCGAACTGAGTGAATAGGGCCGATTGTTCCCATTTTCAATGTGACATATTTAGAACAATAACAGATTATGAATAGGAATTAGGTCACATTCCTCTGTGAGTTTTGTTTAACTCATCTTAAACCAAATCAGATGGTTTTTTCGTCCTCTCTCTCTCTTTTTCAATAAATGCAATTGCTTTAAAAACATTCACGTGAGTATGAGAGTGATGGGAGTGTGTGATTTTGTTGTGTTAAAATAATGAATAAATATTCGGTAATTTCGAATACGTACCAATACCATGCCGGGGCGGCTGTCGTCTCATTCGACCAAGACTTCTGTTTCGTGTGTTTGTGTTTAAACCCTATTTATGCAAAAAAGTTTGGAAATTTGTTTACAGAATGGTTCGTGTTCAGCGGGAGGAGAAAATTTCATTTTTATTCATTGAAATTGTACAAAAAAAGAAACAAAATATACAATTCGGAAAAATGTCAAGCGAAAGATCAAATTAAAATGATTGAATGCATACACATTGATACAGAGATAGAGAGTGAAAAGAATAAAGAGTGAACGATGGAAAAAAAGAGCCT
>GL502407.1:45321-67156 GCA_000149185.1 Mayetiola destructor
ATATATATTTTGTTCTATCTTTCTCTCTCTCTCTCTCTCTCTCTCTCTCTCTCTCTCTCTCTCTCACTCTGTTGACAGCAATTTCAGTTTAAGATGAATGCAATATGGTATGTACTGTGTCTTTCATATAAATGCTACAATAAAACAATAGACAGTCCATCATCAACCGTTCGATTGTTTGCATTGAAAATCGAAGGCATCAATTGGGGAAAAGAATTGCAACGAAGAAGTTCCTATTTGAAACTCTGTGCAGAACATATAATAACAAACAGAAACTATAATAAATAATTTGTAAAGATTTACAGTGTAGTATTAAACTTAATTTTAGTAGACCGTCTGTCAATTGGTTAATAGTGTATCAAGCATTTAGTACAGTCAAATATGGCATAGCGATGCATGATGAATCGTTGTATGGGGCATACATGTACTAATGCTACACACAGCAGCTAATGAGGAAAGATGCTATTAGCATGTAGGCAAATGAACTGCTGTGTGTATGCCTTCGTAAATGTGTTGATTATCGACCATTGAATAAAATCACTGTACGTGATAACTATCCGACTACATTGATCGAGGATTGCATTACTCACTTGGGTGGGAAAAAATATTTCACGGTGATTGATTTGAAAAGTGGGTACCATCATGTGAGAATGCACCCCGATTCAATCAAGTACACGTCTTTTGTGACCTGATGGACAATATGAATACATTTATTTACCATTTGGCTTATGCAATGCACCTGCCGAATTTCAGAGATTTATTCGAATAATTCTTGGGAAATTCATTGATGATGGGTTGATTGTAGTGTATATGGATGATATTTTAATTGCGACTGTTGACTTTGAGACACATATGAAAATTTTAGGAAGTGTTTTACGGACAATACGACAATTTGGACTGCAGATACAACTAAAAAAGTGTAAATTTGCATATGAAGAATTAGAATATTTGGGGTATTTAGCAAATGAAAATGGTATTACCTTAAGTAATGTACATTTAAAAGATATTGAAAATTTTCCTGAACCAAGGAATCGAAAGGAGATGGAACGTTGTCATGGGTTGTTTTCTTATTTCCGACGATTTGTCAAGGACTTTTCCCGAATTGCCCACCCGATGACCCAATTATTAAAAAAAGATGTCCCTTATGTGTTTTCTGATGACTGCCGAATTGCATTTAACACTTTGAAACAAAAACTAATGGAATCTCCTATTTTGGCCATTTATGACCCGCATAATGAAACGGAATTATATTGTGATGCCAGTGCATGTGGGTTTGGTGCAGTGCTTATGCAAAAACAAACTGATGGCAAATTTCACCCTATTGCTTATTATTCGAAAACTGCGTCCAAACCTGAATCGCAACTACATAGTTATGAGTTGGAAACTTTAGCTATTGTCTACGCTTTACGTCGATTTCATACTTATTTACAGGGTCTTCCGTTCAAAATCTTGACTGATTGTAATTCATTAGCGCTAACACTGCAGAACCGAACAAATTCAGCGAAAATAGCTAGATGGGCATTGTTGTTGGAAAATTATAATTATACAGTGGTGCATCGGCCTGGCACTTCCATGGGTCATGTGGATGCCTTGAGTAGAATGAATCTGGTGGCATATGTTAATGAGGGTGATTTGGATTTTCATTTACAATTGGCTCAGAATAGGGATCCGGTTATTGTGGACTTACGAATGAAATTAGAAAAAACTGACGACAAAGAATTTGAACTGAACGACGGTGTAGTGTACCATAAGTCACCAATGGGACATTTACAATTGTATGTACCTGCTGGAATGATCAATAATGTGATACGAATGGTGCATGAAAAGGTTGGCCATATGGCTGTGAATAAATGTTGTACCCAAATTAAGAAACATTATTGGTTCCCTTATGTCAAATCCCGTGTAAAGAATTTTATTGATAATTGTGTCAAGTGCATTTATTATTCCGCTTCTGCTCATGGAAACGCAGTCACTCTTCACCCAATTCCGAAAAAACCTATTCCTTTTGATACAATCCATGTGGATCATCTAGGCCCCCTGCCGTCAATCGGGTCGAAAAAGAAACATTTGTTGGTAGTCACTGATGCATTTACAAAATATGTCCGATTATACCCTACCGCGACGACGAACACTCAAGAGGTTAAGGTGGCCCTTACTGATTTCTTCCGTCATTTTAGTAGACCCCGCCGTTGTATTAGTGATCGTGGAACTTGCTTCACTTCTAATGACTTTACGTCTTTTATGGAAAGGAATAACATCCAACATATTAAGGCCGCTTCGAACACACCGCGGGCAAATGGGCAAGTGGAACGAATTAATAGAGTGTTGGGTCCTATGCTTGGTAAATTGACTGAACCATTAAACCATTCAGATTGGATGGCTAAGATACCAGAGGTGGAGTATGCCCTGAATAACTCAGTACATGGAACGACGGGGTACTCCCCTGCATTGTTGTTATTTGGTATCGAACAACGGGGAAAAATAATTGACGAACTGACTGAATATTTGGACGGAAAAATTGAACTAACTTCTTCTGACATGACTCAACTTAGGGAAAAGGCTTATGAAAATTTATGTAAAATGCAGGAAACCAATTTGGAACACTTCAGTCGGTGTCATAAAGAGGCTCCACAGTTTGAAGTGGGAGACTTTGTGGTTATTAAAAATGTTGACACATCCATTGGGCAGAATAAGAAACTGATTCAAAAATACAGGGGCCCATATGTTATACATAAAAAGTTACCCAATGATCGTTATGTGATTCGAGATATTGATGGAGTAAGAATCACTCAAATGCCATACGATGGTATATTAGATGCTTCGAAGTTAAGGAAATGGGTCGACCCGACATTCGGTCACCCACCTGATGTCTCTGATGCAACGCTTATTGGTTTGGAATTAGAACCAGTGTTCGAAGAAAGTGAATAAAAGTGTAAATCGGGTCGATTTACGGTCAGGACGGCCGAGCTGTAAAGATTTACAGTGTAGTATTAAACTTAATTTTAGTAGACCGTCTGTCAATTGGTTAATAGTGTATCAAGCATTTAGTACAGTCAAATATGGCATAGCGATGCATGATGAATCGTTGTATGGGGCATACATGTACTAATGCTACACACAGCAGCTAATGAGGAAAGATGCTATTAGCATGTAGGCAAATGAACTGCTGTGTGTATGTGTAGTGTCACTTTGGCATTAATGTGTCTGTATGTAAAATTTTGGAAGAAGAGAAAAAGTATTCATTCTGAATGCAGCAGCCATTAGGAAAGCACAAAGGAAAGAACACTGTAAAATTATTTAATAGTTCTGGAAATTAAAAAATTATTGAAAAGTGAATTAATTTGTGTTCATTTCATTAACTGATGTCAACATTCATAATATTTCGCAAAAATCAATCAAAATATCATCGTGTTTTACAAATTAAAACGAATAATTTTTCCAAAGCGTTTATTTGGCTCTTTTAATAATTACTAAAATAGTTTCACAAATTGTGAATATTTGCAGTTTTTCGCACATAAAAGAGGTAAACCAAAATCGATACTTGCTTAAAAGTGACAGTCAATAATTAATTGCGCATCATAAATCCAACTTAAAGTTTAATTCATTCGTTCCTTTTTTTAAAGTGAAACATTACAATAACATTGGCATACAGTTTTTCTTATGTTTAGCACGTGGTGACTTGGTCATTTGAGTCAATTTTCTTATTTCAAAATGAAATTAAATGCATAATGCTTTGATGACGAAAATTCCGTTCAAGTAAAAACAAAATCGACGGAAGATCATAAATGAATATCTATTTGCGCATCGAAATTCAAACGAAAAAAAAAACCTAGGCAAATTTTCTTTTTTTTATCAAACCGAATAGCATTCATGTGAGTATTTTTCTTGGTTTTTCAAAATAAATTCGTGGAAATAGTTTGTGGTTAGTGAATTGTCTTATTAATCTGTGAATTGATCAACACAATTAGGTGAAAAAAATCAATTGTGTCACTTGCGCATATTGATATAAATGGTACAACAAAATGGAACTTGCGGATAATGCAAATGTAGGGGATCCGGTACCGGCACCAGCAGCACATCCATCCAATCACGTAATCAATTCTTACTTTTTTTTCGATGTTTTAGTTTTGAACAATGATCAACTGTTGTCAGTCCCATTTGTTAATATTTTCATCTCAATCGTCGATAAATTTTTGAACAGTTCATATGTTTTCTTAAATTACTTTGATGATATTGTTATCATATCTCCCTTTATATTAGAGAGTAGATGAAGATTAAATCAAATTCTGATATATTTAAAAAAAATTAAAATTTTGAATTCAATATTTTTTCTTTAGGATATTGAATGGAAACTAAGAGCTCAACCAAGAGTATTACTGAACAGCATTGTCAATCAAGATTCAAATGTAGACATCTTAGATTTTGCAGAACATTCCAATGAACTGAATCAGCAACAGACGAAAAAACAAACACGTAAGAGAACGCGAAATCCTCAGTCGCATAAACAGTACACAAGAAAAATGTTAGTTCAAAGGGGCGAAGCGCATATATCCAAAACAGGAAAATCAATTGCAAGAAAGATATTTAAGGCTCAATCCAAATGTAGTTGTAATCGGAAATGTTATCAATCCATAAACGTTGAAAGGCAGAGGGAAATTTTCAAAGCATATTATAACTTCGAGACTTGGAGCAAAAAAAGGTTATTTTTACGCTCTCTCATCACCACGGGTACCTCGAAAGAAAATATTGATATGAATATTTTAAATACGAAAAGATATAGACATGCATATCATATGATCGATAAAGATGCTACAGCCCATCCAGTTTGTCAAAAGTTTTTGCTTGAGTGCTTACAAATATCGAAATCCACTCTATATAGAGCTCTTCAATCAATAATTTCGAATGTTAATGCCTCTGAGCGACGTGGTCAAATTGCAAACAGAAAAACTGATCCAAACGATTTAAAATATCTTTATGATTTTATAAATAGCTTCCCATGTCACAAATCGCATTATTCAAGCTCCAATTCTAATATCAGATACTTAAATCCATCGTTGAATATAGTGCGAATGTACAAGGAATATTGTTTGGTATGTCAGTTTGATCAGAGAACGGTTCTTTCGAAATGGATGTTTTCACACATTTTTAATACAAAATTCAATCTAAGATTCCACAGACGTAAAGTTGATTCATGTAAAAAGTGTGATAAACTGGAAAGCCTATTGAAATCGTCAACGGGCACTGATCATTTAAATTTTAAATCAGAGAAGGAAGAACATTTGAAAATTGTTACAAAATACAAAGATATTTTTTCTGAAACCGTTAAATATGCTAAACAACCAGGTAAAAAGGTCGAAGTACGCACTTTCGATCTACAAAGAGCCTTAGAACTCCCCTACATTTCGACCAGCGAAGCATATTATAAGCGTCAGTTGTGGGTCTATAATCTTTGTATTTATGATGAAGTTCGTGGCATTTCTTATATGTATGTTTGGCCAGAGAGCATAGCATCAAGAGGGTCAGATGAAATAAGTTCATGCTTATATAAACATTTGCAAGAAACAATCCCAAATGATACTAATTCTATAATTCTGTATAGCGACTCATGTTCTGGTCAGAACAGAAATATCACAGTAAGCATGATGTTGAAATGCTTTTTGAATTCATGGCCACATAAACATTTGAAAACTATAGAGCAAAGATTCTTCGTTGTTGGTCACAGTTACAACAGCTGTGATCGCAATTTCGCTCTCATTGAAAGACAAAAGCGGATGACCGAAGAGCTATTCATCCCAATTCACTGGATTAATGTAATCAGCCAAGCGAAAAAAAAAGATCCTAAGTTCAACGTTTACGAAATGCAAACCGAACATTTCTTTTCTTGGAAAATGCTCCACTTATTTATAGTCAATCGGAAAAAATGCATCAAAGGTAGAAAAATTTCTTGGTTAAATTTCCAAACCATAACTTACGACAGAGATTATCCGTTTTTATTGATAGTAAATGAATATAATTCCAAACTATCGCCAATTACTAAAATATCAATTAGTGGACGTTATACAAGTTTTTCAAATGCTCAATTGCCAGTACTATTTCCAGATTGAAGGGCAATCGGTAAAGCAAAACACGACGATTTACGAAATTTGGCCAAATATATTCCGACGAAATATCAAGAGTTTTATAAGAACTTGAAATTCAAAACAACAGTTAATGTGAAAGACGTTTCAATATCTGTGAAAGAATCCTCCGATGCGGAAGATTGAAACTGAGAAATTGAGAGTTTTGTTGCAGGGTTGAAATGTTTCGTTTCAGAGTATGAAAAAATAAAATTTTATTCAAAAATATATGAAACCATTCACATAGTTAAGTTGTCAAAAACAATAATGTATTTTTTTTTTGAGACGATTATTATTATACGAGGAATTATTTCATTAAAATCCAAATTGTTTCAATGCTCTGGTATGGGAAATAATGTTCTCTTCGCAATAAAAATGAAACCATTATTAAAAAGGTATGTAGCTTTATTTAGCATTTTTACTTCTTCATTTATTGTTCCCGTTACATGAGCGTTCAAACTTATTACTTGAATCAGCTGATCGTATGACGAATTGATTCCGTACATTGTAACATCACATGAATTAATGTTCCAAAATCTGACACTTATACGACTGCAGTTTGTTTTGTAAGTACTACATCTGAGTTCAGTCTATTTACATATAGACATTTTCATGATCGAATTATTGTTATGTGTCAAAGCCAAATAAAACAAAGAATCATGTTTTGTGTGTATTGTGCCAATGCAATAGAACATTGTATTTTTGTATCGGTTGAACGCATTCTGTATATTTATTCTCTACTTGATTCCATGTTTCGATTTCCAAATAAGTCTGGTGTTATTCATTCAATTCTTAGCGATCAAAAATAAAATCTTCAATGTCATCGTGAATCATGAATACAGATATTTGGTCTTTACAGCCATACATCAACGTTCTGAATTGAATTGTGTTGTTATTCACACATACATAAAAAACACACTGATTGTCAAAATCAGAGTTGGCCACGAATAGAAAATATTCGTATTCGTTCGTAGTCGTTCGTCCGTTGGGTATTCCACGAACGAACGAATGAATTCAATGTATTCGCGAACGAACAAGAACTAATAAAAATATTCTCCAAATATTTAAATTCGTTCGTCCGTCATACCTCTTTATTCGTTCCCAAAATCAAATCGTTCGTCAAGTCACCGTCTGTGCACACAAGCATTGCCGATTATTGTTTTTTTAATTTTCAACATTCAATAGCATTCAATTCACTTGTACCTAAGATCTAGTCTTTGAAAACGTTTCAAAAGAGAATTCGTTTGACGTGTGGAATGCAAATTTTGAAAAAGAGATGAGTAGACATAAATCATTTATCACTTATCACATTTATCACTACAAGCAGCAATATGATAACTAACGACGCACACACAGTCTGGTGACTGTAAAACTTGAACACAGATAACTATTTGCCAAAAACTGTTAATCCAGTTGCGGTTGAGTGTTCGACGAGCGCATATTATAATATTGCAAGAATCATCTGCATTGCAAGACGACAAAGGAAAAATTTAATATTTATTCAGTAGTATTGTAATCGAAATTTATTATTCGCGATAAAAGAATTAGAATATTAAATGGACGTGTCCGGAAATCAAGTTTGCGAATTAGAGAATCGTGAAAACGAAACTCAAACAATCGGAGAGCCAAGTACAGTAACACAATCAAATAATGATCCCGTTGGCAATGAAATTGATATCAATCAAGCGGCCAAACGACGAAGAAGTGATAGAGGTAAAGAAAAATGAAAGATTTGGCAGCCAGAATCGCTTACATTTTCGAAGCATTAAAAATTTGTATTGTTGAAGCGAGCAAATTCTTTTCCAATAGGTCACCGAGAGCATCTAAATGAATTAAACGAAAGCGGTTTATTAGATTTCAAGCCGAAAAAAAATGTGTTCAAGAGCCGTATAACATCCAATGCTTGGGAACGATTCCACGTTATTTTGAATCAGACAACCAACGAGGTTATACCCGGTTTCGTTAGGTGTATTGAATGTGGTTATTTCGTTGAATACAACGGCAGTACGACATCGAACCTGAATAATCATAAATGTCATCGAATGAAAATAGAACAAAGTCTTCAGTCGAAAGTTGTAAGGAAAATTCACCAAACTGATATCGAAGCCGTTCGCAATGCAGCCGTGAAATTTGTTGTCTTAGATCTGCGGCCATTTCTCGCAATAGAAGGCGAAGGCCTGATAGATCTTTTGTCTACAATTGCGCAAATCGGGACTCGATATCCCCAATTATCGACAGAAGAAATAAGAAAAATAATTCCAAGCCGTCGTATTGTAAAGCGTCATACAGAGATTAAAGCAAATACTATGACTCAAAATATTGTTAAACTCTTTCGCGAGTCACTTGGTTTCCCAGGTGGTTTTGCATGCACAGCCGATATTTGGACTGAAACGCACACACATACATCTTATTTGGGCATGACAGCACATTTGTCTGTTCTTCAAAGCAACAAGATTGTAAGACATATGTTTGTTTTTCATTGTAATGTTATCAAAAAAGCAGCTGGTGAAGATATTTACAGAGAAATAGTCAAAGTTTTCGAAAAATTCAATGTTCAAAAAGAAGAAATAGATGGAAAGATCATTTTTCTTTCGGACCGTGGAAAAAATATAGTCAATGCTCTTTCGAAATCAGTCCGTTTGAACTGTTACGCACATCTCATAAACAATTTGGTTCGCAGTATGTGTGAAATAGAAAAAATGGTTGACATCGTCTCTCAAGCGAGCAGTCTTGTGCGATATGTAAATACGAGTTCCGTAAGAAACTTCGAAGGATTGCATCGAAAATTAAAACAAATGTGCGAGACAAGATTCAATACTGTCCATACAATGCTGCAATCAATTTGTGATAATTATGAAGATGTCTCTAATGCACTATATGATAAGGAAAGAAACAGTAATTTCACATTGTCTGTGACACAAAAAATTACATGTTTGCCCAAGAACGAAATTACACTCATTTCTAAATTTTTGGAAACATTCAAAAATATGACTAAACGGCTAGAAGGAGATCAGTATCACACAATACATATGGTTTGGCCAATATTTCGGAAAATACAATCTCATCTTCAGCCGAAAGATTCCGATATCGCCGTTGTTGCCAACATGAAAGTAAAAGGATTGCAGTATTTCACTGAAAATGCTAGCGCTTTCGAACCCACCATGCATCATAAATCTGCTGTATTTCTCCATCCAATGCTGAAAAATATGAGTTTCGCACCATTAAATACTATCTTGAACGTTCGACAATTCATTCATGATTCAGTTAATGCTATCGATTCGAATATGAATAACGAGACTGTTTCAAATGAAGGACCTTCTGGAATGCCATCTGATAACAACGATAGTATATTCGAAGAATTTTTAAATGAAACTGTACCGCAAGCGGTGCCATCATTTAGCAACGAGCTGCAGCGATATATTGATTTTAAAGTTGATATGGTTAGTTCACTTCAATTTTTTTCGTAGAAAAAAATATAGTTCTCAGTTCTGTTTTCATCTCTCTTTAAGGCAACAAAGGTAGATAAGTTTGATTTAGATAATTGGTGGAGTGAGCATCGGATCTATTTCCCGTACTTATTCAAACTCTATATGAAGTATTACTCCATACCATCCACTTCTTGTCCGGCCGAGCGACTTTTCAGCATTACTGGGCGAACAGTCGAGGAACGGAGAAGTCGTCTGCTGCCTGAAACTATCAACACACTAATGCTTGCCAGAAATCTTTTCAAACAGTGTAATATTCAAGATGGATGAAAATACTACATCCAGCAATCATTATGTACATAATTAAAGCTTTGAAAAATTAATTTTGAATGTACTTTTATAAATAAATTTGAAAATGACGTATAATGTAAATTTCATGAGTCTTTTTTTGTTTTCATTTGATTTTATGGCATTCTATAAAATATTGCAGAAATGTTTAAATTAGTAGTAATATTGCCGATATTACAATAAAATACAAACTGAAAGAGTGTGACAAGCCGACATGATTGCTCTCACAGACAAAAAAGTGGTGATTGATTACCCATTACCAATACCAGATGAGAAACAGGTCTATATCTAATTTGATATTGCAATGCACAATAGATATTGAAGTTCATTGCGTTCGTCGTGCTCTGAAGCCAATTGCATTGGAGAAATACAAGAACCATTTGTTCAGTTTGATGTCCATAATAAACATTGATATTTATTAATATTATTTCAAATGAAATGATGTGAAAAATGTCATGATTCTTATTAACGAAAATAACAGGAGCATGCTATTTCTACATTCAAATTTCAAAATGATGTTGTTAGTGGTATTGCGATGTAACAAAATAAAGATAGTAATGAAAAGCAGCATAGAAATCGGACCGCATCAGTTGCTTTCAGCCAATTTTGAACGGCTGAGTAAGACGACGAATGAGACTGAATCTTGCGTTCACTCGAATATCGTAATCCACAATCCTTTACTTTGACGGCATCAAAACTATTTAAATTGAAATCCTGGTCTGCATTGATGCTTTGATTTTCAAATTTCAGATTTTCAAATGAGGCTACATACCACTCATCAATCACTTTTGTGAAAACTTTATTTTTCCCATAATGCTTCGATATATCAGTTTCTGTTATTGTTGATAACTTTGACAAACTGACAATTGCCCTATATTCGGAATATTAATACAATCTTATAAGTTTTAATTCTCAAAATTGATCTTGAATTTCAGAAAAAATAAATCTATAGCATTACCATTGATTGCCCGAACCGAAAAATATAACCTTTGCCTTTTTCCCAGTAATGCTTTCTATTCTTGCCGGCCATGGAGGATACCCTTTTAGTTTAGCAAACACTTTTCGACCAATGAAAAATTTGTAGCTGTGTTCCATTGCTTATAAGATAATTTATACCGTTTGGAAAACAAATAATTTTTTCGTCAATTTGCAAAAACGAAGTGCATGAAAAGATGAAGTATGTTGAAATTTTCTTTAACATTCAAATTTAAATTGAAGAATATGAAATAAATTATCTTTCAAACTGATAAAAAATTTATTTCTGCTCACTGCGAGCTCCGTCCCGAATAGAATTGAAAAGGTAGATTGCAAACACGGTCTTCACACCGCATGATTCTGAAAAGTTATTTTAACAGTTATCGTCTCCCAATACATTTTGCTTTTTGCTCTAACCAATCAAGACAGTTTATTTCGAACGATTCGATTATTCATTTGACGGCATTACAACACACTTCAAGTTAGCACTTTCTATTTCCGACGGAGCTTGTTCAAGAGTAGACGTTTTGTTCTTTCTAGTTTGATTTCTATACAGTGTTATAACATAGTTTGAAAAAATTCATACTGCAGGACATTAAAAAGTTATAAATAAGGCTTTCAGGGTTTTAATTTAAAGTATTAATAATTCAAATTCAATTAAAAAACACAATATTTTCGAAAAATGGAGATTGCAGAGCGTACATTTTTCGTTGGTCAAGCCGTATTAGCTAAATTAAAAGGTTACCCCGCTTGGCCGGCGACCATTGTCGAAATTCAAAAAAAAAATTACGTAAAGGTCGTTTTTTTTGGTAGTAATAACCAATGGTAAGAAACAGTTTTTTCATTTCTCAGCCTTTTTTTAATGTTTCCACTAAAAAATTCATTTCTGCAGGTCTGTACTTGGTCTTAAGAAAATAACACCGCTTGCAGGGGCTCAAAAAACTATTGACAAGCATTATACAAAAAACAGAAATTTCACGAAAGCCATGGATGAAATGCGATTGGTGCTTGGTGAACGTCTTGCAAGAGACGAAATATTGACCGATTCGGAACCATCGACTGAAAGGCTTCAAAAGAATTCTCACATCGTTCGGATGCCATTGGTTAGAGTGCCCGCAAAAACAGAAAATTATAAAACAATATTGAAGCCGTCGACTGAAATAGATAAATTGCTTTTGAAATGCCGAAAATTAACCGTTCTTATTCGCAAGCTGACACCGGAGGAAATCGCAACTCACTGTGTGATAAAGAAAAAAGCAAATTCAAAACGAAAAAAGAAGAAGAAATTCAGTGCATAGATTGTCATTAACTCTTTACCATTAAAATTGATGCCGGTTATTATAAAATAAACTGAATAAAATGCACTATTTCATTTGCACGATACAAGATATGATCTATCTTTCATATTTTTCTTAATTTTAAAGATTTTCAATCTGTTTTGAAAAACACCATATACCATATGCCATATGCATGCAAACAGCATGCATCTTCTCACTCTCTCTTACTTACTACTATTAAATGGCGGACCATAATCGAACGCAAAAACACTGTTTCCTAAATCATTTCAAGTCTTGCAAGACCAATCGTTATCATCTTTACTTCTCTCAGGAATGGAGTTGTTGGGACGCTTGCTTTGTCAAAGTCTTGAAAGAAAATAAACAATAACGAATATGCATGCAAGAGTGTTTTTTGTGTTTATGTTCGCAATACACAAACATTGCTTTGGGTCTTGCGAGAATGAAGTTGTTGTAGCGCGTGTTTTGTATATGCTTGAAAGAACATAAACAATAAAGAATCATGCATTCAAGACGATATTTGTGCGTGTGCGATAGTGGTACACTCTGTGATGCTTGGGTATTGGAGACATGCACACATAGCAATTTCTTCCGAAAAAAATCATTCAACGACAGCAAACTGTTGCATGACATTTAGAATCGTATGTTCTGGTACAACTTCACGCATAACAAAAAACAATACGAAAATCGAAGTCAATTCAGCAAAAAGTCTTGCAGGCTAAATACGGTTCTGGAATTGGTTGCATTTTTAAGAGAAAGTAAACGATGACGAAACAACTTAGAGAAAAATCGCGTCTGAGCTACATTGTAATTCGTTTTTGCGCTTAGGAGATAAATGTTATTTTCATTTTATATTTGAAACAGACAAGTCGTGTTACGTGTTTATTATTCCATTCTCCTGAATTGAATTTAGAAAAACTGAATTAATTTCTTGAATACATACGAAACGGTAGAAATGTCGGAAATAGACGATATTCAAAAATATTATCTTCAATTCGATACTAATTTTCGCGACCCGGAAGGATATATTGTGATGGACATTGATAATTCGACCGATTATTCGGATTTCGATCCAGAATTGGTAAATCTATTTGACATTGATCAAAGTGAAAGAACATCAGGTGAGTACCACACACATTTCACATTCAATAAATGGAAAAAATATGTTGCTCATTACATGTATAATAATAGATGAATCAATCGAAGAAAAACAAGTGACGAGAGATACGCGTTTTTCTGATGAGCTGGAGTCGCAATCAATGCCAAAAAATCACCCAGCCATGGTTTCTTCAAATTACATGACAGCTCCATGTAAATCGAGTTACATTTTTTAAAATGTATCCCGTATTTATGGCTTTCTTTTTCTTACAGTGGCCGGGCCTGATCAAACTAATTTTCTGCCATCAAAAGTTGTTGTCTTAGAAGCCAATGAGACACAAACACTGGCCGCAACTACGCCAGGACCAAATTCTGTGATGCCATATCCACAACAATTTGTGGTTCTTGAAGATGGAACGATTCAAAGAATGAATCCATGTGAGTGAAGTTTTAATTTTTCTTCTTAAATGAATTCTGCATTGATAATGTTTTTTGCCTTCAGTGGCCGTTCCCTATCAACCGAATTTTGTGCCACCGAAGACCACAGTTTCAGAAGCAAATGCAACAAAAGCATCGATACCAGCTGTCTCAAGACCAAAGACTGTGATGCCATATCCACAACAATTTGTGGTTCTTGAAGATGGAACGATTCAACAAATGACTTCATGTAAGTCGAGCTTTGATTTCTTTCTTCTCGAATAAAATTTACATTGATGATTGGTACTACCTTCAGCGGCCGGTCCTGATCAATCGAATGTTGTGCCATCGACAGCCTTAGTTTCAGAAGCAAATGAAACACAAACATCGGCAGCAACTTCTCCAGTACCAAAGAAGATGGTGCAATATTCACAACAATTCGTTGTTTCTGAAGATGGAACGATTCAACGAATGAATCCATGTAAGCGGAATTCTCATTTTTACTTATCAAATTGATTTTGCCTTGATGGTTTTTATTTGCCTTCAGTGGCCGTTCCTGTTCAATCGAATTTTATGCCATCGAAAACCACAGTTTCACAAGCATATGCAACACAAATATCGGTCGCAACTACCCCAGGACCAAAAACTGTGAAGCCATATCCACAAAAATTTATGGTTCTTGAAGACGGAACGATTCAACGAATGACTTCATGTAAGTGTTATAATTTTCTCTCCTCAAATTAATTTTGTATTGATGAATTTGTTTTACCTTCAGCGGCCGGTCCTGTTCAGTCAAATTTCGTGCCATCGAAAACCGCAGTTTCAGAAGCAAATGCGACACAAGCATCGGTAGAAACTGCTCCAGGATCAAAGAAGATGATGCAATATTCACAACAATTCATTGTTTCTGAAGATGGAACGATTCAAAGAATGAATCCATGTAAGTGAAGTTTTATTTTTTTCTTCTCAAATGAATTTTGCATTGATAATTTTTTTTGCCTTCAGCAACTGGTCCTGTTCAATCGAATTTTGTGCCATCAACAACCGCTGTCTCACATATCAGTTCGACACAAGCATCGGCAGCAACTGCTCAAGTACCAAAGAAGATGGTGCAATATCCACAACAATTCGTTGTTTCTAAAGGTGGAACGATTCAACGAATTAATCCATGTAAGTGAAGTTATAATTTTCTCTCCTCAAATTAATTTTGTATTGATGAATTTGTTTTACCTTCAGCGGCCGGTCCTGTTCAGTCAAATTTCGTGCCATCGAAAACCGCAGTTTCAGAAGCAAATGCGACACAAGCATCGGTAGAAACTGCTCCAGTACCAAAGAAGATGGTGCAATATCCACAACAATTCATTGTTTCTGAAGATGGAACGATTCAACGAATGAATCCATGTAAGTGAAGTTTTATTTTTTCTTCTCAAATGAATTTTGCATTGATAATTTTTTTTGCCTTCAGCAACTGGTCCTGTTCAATCGAATTTTGTGTCATCGAAAAGCGCAGTTTCACGAGCAAATGCAACACAAGCATCGATACCAGCTGTCTCAGGACCAAAGACTGTGATGCCATATCCACAACAATTTGTGGTTCTTGAAGATGGAACGATTCAACAAATGACTTCATGTAAGTCGAGTTTTATCTTCTTTCTTTTGAAATGAGCCTTGCGTTGATGATTTTTGTCCTTCAGCCGACAGTTCTGTTCAATCGAACTCTGTACCATCGAAAATGTATGTTTTAAAAGCCAATGCAACACAATCTTCGTTCGCAAATGCTCCGGGAGCATATAATGTGATCCGGAATCCACAACAATTTGCGGATTCCGAAAATCGAACCACTCAACAAATGACTCAATGTAAATGTGGATTTGATATTTATTTATTGAATAAATCTTGTATCTATGAATTCACTTATTTTTCAGCGATCGTTCCTGTTCAATCGAATTCTGTGCCATCAAAATCCGCTGTCTTACAAGTTAGTTCAACACAAACATCGGTCGCAGCCATTCCCGGACCAAAGAAGATGATACAATATCCACAACAATTTGTGGTTCTTGAAGATGGAACGATTCAACGAATGAATCAATGTAACCGGAGTTATAGTTTTCTTTCCTCAAATGGATTTTGTATTAATGAATTTGTTTCAACTTCAGCGACCGGTCCTGATCAATCGAATGTTGTGCCATCGACAGCCTTAGTTTCAGAAGCAAATGAAACACAAACATTGGTAGCAACTGCTCCAGGATCAAAGAAGTTGATGCAATATTCACAACAATTCGTTGTTTCTGAAGATGGAACGATTCAACGAATGAATCCATGTAAGCGGAATTCTAATTTTTACTTATCAAATTGATTTTGCATTGATGGTTTTTATTTGCCTTCAGTGGCCGTTCCTGTTCAATCGAATTTTATGCCATCGAAAACCACAGTTTCACAAGCATATGCAACACAAATATCGGTCGCAACTACCCCAAAGACGGAACGATTCAACGAATGACTTCATGTAAGTCGAGATTTGATTTCTACCATTTCAAATGAATTGATGAACTTTGTTTTTCAGCGGCCCGTCCTGTTCAGTCGAATTTTGTGCCATCGACAACCGCTGTCTCACATATCAGTTCGACACAAACATCGGTCGCAACTGCTCCAGGAGCATCTAATGTGATTCAACAAGCTTCTGAATATGGAACGTTGAAACGAATGAATCCATGTAAGTCGATTTTTAATATTTGTTTCGGGATTGAATTTTGTCATTACGATTTTTTTCCTTTTAGCAGCCGCTCCTATTCAAGCCAATTCAATGACATCAAATAATGCTGTCGGAACAATAAACTCCATGTTAAAAGGAACCTTGCCCATCAAATCGTCCGAGCCACGAATCAATTTTTGTAAGTAAATTCCTTTTCAAAAATAATAATATGTATTATGAATTATTTTCCTATTTATTTCGTTTGCAGGTGTGGAAAGCACGGCGTCTGGGAGAAAAGTTTTTGTGCGATATGAACCACAAACACCAATCGAAGATGGCGAAGTCATTACGACTAAAGCTGCAACGACTAAAGCTGCAACGAATCGTTCGGTAGGCTATACCAAGTTGTACATATTATTGGGTTTTGCGTGAAAACTTAAATGTAATAAAATTGTTCTTATTTTTTTTTAGATAAAATGCAACGTTTGCAATAAACGATTTTTGAAAAAGGTGTATCTAGATCGGCATATGCGACTACACGGGGCGACACTTAAACGTTACGGTTGCCCACATTGTGAACAAACATGCGAGTCAAAATCTAATCTTAAGTCCCATGTTAAATCACAACATCAGCTCGATATCAATAACGAAGATATGACTGAGGTGGAAGTCATCAACGATGAAGAATAGATCGAAAATTCAAATAGAGTTCATTCACTTTGATTCAACAATTTAAAAAATTCTTTTCATTTAACAACTAAGTTTCAATAAATTCTTATTGTCATTTTCTCGAGAAATGTATTCGTTTGTATTCATTTGTTCGTTCATTCGTTCGTTCGTTCGTTTTCCGCGAACGAACGATCAAATTTTAGTTATTCGCGAATAGTTTCGAACGAATTCGATAGAATAGAATTTTCATCGAACGAATAGGAACGAATATTTTGTGTTCGTGGCCAACTCTGGTCAAAATGTTGAAAATCTTTTTGTATCCATTCTCGTGTCATCATTGCCTACACGTACATGTGTGTATTGAATACTTGAGGCTGTTGCTGGCGGTCACAACCACACAGACATTATTTATGCGAGAAACTCAATACACAATAAAAGCGTGTTTATTGTGAATTAGTTAGTATATGGTCAAAGCGCACTGTGAATAATTATTATCGCGTCATATTATTTCAACCAGCGCAACGTTAAAAAGTGAACTTACTTCGATTTCAAATTTCCTGGCATCAGAGAAAAATATTACTGACATTTTATAATTCTGCGTTGAGCAGTGTGTACTATTCATGTTTTTGATCATTTAATAATTCGAATGCCAATCATTAACTAATTCAATTTTACGAATTTATTCCTTGCCTCAGACTCTAATCCAAAGTCACACAAGAAAAATGAATTTTCGGCGCTACAACCGATTTCTATCAGAATTTAAATGAATTTCGACTCTTTATGTTCCTGTGCCATCATGAGCAAAAAAAAAAAGAAAAAAAAAGGAAATGCTAGCCCCAGATCTTGATAAAATATTTGGCCATAAATTTTCTGTTTTCGGGTCTTTTAAATTTTTTTTTATGAAATTTGATTATCTACTTCCTGTTAGTAGGTCCAAAGGTCAGGCCAAATATGGCGCTTTGGTCTTTTTCATATTTTCAGTACAATTTGAACAAATTTCTAAAATTCCAGTTCTGGACAAGGATCAGGTAAAGGATCAGGCTTGCGATTTTTATACATCACATTATTTTCTTATGAATAATTAAAGTAACTTTGTTTTTTTGTTATCCGATCAATTTGAAATCTCGGATTTAGATATCACTTGGTAAACGCTACTCTGTATTATTAATTCGTATCCAAATTATTTCTAGTTTGGAAGCCATCAGCTATGCTCCACGGATTCCAAATCCAGGATTTTGTTATGTTTAAGGACTTTTTGTGAATTTGTCAGGCTTTATGGAACGTATGGGAATTTCTCATGATTCTTTCTGATTTTTATGCACCACAGGGTGAATTATTACATTCGTCTTTGTTTTTCCTTTTTTTTCTTTTCCGTACATTCTGGAAGGAAAAAATTTTATGACAGAAAGAAAAAAATGGAAAACAAAATTTTGAAAATAAATATTTTTGAAAAAAAAGGAAAATTAACAAAAAAAAAAAAAAAATAAGCCGGAGCGCAGCGGCTAGTCATTTAATAAAATCGTTTTAAGTTTATGTCAACTAATGGAGTTCGATTTTAACTTTTTATTTACGGAAAAGCCAATGTTGGACTGCCGACAATTTATTCTCCTAAAAATTATATTAGCTTTGATATTTGATATGTGATTGATTTTTGGGTTCCGATTTTAGATTTTGGGTTCCGATTTTAAATATAGGGTTCTGATTTCAAATTTTTCAATCCAATTTCAATTTTTCAATCTTTTGTCTTCGATTTTGCTCCGACTACGGGTTCCGTTTTTAGTTTTTGGGTTCCGATTTTAGTTTTTGGCGCCCGCTCGTTGGCTTATTGGGGGGGAGAATTAATTTCCGTCCGCCGTTCTATAGATGTCGCCATTTAAAATTGTGTGTATTTTGACAAGTGATTCCAATTGCAATTTGTACATTTGACATTTGTCTATCTAATTCAGTGCAGAAAGATTTTTTTATTCATTCATTTACATTTTTTTTAAATCGATTCAAAATGAACCGTGACAAGGCATTTTTTCGGGGGGTACTTCTTTTCTTTTTTGATTTCAAGAAAAATGCAGCTGAAGCTCATCGAATGCTTGTGGATACTTATGGTGAACAGGCTCCATCAGAAAGAAGCTGCAGAGAATGGTTTCAACGTTTCAAAAGTGGTGATTTTGACTTGAAAGACAAAGAACGGCCAGGTCAGCCAAAAAAATTCGAAGATGCCGAATTGCAAGCATTATTGGATGAGGATCCATGTCGAACGCAAGAAGAACTTGCATTGGAGTTGGGAGTTGACCGAACAACCATTGGTAAACGTTTACATGCAATGGGAAAGATTCGAAAGCTAGGAAAATGGGTCCCTCATCAACTGAATGAACAGCAACTTCGAGATCGAATCGAAACATGCAAAAAACATCTTGCAGAACATAGTTTTTTGTATCGTATTGTGTCTAGCGATGAAAAATGGATTCATTACGATAACTCTAAACGTAAAGCATCATATGTTGATCCAGGAAAACCATCCACTTCGTTCCCAAAACGCGATATTCATTGCCAGAAGGTTATGCTGTGCATTTGGTGGGATCAGAAAGGTGTCGTGTATTACGAGCTGTTGAATCCAGATGAAACAGTCACAGCTGAGCGCTACCGACGCCAATTAGGCAATTTGGCCCATGCATTGAACGAAAAACGGCCAGCAATAGCGAAAAAAAACTACAAAGTGTTGTTCCACGATGACAATGCCAGGCCACATCGTGCAAACATCGTTAAAGAAAAAATACAAAGGCTTGGTTGGGATCAAATGGATCAACCTGCGTACTCTCCAGACCTTGCTCCTTCTGATTATCATTTGTTCCGATCGATGCAAATTAACCTGGCCGATATACAATTTGAAAATGTCGGACAAGTGCGAATATGGGTTGATGAATGGATCGCCTCAAAAGATGAGGACTTCTTTCGACGAGGAATCCATAAACTTCCAGGAAGATGGCAAGAGGTCATAGCTAACGATGGCGAATATATTGGTTAATGTACTCATTCATTTTGTTATTCAAATAAATAATTCTTTTTAACGGAAAAACGGCGGAAATTAATTCTCCCCCCCAATATCAATATTTAATATTTTTGCATAAGTCAATTATTCTCTTATTCGGAATAATAATACAACATATGGTCGTACCAAACATAAGGGTGTTATCTAAAACTTGTTGTTTTCAATCGATCCGAACTAAAAATCAATTAAACCTCTTCCTTCACCCCTAAAAATGGAATCAAAGTAAAGAATGGGCCGGGGACGGGTGAAGGAGGGGTCGGATGAAAAAGTCCTAGAACATTACATCCCCATTATCGTACCTCCTCTATCGATTGGCATCATTAGATTTTTTATCCATTGGAAAAAACCCTACCCCCCCCCCTCGCCAAGTATTGGCCCATTGACAAATATGAGTATTTTTTATAATTTGGAAGCCATGAGTTCTGGCACACAAGGACCCAATCCTGATTTTAATGGGTTTTTTTGAGATTAAATGGAATTCTATAAAAATTTCCTGAAAATAATTCGAAAATCCAAAGTAACAAACAACTCTTCTATCAAAATTTGGGTGAGACTCTTTATGGGTCCCCTTCTGCCACCCCAATTTTCTTTCTAGAAATTTTTCTCTATCAAATGGTATACTTAAAATGATGGTCTGAGTACTGAGTGATCTACTAGGCGTAAGGTTACCTCTCAGTGTTAAGGGCTTACAGATTTTCTCAAAAGTTTTATTATACACCGTCGGTTCATACTATATTATTTATAGTATGTGTCGGCCCACGAAACTTTGTTCAGATCGAGCTGAAACTCCGGATCTAGATGTTTTAGACGATTTTCTTTCGCATGACGCTGAAGAAAAATTTCGATTTTTTTCGCCAATCGATGAGAAATCGTCTGGAACGTTTAGAAACCTAAAAATTTCGATTTTTTTCTGTGTTTTTTTCTCCAAAGATTCATGAAGATAACAAAGGACTAAAGTCAAAACATCAGAGAATCGGTAGTATAGAATATTATCTTGTTTTATTTATTTTTTGCCCGTGTGCCAAAAACTTTTCTCTTTACATATAGTTGACAGGTCTCCATATAATACTGAAGTTTCCGTACTAGAGCTGAGTACAGCCGCACCCGTGAGTGCAAACAAATGCGCTCAATTTCCCTCACTTTAAAAAATCTGATTCATTTTTATGCACCAAAGGCGCATACTTATTTAATTTCAGATTTTATTTTTGTTCCTCCTTCTGTCCACCCTTTGAACGGTCGTACGACTTTATGACCAATTTTTAGCGGTCAGATCGAGCTGAAAATCAAGATATATATGCTTCGTCGGATGATTCTCTATCGATCTACGTTGACAAAAAAAAAATCGAGAAATGTTTTCGAATTTTTTTTTTACCAAAGAGTCCCCTGTTGTAAAAAATTTTCGAATTTTTTTTTTTTTGAATTTTTTATTGCCCCAATCGACCGGAAATAATTTTCTGTAACGTCTAGATTCTATTGTAGATACATCAAAATTGAGTTCGATATGATTTTAGCGCATATAAGTGAGTTCAGAATGATTCGAATTCTGTACATACTTGTTCATATTTGTAATATGAGAGCATTAAAAAATGAAAAAATGGACACAGAAGCTATATCAGTATTAACTAATTAGTTTATATTTATTATTATACAAGAGGAGCAAAAATCTTTATGCATTTTTCACTTGCATAAAATAATGAGAAAATGAAGGAATTAACTGTTCGTACTCAGTAAAAAAAAATTGACGTTAAAAGTACTCA
>GL502407.1:74323-85590 GCA_000149185.1 Mayetiola destructor
CCCGTCTGTGAAAAAAGAAAAAAAAGAAGAAAAAAAATGAACGAAAGTAGTAATGCACCTCTGGTGCATAAAAAGAGAAAAAAATAAAAAAAATAAAAAAAGAAAAAAAAAGAAAAAAAAAGAAAAAAAAATGTGTGAATGTTGTAAGAAAAAAATGATTCTCTATATGAAATTGGTTGATATTGCTGTAATGATCAGTAGACGACGGTATGTGGTATTTGACCGGAGACATAGGAGTCTAACCGTCTCTTGACGCATATGGCACAAGTTCCCCCGCTCAGGGAGGCGGCTCTGTATATGTTCTCTCGAGTCCAGATTGCAATACGCAATTGGCCACAATACGTTAGCGATACGATCAAACCAATCATATGAGATGAATGAAAAAAAATCTTACAACAAAATTCACAAATGTATGAAAGAATACATAAATGAAAGAATATATAAATGAGTCATTTTTCTGTAACGTGAGAACGTTTTTTCTCAATTTTTTTTTCAAAATAAAATAATGCACATGAGAGAGACATGAGAGTCAACGAAAGACATGAGACACAAAAGAGAGAGAGAGCTGAAAAGAAGCAAAAGCAAATGAGAAAGACTGAAAGAGACTTTTTTCAACGTAAATAAAATAAAAAGAAACTGTGATTTTATTGGATTTCACATTGGAATTCACATTGGAATTCACTTTTATTCACGATTTATGATTGCTCAGTCGAATTAATTTAACATTATTTCCGGTAAAGCTGTGAATTTGGTGAAGTTGAAACGAATTGATCTGGAGCCACTTCGTGCACATTGTCCATGTTTTTCAGCATGCGGCGAATTTCTTCGTCATTTTTACCGATTGGGTTACCGGTATGGAATCTGTAATCCGCTGGAAAAATTTTTTTTTGAAATATTAGCAATATATTTGATTAAAAATAAAAACGAAAAATATTAAAAGTACTTACCTTTCAACTCATCTACATTTTTTCCACTCCATGTGAGATTAAGAATGGCGTGAATTATTTTTTTCTTTTCGTCATTCATGATCGGAGTTTTGTGCTCAATTGAGCTCACAGCAAGCAAATCCATTGAATTCATTCCCATTTATCGATGGGATAAAAATAAAACATTGCATATGCATTTCATATTTTTTCAAAACAAAACGCTACTATGGATTGTGGATAGTGTACTTTATAGAAATCAATACATACCGAGAAATGTGAGGAGAAGCAAAATTGTAGATATCGAAATGGCAAAGCAACATCCGATAGATGGATTTCAATATATTTATCGAAATGCAAAATAAAACAAGCAGAATTCGATCGTACCGAATTCAAAATATGCACCACAGGTTGTATCAAAAATTTCCAAAAAAAAAATTTAAAATAAAAAGTTTTCCAAAAAAAATTTCCAAAAAAATTTTCCAAAAAAAAATTTTCAAAAAAAAATTTCCGAAAAAAAATTTTCAAAAAAAAATTTCCGAAAAAAATTTTCAAAAAAAAATTTCCGAAAAAAATTTTCAAAAAAAAATTTTCCGGAAAATTTTTCGGGAAAATTTTTGGTCCGGAAAATTCCGAAATTTTTTCCAATCAATAGCATTTCCCAAGTTATACCTAAATCTCAAATTTCAGATCGATCGGACAACAATTAACAAAGTTATAAGAAATTTTCAAAATTGAGAGAAGAAAAAAAACTATACCAAATATAGTAATGCACCTGTGGTGCATAAAAAAACAATGAACTTGCAACTTGCAATTGTTTTGGCTATGATAATTTACATATGAAGCATTTATTTATTTATCAGGAATACCGATATTTCTAATTAAATTCAAACAAATGTTTTTGCCAACTGAACAATTCTAACCATTTGATTTTTCAGTTCTACGTTTATGCTCATACTGTTCAAAAGTTTTGATTTACGATTGCATTTTCAATCTTTAGAATAAAATCAATCAATCAATCAATCAATCATTATTCAAAAATGAAAGTTTCAGTGGTTTTCTTATTATTTTCGTTATTTTTTACATACTCTCACGCGCATATTGTAATAGATATTGAGCATGAAGAATTACAGAGAGTAGCCGAAATTTTAGTTCAGAGCTATTTGGCTCATAATCTTACACCGCGAACCGTATTAGCAAGGAATATATTTTTTTCGTATATTAAAAAAGTTTCGTCTAGTACAGTGCAACTATTCGGTATCATGATGTCCCTAGTTGGTGCTAATTTACTTACAAAAATATTCGAGCCAAGTGTTATATCACCACAATATTTGGCCGCTGATAATAATAATAATAATATTACAAGCATTGTACCATCTGAATTGTGCAAACGAGATTTTGGATGCGATCGTAATATTTGCTGGCGAACCTGTGGTGATGAATCTGTTGACATAGGGAAAAAAATAAACCGCAGTCATGGTGTTACACATCACCAAAGGCTGATTTGCGGAATTATCAGCAGTGTATTTATTCCCATGAATGTTCACCATGTTGGGAATGTATTGGAGTCTGCCATACACCAGCAAAATAGACTATTGGTTTGTAATGTTTACATGTTTCGCTCAAAAAAAGCATGCTAATAATTTTTTTTGTTTTTGTTACATGTGACTGCATCCGGTCGGGTAAAGACTAAACCATTCGCTGATGTTGATGTTTTTCTGACAACAAAAACCAGTTTACAGGTGCTTGCAGATATATGTACTTGCAAAACATGCCCAGTTATCAGTCATCTGATTAAGTTTGAATCAAAGACACAGCGATTTGTATCCCAACGTAAACATAAAAACAATTTAAATGAACTTTTTTGGATTTCGAATTAACAAAAAAAAATTGAATTTGCTCAGAACAAGGCTTACTCTCTCAATAATTTTTTGTTTTACTTTGTGGCCATACATGGGCGAGTGGGGGGGGGGGTATTTTTTTGCCATGGTCATCGAAAAACTAATGATGCCAATCGATAGAGGAGGTCCGATAATGGGGGGTAACGTTCTAGGACTTTCCCCTCCGACCCCTCTCCACCCCCCCCAGGGCCCGTTTAATACTTTAAACCCATTTTTAGGGGTGAAGGAGGGGGTCTACCCCCTCAAGGAGGGGTCGAACTCAAGTTATTTTTCGAAGATCTATCGATTGGCATCATTAGTTTTTCGATGACCAAGGCAAAAAAATACCCCCCTTCGAAAATTTTACCCCCGGGTAAAATGTTCGGGACACTTTCCTGAGTCTTTGGACAAAAATATATTTTACCCCCCCCGGGAAAAAATTTTTACCCCCGGGTAAAGTCAAAATACCCCCCCTAGTGCCCACGTATGTTTGTGGCTACTTTCAAGTGATGGAAAAACGTTTGCTTTCATTTTTAGAATTTGTTGATCATTTTGCTATTGGTATGATTTTTTTTTTCTATTTCACAACTTCAATTATATCGAGTAATTCAATTAATTGTGTAAAATTTTCATTAGAAACTCCATTGAATGAAAAAGAATACAAGTTATTCAATGAGAAGTTTCTCATTCCGTTACGTTCGACCAACAGGACGATATCTTTGGATAAATGTGTTATAGCTGGTGGATTTGCTTCACATTTATGTGGTTTAACATCAACTTATTCAGATGTCGATGTTTTCATTAGATGTAAAACAACCCCATGCAAAACAACATTATTGTCTACATATTATATACTCAAATTTAACAGAGAATATGATAAAAAAACAAATATTGATTTTGTGGAGTGTGGAATGGAAATCGAACACCTGACAACAAAACGATTTGCGTATCTTTTATTAAGCAATCACTTTGATATGGCCATATGTAAGACAGGAATTTATTTTAGTGCAAAGTATCAATATTGGTGTGAATTAATTTTATCATCTAATATAAAAAATCCCCTTAGACGAATTATACCATCAGATATTCGCTTGGAAAAATACAAAAACAGATCTAAAAAATACGCTGTAGCTCTGAAATATTAAAAAAATTAAAATGTTTTTTAATGAGAAATAATACGCATATGTATACATTTTTTTTATTTTCAATTTTTATTCAAATTAAAAGTTTTTCCAATGAATTTACATCATTTGCTTTTTTTATTCATGTACTTAGAAAATATTTTTTCAGAACTGATATATACGAATGACATATGAATTTTTGAATTTATAGTGCCGCTCATCACATCTACCGCGGGATTTCTCTTCTTTCAATTCGAAATTGTTTGTGGCTACTTTCAAGTGATGGAAAAACGTTTGCTTTCATTTTTAGAATTTGTTGATCATTTTGCTATTGGTATGATTTTTTTTTCTATTTCACAACTTCAATTATATCGAGTAATTCAATTAATTGTGTAAAATTTTCATTAGAAACTCCATTGAATGAAAAAGAATACAAGTTATTCAATGAGAAGTTTCTCATTCCGTTACGTTCGACCAACAGGACGATATCTTTGGATAAATGTGTTATAGCTGGTGGATTTGCTTCACATTTATGTGGTTTAACATCAACTTATTCAGATGTCGATGTTTTCATTAGATGTAAAACAACCCCATGCAAAACAACATTATTGTCTACATATTATATACTCAAATTTAACAGAGAATATGATAAAAAAACAAATATTGATTTTGTGGAGTGTGGAATGGAAATCGAACACCTGACAACAAAACGATTTGCGTATCTTTTATTAAGCAATCACTTTGATATGGCCATATGTAAGACAGGAATTTATTTTAGTGCAAAGTATCAATATTGGTGTGAATTAATTTTATCATCTAATATAAAAAATCCCCTTAGACGAATTATACCATCAGATATTCGCTTGGAAAAATACAAAAACAGATCTAAAAAATACGCTGTAGCTCTGAAATATTAAAAAAATTAAAATGTTTTTTAATGAGAAATAATACGCATATGTATACATTTTTTTTATTTTCAATTTTTATTCAAATTAAAAGTTTTTCCAATGAATTTACATCATTTGCTTTTTTTTATTCATGTACTTAGAAAATATTTTTTCAGAACTGATATATACGAATGACATATGAATTTTTGAATTTATAGTGCCGCTCATCACATCTACCGCGGGATTTCTCTTCTTTCAATTCGAAATTTTCGTTCAAATTGGAATTGTCAAACCTACCATAAATATAAAACAATTGGATTATTTTCTGATCTCTTAATTCGATGATTATATCAACACGTCTGCAGCACTTTTCTCGTCGTTTAATCAATGTCATAACTGTTAGAAATACATCCCAATGCTTTTGTTCGACTTGTAATTTGAGTGTTTTCTTTGGGAGTTTGAAGACTTTCACTTGGCTCCATTCATCTTTAGTGAATTTCTTATTCTTCTGTACTCTATTCGGATTCAGCTCCTTTTTGTAAATCTTTTCCATCGAATCTATCGTACATTCCCACTAAAGCAGCAGCAGTACCCATTTTATATTAATCGATGTGAGACTTTAATTCATTTCATATCTTTTTTTCAGATACTCTTTCGTCGATTTTTTCGATCAATACGGGCGAGAATATTTTCGGCCTCCTCTTTTAATAACAAATCCTTAACAGTCAATTCCGAAAAGATGAATTCTTCACATGATATAGCGACTTTTGCGGCTTCTTTTTCCAATCTATCGTATTCTTTTTCCTTCTTGGCAAGCATAGCACGCTCTTCATCCATATCTAGTTGTTGATGTTGTTAAATCTGTTCAACACAAAAATCGTTTACTTGAACACGATTCCTTCGAAATCAATGAGACGACTAAAGACTGGACATGACTTGCATGCACACATATACTTCGGATTCTTGAATTTATTTCGAATTACATAGTATGATATAAAGTCTATCTGTCGTATTATTATTATTATAAGTGCAAGTGTTATATGGTATTCCTTGACCTAAAACTAGTTGCTGCATTGAAATGGGCAACTTTTCTGTTGGTAGACGATTTTGAAATACGGTCCATGCTGCGATTTGATGTAATGGTCTTGGATAGTAGGCTACCAATGATTTTATGCATAATCCACACTTATACTTTCTCGATCCATATTTTAGAGAAAAAACTATTGGTTCTCCATCCACATAATTCTTTTCAATTTCTAAAATATTCAGTGCTTTTTTCTTAGCACATAGCCAGCAATAAATTTCAAATGATCTAGTGGATCCTCTTCCAAACACTTGATTTGCTGTATATTCTACAATTTTATTTGATTGTAGACATATGTCACATTTCTCATTTTGGCCTATATCTACTAATATACGATAACCAGAATATCCAAAGAAATAGCAATGATGACATACTGTTTTTACAAGTTTTTTCTCACAATCAGTACACAAAGGTCTAATTAAAAAATCTAACCTCGAATACATGTATTTAATTTTAGAAACATCTCGAAATATAGTTTGAACCAGAGAGTCATAGCTATTTCCAACAATACATCGATTTATAGACTCTCGGCATGTTTTTTCACAATAGTTACAATAATGTGCCCTACAAAAATATTGACATTTGCCTTCACAATACACACATTTGTGGTTTTCACATAATTCTGGTTTAAATGAACACCGGGTGAATTTACATACACTAGCCATAATTGATTCGGTTTTTCTTTGCGATTATCAATGCAGTTGCTTCAAATTCAACTAGACGTTTAAAGACTGGACATGTTTTGCACGTACATATATCCCATTTGGAATCACATGTAAAATGATCTTTTTTAACGGAAAAAACATCAACATAGTCGTATGGTGCAGTCATAACAAGGCCGAATGCTGTCACCGGTCCTATAGCTATGCTATGGTTTCCAAATTTGATTTTAAAATCACCATTGATTGTCAACTGTTTAATGCTCAACATATTTGATGTGCTTGCGGTTGGCATTAACGCTTGCGTTGACAGCAGTGCAAAGTCCAATTTGCGCATGAGATATTTGTATTCATTATGCGGAAAATGTAAATGTTTATAGTCCGAAAGGCTGAATATTGTCATACAATAACGTAATCCATCCAATGTTTCAAACTCATGAATACGACATAGACTACCACTGAATGCATACTCTTTTATTGTAGATGGCGTGTTCACACGATATAAACGATTGCAAAAACACGATTTCATTTTCATTTTCATTTTATTTCAAATTTTTTCCTTCACTACTGTATTACATGAGTGTTTGATTATAACTAATTGCCACATCATTATGATAATAAATATATACAGAAAAACACGTTTAAACATGTTTTTCCATCATCATCATCATCTTTATTAAATCAGAAATTATTTAATTAAATCATTTTCCGGAATCCATGAATTATATTCATCATCAAAACCAAGCCATTTCACGTACACTTGTCCATTTCTTCTACGTAGTATCCTCTCAACAAGATATTCATCCGGATTTCTGGCATGTTGAAGCTCTTCTGCATACATTGAACCTTTAATTCCTATATCATTCCAACTCTCGAGCAGATACGTGATAGGATCTGTATTATACTGAACTTTTCTAACTCTAAAAATTGCTGTTGTCCAATTGGGAGTATAGCTTTTATCGAACACGGTCCGATGTTCGCTCAGTCTCACAAAATCACCAACTTTAAATTTAGCCATGCGACGATTAGAATATTCACGGCTGTACCTATACACGGTATCGAGAAGTTCTTGTTCATTCTTTTCTGTCACTTCATTTGGCTTCATTTTTATCGTTCTATGCCTAAGAAAAAATAGAGAGAGATAGAGAGTTATTACAAGCTGGTTTTATTTTATTTTATTTTTTATATATTTTTCGCTTACCGAGTGTTATTATAGGTATCAATAATTTTTCCAAGAATATTATACCATTTGTTTGATCCCTGTAAACTGAATTGCATATACAGTTTTCGCTTGATTGTGCGAATCAAACGTTCAACAATGCTCGCTTTTTTAACACTGTATGTAGAATAATGATTGATGTTGTCATATTGTATAAGTAACCGTTTCATTGCACTGTTGAAAAATTCTTTTCCATCGTCAGTGTGTAAATTTCGAATGCGTTCTCCAAACTGTTGGAAATTTTTTTCCATTGCTTCGGTCGTACTTTTTGCTGTTTTATCTTTCAACGGTTCAGCGTATCCTTTTTTCGAGAATACATCGATAACAATTAGGATGTATCTATACCCACGATTATTCCGTTTAAATTGTTGCATATCAATAAGATCAGCCTGCAATGTGTCGGCAATACCACGCATTGAATACTTGCGCCGCTCGAAATTTTTTCGAGCATAACGATGGATTTCTTCGACTATTTGCCGTTTAGTCATTTTAAAAGATGCTCACTCATGTATTAATAATTCTATTTTTTAGTTTTTATAGTTTTTTTGTAGCTTCAAACTGATCATTTACATCGATCCTACAACAGTTCTATCGAAAGGAGAATATGTGAAATTGTTCTCGTATATGATCAAGCAATAGGCCGTAGTTTTAGCAGATAAATTTTCTTTTGCATTAATTTCCAATCTAATATCAATTGCACCATTAGTGATTGATTCATCTGATCGTGATGTATCGAAAGCGAATATCATATCTGTCTGGAATTTACCAAAAGTGGTGGCAAACAGGTTTTGCTCTTCCGCTCCGTTATAATATGATGATTGAATTTTAGCATAAGCTTCATATAATTCGGAATACCTTCCTTCCGCTATATCCAATTCATGCATATGATATGGGTATACGTTCGAATTCAGATACAAACGCACACTCTTCATTTTCGTTAGGGTAAACTTCGAAGCATCCGCAGTTTTATTGTTGTTTTTATCCTGTTGAAATCCAACCGAAACATATCTCGGTTTATTCAAATGCGAAACAGTTTTAACAGACCAATCATGTTTTGTTGTTTGGGGGAGCTCCGGATACACATACAAATCCCATGATCGATGTTGAATAGTGAGCCGTTTATTCTTTGATATGATGTTATTCATATGCAATTTCACTTTGTCTGCTAATGTAATGTGTGGCATCTTCCATTCAAGTTTGGAAATCTTGATTTTTACTGCGGTAGATGTATCATCATTATTGCCCCCGTAAACACAATTCATGCTATTTCGTGCCCGATTCAATATCAACTCATGACGACAATTCAAAATGACTTTTCGATAATCATCACAAAATCCAAACCAAATGCTCAATGGTATCATCACATCATAAACTTGTTCTTTTGTTGCACTTTGTGCCGATCTTCCGGTAAATGTTTCATTGAATTGATAATATCCAATCGTATTCGATTTACTTGAAGCTGCCAAAAGTTTCATCGTTGATGTTATTCCTACATTCCTTATACGATCAATTTCAACTCCGTTCAATTCGTAACGTGCATCGCTGAATAAAAACGATGGAAAATTGCTCGAAAATCTGATCTTGTCGGTAGCGGATTCATCATTTTTTTCAGTTGTTACAGTGACTTGCATGTATAGATATGATTCACATGGTAGTAAGCATGAGTCTTGATTCTGAATAAGGATGCGAATCTCCTCTGATTCATCGAAAGAATTAGTATATGGTGTGTATGTGTAGAAATCTTTTTTCACAATTGAACTATCTTGAGCAGCGGTTGCTTCTATGTTCAAAATATCACTGTAGTTATAAGTTGCCATTGTAAAGTTGAATGTTTATTGATTTTGCTTCACTTTAAGACCAAGTCCTTCCAAAAATTTTGTGTTTTTCTTTGAAATTTTTTTTTTCTAACTTCAGATTTTTTTGGCCGTCCTCTACCAACACTTTTGCGCGAATAACCACTCTCTTCTCGTTTACCAATACTTTTATAGGCTTTCTTCGTTTTCTTTTTTTTCCCTTCACCATGTTTTGAAACATTTGCGATTTTACTCGAATTTTTCGCGTTCATGTTGAATGTTAACATGTTTAGGTGGATTTTTTTGTTGTGATGGCGTCTCTCTTAATATTAATTCGACATATGATATCACCACCGATAATATTTGCAATGTTTCCTGGTTGATCAAGAATTGTAATCTGAATGGAACACAAATTTTTGGTTTTAACCGAAAAATAGTTGAGATGTTTCGGAATTTCCACAATTGTTTGTGTGCCTTTCACATATGACGCACCAGTAGCAAACTGATGAATCATATGATTACGTTCTCCATTTATATACGATCCGGAAATTATATCACAATCAATGTGTATTAATTTCAAATTGACTATATCATTGAAATTAAATTTTGAGTTATTTTTTTTGATAATTAAATCTATAGTGTGTGGTTACTTCCTCTCGGGTGATGTATGATTCAGGAGGACTTCGCACACCTTGCTCGTAATGGTAATTACTCACTCAATGTCGAATCGGGTTCTCGAAATAATTCTAAGTCCGGGATTTGTGTTTTTAAATGACAAAGTCTTTATTTAATGCTTTACAGATGTTGTCGATTAAGTAATTCCGAAGGGCTCAATTCGTAGTGTGAGTCGTCTGAGTGGTAACTAGCAAAAGGCGATTTACTCATGGTGACTTGCTGTTTTATTGCATCGATCATTGATCCCACTATCAATGATCGATTGATCGTTTTGTACATTGCGCATGCGTCGCGCTTGAACAGTGGGGCCGATTGCCGTTGATAGGCTTAGGTCCCCTTATAGCATACTTATAGGCGCATACTCAGTCGGCTCACACTACATTACTCCCCCCTTTTTTTTGAGTTCAATATTGTGCAGAAAGCATTTGATGCTCAATATTGGACTTTAAATTAAAGTTAAAAAAAAGTGTGTTTTTATTAGGTTTTGCTTAATTTTAATATGTTAAAAACTTTGAAGAAAAAAGAAAAAAAATGAAACCTATTACTCCCTTTTTCAAACAAATGTCATCGTGCGATCTTTATAACGTTGCCTTTGTAACGTTTTTTTGGTCGTTTTTGCATTTCGATGATTTTCACCGATGGTGTATATTCTTTTTTCCTATGTGTTTTTACTACGTTTTCTTCTACTGTTTCTGTTGTTGTGTTTTGTGAGTTCGTGCTTTCGTCAAGGTAAGTTCAGTACCGAACTATACGTCACCGAGTTCGGTTGTGTTATACACAATGGAAGAAAATGTAGAATTTTTTAAAAACGAATTAGAATCAAAAAATCAGCTAATTGCTGAGTTGAAAAGCCAAATCGAACAACTAACAAAACAAATCGCAATTTTGAGTAAGAATTTTGAAATTGCAACAAAATCAATCGCTGGATGGAACAAACCATATAACAATGTTTCACAAGCATCAACACTTCAGCAAGGGAAGCGAACTGCCAAGGAAACCATTGATTTCAGAGGTAAAAAGTGTCCC
>AEGA01022964.1:0-10668 GCA_000149185.1 Mayetiola destructor
AGTTAGGTTCGCTTTCGCATGAATCGCATTCGCATGCCAATTGCATGCCAAAATATAACGGAAAGGAATTTGGCAGAAAGAGTGGTATTGGATTTGGTTTCGCAATATCGTGGCCGAAATATCACTACTGACAACTTTTTCACATCTCATAATTTGGCATTAAAACTGCTTAATAAAAAATTAACTCTTGTTGGAACTGTTAGGACAAATAAAACATTCCTTCCAGTCCATGCAACAGCTCAACAACTTCGTCATCTGCCAGTGTTTTCTAGTAACTTCTTTTTCCACGAGAAAGAAACACTTGTTGAATATGTTCCCAAGCGATATAAATTGGTCCGTTTGCTAAGCACTTTGCACCATGACAATAAAATAATTAATGACCATCCGAAGAAAATTCCAGAAATCATAGATTTTTATAACGTTACAAAAGGTGGCGTTGACACCATGGATAAAATGGTTCAAACCTATACATGTCAAAGGAAAACAAAGCGATGGCCAGTTGCTTTATTTGATAATCTGATTAATATATCTGCTCTGAACGCTTATATATTGTGGACGGAAATTCATCCACAATGGAACAGAAACAAAACATATAAGCGCCGCCTATTCTTGCAACAATTAGGTGAGAACTTAGTTCGACCATTCATAATTGAACGCTGTCATCCACCGAGAACAAAAGCATCCCTTCATATCGTCGAAAAAATGCATACGCAAGAGCAGGAGGCAAGGACATCAGATGATAATCAGCCATCAGGCAGTTCCAAGCCACCAGCAAAGAAAAAAGCAAGCGAACGCAAACGATGCAGATTTTGTGTTCCAGGGCATGAAAAGAAAACTTTCACCACTTGCAACGTTTGTGATAAATATATTTGTCCAACTCACCGACACACAAATATCATAACAACAAATTATTGTGAAAACCATGTACCACAATAATATTGATAACACCAATTATTATGAAATAAATGGAATAAAACATTCCTTTTTACAATGACATTTCTCTGATATATCCTTTGGTTCACTTCATTTCATAGTCATTTATTTTTATTTTCTTTTAAGGTGTGGGAAGGTATCTTAAAATTGATAAGGAAATAAAATGAAAAAAAAAATGAAATGAAATGTCATCATTTTCAGAAGGACGTGTAATAATACAGGGAGGGGGGGTACTCTCATTTGCACCTTATTGATTTTATAAACATAATGGTTTTTTTAATTCGAGATATTTTGAAAAGAATATATGGGTCATTTTGTGACCCAGAATTTACTCAACGTAAGTTTTTCTGAAGTTAACCTAAGGGTTAAATAAAGATATTCATTTCGAAATATCAACAATAAATAAAAATAACCCGTGCCGAACGAAATATCGAGGCGTTTGACTTCAAGAAACAGAAGAAAATCCAATAAAAGAGTGTTTTCCATTTCGACATATCAATCATGGTACGTAAAGACATTTTGTTCTAGTAATTTGCATTTTCAATAACAAAATAATTAATGCAGCATCGCCATTTTGCCTTTCCAGAATAAAAAGGAACGCCGATTCATTTCGTTAACATTTGACGAACCGTTTCAACTAGTAAGCGATCATTTCGAAAGCTTTAACAATGACGATGAACGAAAAAATTTCGGTTTCTTGGACGCCAATCGCAAGGCTGTATTTGGTCAAATCACAGCCGATGGTAAAACAGTTGAAATTAACATGGATGAAAACGACATATACAACGTAACTAATTCGCGAGCGAATGGTAATATGTCGACAGTTATGGCGCGATTGAAACGTTTGAATAAGAATTCGTTTGGTTTAAATGATGCTTATGTCATTGAAGAACAACAAATTATAAACCAAAGCATAAATATACCGCCCAACTTGGAACGACATTCAGGTTTTCTCGACATTGTTTTACGTGAGCCGGCATCGCTATCGAAAATGCAAATTGGATTCGGCAACCATTTTAACCAATGTGCAAATGCATATTTTTCCTCGAATGAGCTGGTCTTCGTCATGCCGAGTAATAATGATCACGAAATACATTTCGAAAGAGCCATCAACAACCACGCCAAGGCAAGCCTGCCATTAGTGGGCAGAAGTATTGCTCAGCAATACATACATAATTTTATGGAAGGTGAAATGTTGGAAGGAAAGTGGACCGACGTCGAAGAAATTCTGTCGGGCTTAATAACCTATCTTGATATCCAACGATACCAACGAGGTGCATAAACTTCATTCTGACATTGAAAGATTGATTCCGAAATAACATTTAAATTCATTTCGTTGAAAAAAACGAAAGATTAGAGGGAGACTGGGAAAATTATCAGGTTCAAAGGAAATTTCGCAATAATATACTTTTTTATCTCTTTCGTATATCGTTTCAAAGTAATTTATTTATTTCGTATTCAAGGACAAAACTGAACAAATTTATGTCGGTGACTATTTTTCTAAGAAAACAAATTTCGAAATTTTTATGGAAGAAACTATATTAAATAAACAAAACAAAAATTAAATATTCCGAGATTATTTTTCACGATATTTACAGCAAGGATTAATTTCGACATGAGCGATAAATATATTAATTTACGAAACTATTCATATGATTCGAAATTTACTAGTTGGAGATTGCCATGCAAATGAGATAAAAAATTAAATCAACGACATTTAGCTAATACTGTAGCATTTTAAATATCATCATTAATGATGAAGTTTACATTGTGAAGCTCCCACTGTTTAAGAGATATCCGTTTGGTGTCAAAGTAAACGACGAAATTGGTGTGTGGCATGAAATATTTTGGTTGGTGTCGATATGTGGACTTTGTACTGGTTCAATATTTTGTGAAACGATACATATTGGACCATTTTGATTCTGATTATTAGAAGACGAACCGATGTTCGAAATCTTCTTTTTCTGAATTTATTCTTTCTAAGAATAAGTCCTTAATATTATTCAGCTTTGCTGGCGTAAGTTTTTGTTTCGTTCTTCCTCTGAGTGATCGCTCTTGAAAGATCTCATTTCGGTCTCCATACATAGCTTTCAAAGAATATTTTACGAATTTCCGATCATGTTTTTTCCCGGGATGGACTGAACGGAGAACGTACATGGCATCCTGGGAAACAATTCCATCGAATTTTCGAAATAATAAATTACGAGATTTATCATTCTTGCAATCTGGTTTTGACTTTACTTGCTCTTTAATAATTTCGATTTCTTGTAATTTTCGATTAAGCAATTTATTCGTGAAGTCAAATCGTTCTTTGTAAGTCTTTGCTCTTTCTTCCCAAAATTTCGCCTTCTTTCGCCAGTATTGCGTCTCAGAATCGATATCATTTTCCGAAAGTTGGTTTTCTGTGTTAGAATCAGCATTTCGACTTTCATTCTTCCCAACGCATTGTTTTTCGATGTCGTTTTCTGAACATTTCTGCTCAATGCTTGATTCAAGATTCGGACTTTTTTCGTTGTTGGCAGCCTTCTCGACATCGTTCAACAGCTGACTCAAATTATCTCGTATCAGATGACCACTAATTGTTTCTTTTCGAGCTTTAGGTGAAATCAATTCAATCTTCTGGTTGATCGATGTTGACAGCGTTTTGTCAAGATATTTTGTGATTTTAAGCTGAGAAGGCTTATTCGAGATATCTGGTGTCTTTTTACGCTTTAAATTTTTTCGCATCATATCTTGAAAAATTAAAGAAATGGAAAAACATTCAGCAAACGGGCAATATCGGCCGAATAAATAATAAATAAACTATATTTCGAAAAATATTCAAAAATATGATCATAAAATCCCATTAAATCCTGCATTCAATTTCAATGAATACTGCAGATAGCACAAGTTTCTTTCAATGGCAAAATGCTCTGAATTATAACACTGAGCGCCATCTGACATTTACTTTAGGAATAAAAATAAGTTTAGCAAATGTAACAACCGAAGCGCAAATCGCTGGACTTAACTAAATGTCATTTCAATAGTTATGAAAACATCAACGGTTTTACGAAATCAATCGAGACCATTCGAATACATTCGCTCTTGTCATCCAACATTGATTGGAAACTATTTTCATCGGTGCACTTTTTTTTAAATAAATAAAAAATTGTTCTCGAAACGATTTAAGCATTTGTCTATAATGGGATTGGAGTACGAAGTGGAAAAAATTATTAACAAGCGTTATTCAAGCGGAAAGGTAATTTTTAATCATTTCGTAGCCTCTATATAAATTCTTTTCGCAATACACAGGAAAAGTCTCATTTCAATTCATTTTAATATCTAATTATCAGGCACAGTATCGTTTAAAGTGGAAGAACTTTCCATCCAGTGCCAACACGTGGGAATTTGTTGAAAATCTAAATTGCAATGAGCTAGTGGCCGAATTTGAGTTTCAAAAGAACGTGATGAAGGTTTTGAGTAAGTTGGTGCATTTCATAACCTAAAATACAAATTTGTAAATCGTTCTTTGGTATGATTTTCACAGGCGCTCGTATGGTTGATGGGAATTTGATGTATTTGATCAAACGTCTATTCGAGGACGACGCAATAGAAATGCCAGCAAATAAAGCCCATGAAAATTGCTTAAATTTGGTTTTGAATTATTTGGAAAATGCCATCAAGTGGTCAGCACGACCAAATCGTTCGGCTCAATTTGTTGCAATTGGTGAATTGATTTTCATTCCAGATGAAGCACCAATTCGAGTCTCCTGTATGTTATAAAGCTCATTGATTCCATATTCAGCATTTTTTTTAAATAATAATAATAATTGGTATTTTCGTTTTCAGATGCATCGAGCATAAATCGAAGCTTAATGTATTGGGTTCAATGGCATAATGGTGGAAAATTTGTTTCAAGCAAAGAAAGCAAGTCCCGGTGGCCGATGCTCGTTGTCGAATACTTGGAAAACAATCTCCAATTCCCAGCATGATTCCTAATAGAGATTCGATCTCCAAAGTATTAATCAAGCTATTCATTCGGGAAGATTTTGAGTAAATCTAGTTTCTACTGAATTAATAAAGTTCCTTATTCTTATGAAAAGATATTCTTGCATCAATTTATTTTCATTGTTGAGACGCCTGTTTACTGGTTTTGTTTACAAATGTGTTTTACTGACCACGATAATGCAAAAGTGAAGTAAATTTGGATCTCAAGAATTTGTCTTGTGAATTTAATGTACTGCATTTCACCAGATAAGTGCATCTTATTTGAATATAACTGTCAATTATTGTTCTTATTAAATATAACTTATGATTCAAACTGTGGCGGAAATCAGTCTTACAAAATAATGATTCCAAACTGATATTACGCATAATCGTATAGTGAATCGTCGCGTACTTAATTTGGCCCGTCAAAAGTTTAAGGTGCAAAAATCTGTCGACTTCTTTACAAATGTCGTATGTATCGCTGCAAGGCTGCTCTTTGAATTTTGAACTAATGCATCGGCCCCTCAATTTTTTATTTTCACTGAATACATCTTTGCACTCGCTGCAGTACCAGCAACCTTCATTCTTAATTTTGAATTCAATCATGTTTGCTATATGAACAATGGAAAGATTTTGTAAATTGCTATCTATCAATCCATTTCTGTCAACACTTTCAATTTCTTTTAAAATTTGCAAAAGCTCACGAGTTTCAGTATCAGTTGGCTCGTTTCCGTCAAGGTCAATTTGCTCTTTGATTGAATGCCGTGAAGAAACAGTTAAAATATTGGAAAATGGTTTCGAATCTGTTTCGAATAAATTGCAATTGGCCCCTTTAGAAATATTTATCTTTGTATTATTGACCAACAGTTTTCTATAAGCAGAATTAAATTGCTCCACAGTAGGATTGTCATTGAAGCCATTTTGAGAACGACACATACAAAAAAAAAGTTCGATATGATCTTGAAGTAAAGGATGAGTTGAAATAGAATGCATTGATTTCTGATTTTCAACGTAATCCTCATACATCAATAACAATGTTTTCATATTTATGATAAAACCAATGAATGCTGTTTTCGATTTCGATTTACACAGTAAAACTGATTTTCCATTAGATTTTACTATTGTTAGTTTTTTCAGGTAATCAGTAGCGACATCAAACAGGGATGAAATATCTGCTTTGTTATCACGACAAATCGCTCGTTTGAATGGATTTTCATTATCCTTGCCGGGTTTCGTGTTGAAAACATCGAATAAATTATTGAAAAGATTTACATAAGTGATTGTTGCCGAAGCATCCGCAAATTCAGGGAAACCCTCCTCCATCAGAAACTTCATGGAATCTGCTACAGATTGACTTAGTGTCTGTACGGCAAGATCAACTTTCATTTCTTTTCTTTTCCACTGTAGAGGTTTATCATTCATTTTGTGGACCAAAGCGAAACCCTTTTCTTTGCTGAATCGTACCAAATCTTCCAGATAGTGCCACTCTATTTTGTCATTGTTTGGATCTATTATTGTCTTTTTATTGCCGAGTGTATTGCGAGCTAGTTTTAACATATGGCACGGATCGAGCATTATGAATATTTTTTTTTTATCCACTTCAAAATATGGTTGAAACGATGGTGAAAAGACATTTAAATTCGCACCGAGTCTTTCACACATCGGCCTGTTGGAAGGGTGACCGTCAAATGTGATGTTACCTATAACAACATTTGCTTTATGCAATTCGGTGATTACATCGACAAGCAGATTTTGTCTACTGCTTTTGTCAAGTTTTGAAATGAAATGATACGCTATCGGTAATTCAAGTCTGCAATTGAGGCCATTAACCATGAATACGATTACTTGGCATGCCATTTGAGGTTCGGGTGAATGATTGCCATAAGAAACTAAACCCAATATCTGTTTGGTGTTGTGACTGTACTGCAAATGCTTCCTGATATGCATTTCGTCAAACATCAATGTAACGATCAGTTTCTTTCCTTGTTCATTCAAATGTGAAGCCTTTTCTGCCAAAATATCGATACATTTTTTATGGATTCCTGGTTCGGCATTCATGTCTGATGCGCTATACCAAGCCCTCAAAGTGGATAGACTTGGTATGTTATTCTTGAAAGTTTTCCGAACAAATTCATAACCAGATGAGCTCCGGTACTGTAATCCCAAACAGAAATCCCTCACTTCAGGTGGATATTTCATGCGTGTTTTTATGCCATTCTTAAGACAATCGATCAATACATCATTGGTCATCTGTGTGAAAAATTACAAATGTTTAATGTTGAGTCTGAAATCGAGACACAAAATTATCAATTGATAAGAATAATATGGACCTTATCATTGTTCGATGACGATATCAGCTGAGATTCCAACTTCGAGAACTTGTTTTCAAGTTTTAATCTCTCGTTTTCCATTCTAGCAATTTTGCTTGTGAGTTCAGCAATCAATGACGATTTTTTTTTGTTTGATTCGATCAATTTATTGATTTTAATTTCAACTTTTGTTTTAAAAATCTCTTGTTCGGTTACACTAACAAGAAATGAGTTCTTTAATCCTTCACATGATTCACAAATTGGTTCAGGATAATGGGAACTAAAATCATCATTGACATGAATGATTTCAACCTCTGAATCAGATAGGAACACAGAAGGAACTGCATCTTTCTTCAAAGTTAGACGATTATTGAGTCTTTTGAATTGATCATCTTGAAAATGCTGCAAACATATCATTCCCGATCCACGAAACTGTGTCTGATTGGCATTTTCAATGGCTTCAGTCCACTTTTCTCTGATTTTCTTATCCGACGGCAATCTAGAAGTTATAATTGAATGAGCTAATTGAGTCGATGGTTTGAAATTCAAAAAAATCACCTAAACATTTGGACATCGCTGCCCTTGTTATTATCACATTGTTTGATTGCACAGTATTTCATTGGGAAAAGAGAAAATAGTAAATAAAATCTCAAGAAAAATAGTTCTATTTCAATAAACGGTTCTGGTGGATAAGTTTTTGCGCAACGGAATGTCAATTTGGCGCTCATAATTGATCTATGCATAACTTCAGGTGCCAAAAAATCGGTTAAATTTGAATAATTGATTCGAAAACAACTAAAATCGAAATTGATTTATTTTTTTTTCATTCATTTTTCAATAATACTATAAGCTGTGAAAACAGATTTGCTATAAAGATTTTTCAAATCATAAATGCTAAATTCATTTTCACGTTTCGAACAAATATTTGTGGAATTTGTCAAAAATCAAATTGCGAACCATATTTCACCATATTTAACAATTCAAGAAGACCACCAACATTGACGAGTGCAGTCGTATCAAAATAGCATATTTATTGTTTCAAGTTGGTATTGGTTCGGCAATAGTAGGCTGTGAATAAACAATCGCTACACGAAGTTACATTTGACATCACGTCTTAGCGCGCAAAGGACTGTAATATAAACATATTTTCATAAAGAATTAGCGAGAATCAATAAACAATTCTCTGTTTTGAAATTAAATATTTTTTTCGTTCGCTCCATCGTTTGAGATCTAATTACATCACAATTTTGCGTTATTTGGACGATAAAATCAATCAAAATGAACTTCGGCAAACTATTAGGTAAGAAGTGTTCTTGTTCATATATTGCTTTTACGATGTCGGTTTTTCACATCATAAAATAAGAATAATCAGATGAATGAATCAATAAAAAAATAATTCGGCAGTGTCACAACAATAATAATCAAATCAAATTTCGCAAAAACAATTTCAGTGTCTCGGAAAACGGCATTACTCATGCGAAAGTATCATTACAATGCCCAGACATTACCGCATGTTCAATTGGAACGCAATTTCGACTTGGATACATTATTGATCACGAAACCCCGAAAGATCAAGCGACGTAATACGGCGCCTGATGCTAATTCAAACGATAACGAAACTGGTTTGAGATCAATTCTCAAAAAAAATGATCTACCGTTCGCAATTCGTGGTCGACGTAGATCGGTATCTTTTGGAACAGTTACACACGCACCAATGACAAATGATGATTTAGTTGATTATGAATCTGATCCAAATACAAGTGACATCACAATGTCTGAGCCATTGTTGTCTCAACCAGGTCCATCAACAATTGGAAACAATATCACATTGCCTCAACCAGGCCCGTCATCAATTGAAAACATGAACACATTGTGTCAACCAGGTCCGTCATCAATTGGAAACATGAACACATTGTGTCAACCAGGTCCGTCATCGAGTGTGACCAAAACAATAAAAACATCATCCGCAAGCAACATCGAATCTCAATCAGCTCATTTGAAAAGACCATTGCCAGAATTATTGCCATTAAATCCGCCATCAACGCAAACCATCAAGACTTATGGCACTCCGACAACCTACGGAAAAACAATGCCGAGTACATCAAACCGTTTCGCAAAAGGATCAACAGCGGCCATCGTTTTGAATCGTGTGATTTTGGAATCGCAAAATGATAATAATTTGATCGATAATTTGAGTCCGGAGAAAATCGGTGATCCCATTGATACAAATATGGATGGTGATTTCGGAAGCATTGCATTCGAATGAATTAAACCCAAAACAAATCGTTGATCGATACAATTTCGTGTGATTTCGGCAATCGAATCAAAAACATAAAATGTAACACAAATAACAGAATAAAGATTTTTTAATTTTTCTAACTAAAGAATTGACTTGTTCTATTATTATTCATACAATTTTCGAAAAATTAACTCCAACTTCCTCTTTTTATCCTTCATTTTTCATTCGTATAATGGTTCGTTTCTATGATGAGCGCAAGTGTTAACAGCTTTGCTGATTCAATTTGCATATTATAATTGTTAGATGGCGCTAGGTGTCGAATTATTAAGCTTTGGAAACCTCTTATACTAAAGCAATCAGAATGTGGCAGATAGTAAATGTTCGAATTGAAGATCAGTAAAATGGCGTCGGCGTGAGAGTTACTCGTTTCGAATATGAAATATGGTGATTTGAGCGCGAAATTTTTCACAAAATATAAATGATTTCTTTCCTTATAGAAAATATGATATTGAAGCTCATTCGAAGAATATGAAATTCTTACTTTCCGTTTCTATAGATACTATATAGTTTATAAACTAGACTTTCTGTTCAATTCTTTTTCGAAATTATTTATTATATGTTGAATTGCGACGTATTGATAGGTTTTTTCGTGCTTTATTTCACAATATTACGAAAGTGCTTCTATTCAATCATTTTCGAGAGAGAAAACTGATTCATACAAACACATTGCATCATTGCAGATCAGTGCGTTTGTATTAATGACTGAACATCCACGCAGCAAGCGTGCGTTAATGAGATTTCGCAGTGTGCAACAATTATATCCATTGTTCTATACAGTTGCAATAAATTATTTCGATGCTTCGTCTGTGTTAGACATCAGCTATTCGAATAAATCAGCAGAAACTGCTACACAGTTTGCATTCGAGCGTACTTGTGACAACACGTTTTCAGGAGCATCAGGAATTTATTCGCTAAATAAATATATCATACGCAATTGAATTTAATTTTAAAAACTAAATATCGTGGAGTCTTTTTAATTTCGAAATGGCTGAACACATTGAAATGATCAGAATTTTGCGAGACCGTTTCCACATTAATTATGGTGGTCGCAATATTTCAGTTTTGGTTCCACAAGGATTCGACACAAGAACATTAAATCATAACCATGATTGGAACCGTTTGCGTGTAGCTATCGGCCAAAATAATTGCGAAATCAATCCA
>GL502412.1:18640-31014 GCA_000149185.1 Mayetiola destructor
ACGAAACACATTTTTATCGATTTACTTCAAGTAGCACATGGGGCTTTGTTATATATTTATAGCTTCGAATCGGAACTACATTTTCATGATTAAATAGGTGTGTGTGTGTGTGTGTGTGTTTTGTTACAAATTCGGTTATTTGTATCCTTTTATTTTCCCGTGTCCCTGTTCTGTGCTACTTTCATCATACAAATCACCATCATAAGACATAATTCATTGCCAAACTGAATGTTCTGGATCGAGTGATTGGTGAACAGTTCAAATTTCCGTTAAAAATAGTCAAATGCATTAATTTGAATTCAGAATTTTACCCGGATTTCAATTAACCGTTGTTGAAGTGATATTTTTGTACTGAGCATCTGCATCCCACATTCAACCGACACTCGAAAGACCTTATTTCTTTTCATATGCAGGACGAGTACGTGTTTGTGGCTTGATTTCGTGCTCTTTACTTATTAAACATGTTATTTTAGCTCTTACTATGATTGTCCACAAATATCATAGAGCAGCTATCAAGTGTTCGTTTCACGTGTCTTCAATCCACTTCAACAGATTTATTTTTTGATGATGGTTTTGTTATGCTATCCAATGGTCAGCTGCGTCAATTGTTCTGCAGACAACATCTAAATCAACTTGACAAACACAAAATGAATTCCATTGTTAAATTGTGAGTGGTGAGAGTTCGATCGATTGTGATTGGTGTTCAACGTTGATTTGGTTTATATTCATTTTGTCATTACCTGCGGTTTGAACATTATACGCTTTTGATTTCCAAACAATCAAAAATTCAATTTCTTTCATCAATACAACAAATACACAGCAACAGACAAATACCATCTGTTTCGTGTTCTATCAATTGAATCCTACTCAACACACACACACTCTCTCCCCCCCATCTCAATACAATATGGGTTTTTGGGTTTGAATTTATTTATTATAAGTACGTAATACAGTCAAGATCACGTGCTATTTTATGACAATATTGTATACACTTGTACACACAAGTGCACTTCCACATCGCATACCTTTATCATGGATAATGTTTTCATTTCGAATTAGTTGTGCGATGTGCAAACTTTTGTGGTGGAATTTTTTTTTCTCGCAATCAACACATTGGCTCATGTGCTTTTTATGATCGAATCAAAGCCAACTTGAGTACTCTATGTATATAATGAAAATGGCTGAGAAAATAGTTAAAGCAAACACTGAATATTATAAGTATAATGCTGAAAACTAAAGAAACGAAAATACTCTTGTGATCGAATACTTTCAACCAACAAATGTCAGAGTGCTGCTGCTTCACATCGTTCATGTGAGTGCGAATGCCAATGAAAAATTATTATGCGTTGTGAATTATAGAATCGAGTAAAATCGTGCCGATGTCAGCTTACTATATATTTATGTTAGTAGTCGCACAGTTTCAGTTCCTTTTTTCGTTTTTGTTTTTCATCGTTTCCAAGTAGTGCACAATCATTAATTCCATTTCGATTAAATAAATCGCATGCTTAAATGAATTCCAAATAAACGATTTCAATGGAACTGCGTTAAAACGTGTACAGACACACACACACACACACACACACATAAGAAGATTAGCAACGTAAACGCAAACGCAACGAATGCTTTTACAGTAATTGATATTATCTATTAAAGATAGATTAGTTTATTGCATTGGATTGATTTAAGTAGATCGAAAAGCTTCTTTTAACTTTATCCCACTTTCTTTTGATTCCATTTTTTTTTTCTGTTGCGCCAGGTCTTTTTTCTTCATCATTCAAAGAGGCATCTCAATCTTGTTAGCTTTGCGATTTGCATGATTTTGATTCAGTTAGCTCGATTCGCTATTGTATTGAAATCTGAAGACGACCAAAAGAACTGCTTACTATTGGATATTAGTCTTATTATTATTATAGATTATCAGCAAAATAAAAGCTGAAACTGAAAAACAATTTTCAATTTCATTTTCAGTCATTGTGCTTATGGTTTTTCAGTTCATTTCACCGGATTCACTATTTGCTTGATGAAATAAAAGAACCCAAAAAGAAAAACAAATTCGATGATCTGTTTATTCCAATGGATAAGTAATAATATTTCGTTTCAATTTTGATCAAAGGAATTATTCGGCTTTCAAATCAAACCTCCAGTTTTGCAGGCCATGTATTTTGAAATGAATGCCATTCGGAATTGGCAATCAGTGAAAATCTAAAATCCATAGTGTGCGGTCGTCTGTGTGTCGAAGATTTCAAATTTCGCATTCGCTCATTTATTTTCAAATCAATTGAAATGAATCGATTATTTTTGTTATTATTTTTCGTCGGGTTACAAATGGTTATTACACTGTGCTGTTGGCCTGGTAATGAGCACACAGATTTATTACTAAAGATTATTTATAGGGAAAAAATAATTGGGAACCTGCTGTTCTAGACATTACTTATATTGACATCGAGCGCGCTATGTTGTATTTATGAAATTGAATTGCCTTTTTCGGAATTGTTCTGATTTATTTTATTGTTGAACACAAAATATTATTCTTCATCATTTCATCAGCGCACAATAAATGCGAAAAGGTTCAAAATTCGAATCCTATCCCATCTCCGACACACAGAAAAAGAAAATCTCTTATATTAACTTTTCGTTGAGGTCACAAGTTTTTTTCGATAACAGTTTACTGCTAACTGCCATTTGGACACAAAGAGGTCGACAGAAATGTCAAAGGAAATTTTGCACCAAATCGGAAATCAACCAATGTCATTTCGACTACTTGGTATGCCTTTCATGCATGAAATTCCGGAGCTTGACTTATTATAGGTTTTGAAATTTTTCTCACCCGCAAAAAAAAAAATGTGTCACCAAAATAGAGACGATAAGGCGACAATGCAAAATTTTCATCATGTCACCGAACCCATCCATATGTTACCGAACCGAATCAGTATTTATTTATTTTTTTTCTTTCTCACAATTACCCTTGTCACAAATAATATATATAATAATATTTTACTCCCTTTGTTATAACTGACTGACTGAGTGGCTGGCTGGCTGACGGTAAGCTTTGCCTTTTTCCCTTCTTTTCAAAAACCCCCGAAAAAAATTTAATCGAGACGAAAATATGGCAAAAAAGGGCTCATAACAAGTGTTACAAAGAAAAAAAAAATGAGGAAAATGTTTAACTTTTCATTGTGAAAGAACTAAGAATAATGTTTACCTTTGTTTTGGAAAATATTTAGCTATTATTAGATCCACATAACACCGGAGAGCATTTTGTTTATGGTAACGCATAAAAAATGGATGAAGATAAAACGGTAAAAGGGAGACAAAGCAGCAAGTGGCACATGAATTCACAATGGGCACGGAAACATGAAAAAAAAATATATCCAAAAATAAGAAACAACAAAAACATCAAAATCAATTCGATCTCATGAAACTTTTCGATCAAAACCATCATATGTTCGATAAAGTAATTTCAATTTTCAATACTTTCAAAGCGTTTCACCGACGCACATCGTAAAAGATGAAAGTGATGAACACTTTTTGAATGTTGATGTTGATACCAAGATGAAATCAAACGTCAAATACCTTAAGATGTATTTGTGTTGATGCGTTTTAAGCACACCATTTCCAATTTGTTTCACGCTTTCATGTTTTCCAACACAAAAAATTTCTTAACATTAATACACACAATACAACCACTCACCGTTTGAGGTTTATTTTTGGTTTGCTTTTGCCTTTTTGCGACTCAAACATAACGATTTTAGTGTTGGGGCAAAAGAAGCCAAACCAAAAGAATAAAAAGAACTGTGCGATAACTTCAGAAGCGAAGAAATCTGTCAGCCTTCAGGCCATCAAAAAAAAAAAAACAAATGCATTACGTTCCATTGATGGAAAACGGAAAAATCGAATTAAATTGAAAATCGAATCGAATCGAATCGCTCGTCAATGTTTTAAAGAAAACGATGTGGAAACCGTAATGTAAAGATGTGAATAATTTATTAAGCGATTTCGATATTGCTTCGTACCACACGAAGAACGTTTCGTCTAGGACTGTGAGCCATATGCCATGAATGCCTTTTTTTTACAGATTGACAAGGTTCTCTTTTGATTTTCGTTCGTTTTTCTATCTGATTATTATTATTTGTCGTTTGTTGTAAACGTGTACGGTGTACGTAATGCTACGTATCAATGTTCTAGTAAAAATTGCATTTGATCGAAATAAATTTATATAAATGAAAAAAAAAGAGAAAAAATCCTGAAAACCTGAAGAAATGGGATAGTTGAGGATAAATATAAGTTTTAAATAAGATTTGATCCAAAATATTATCGCTTAAGCATGTCTCTCACATCGATGGCTGGATATAGCTGAATTATTTATTGACATCCATTATATGGGATATGGGATATGTGTGCGCCGCTTGCTTTATGCCCGATGTTTAGTTGTGTGTGTGTGCAAAGCATTCGAACGATAATAATAATAACGATGTAAATGGCTTTTCATGATGGATTTTCATCCGACAATTGATTGTTTTTTGACCAAAACCGATGGTAAATTGTATTTCCTGGCCAACGATTAAGCCTTTTCCCGTCACACAACGTAAACCGATTTCATTTCTGGTTGCACAATGTTGATGGTTGATGCTTTGACCATAATGCGATGAATCTATTTAAGTTAAGTGCTTGCTAAATGTTGTTGAAATTTAAAGAAAACTTTCATCCGGTTCATGACAACCGGATGCAGCTTTATGTTCATTTTAAATTAGAAAGCCCAACATTCGAAAAAGGGTTTCTTTCAATGCAAGCATACAGCAGGCAAAGAAATATATGGCCCCAATAAGATGATCTCATTGTGATGAATTTCATATAATAAATTCATCAGTTTCGACATTTTCTGAAATGAAATGATCAAAATCATGCATAATCAATGATTCAACTTCAAAAGTAAATAAATTACAAAGCAAAAAAAGAATTGATCGCTACAAAAAAAAAGAAAAAAAGAAAACGGAAAACCCAATGGACAACCGACCATTGTGACCATGTTAAATTTCTATCACTGTTGTAAATCCAATAATTTTCGAATAATTCGACATCCAAAGCTAGAAATCATAATAGATTAGATCTTCGATATAACTTTGGCTAAAATTATGTTCGAACTTATCTTCATTCGTTTTCATCAATTTGCAATTCATAGGATTTGGGGGTTTTTCCAGAAGAGAAAACGGATGGGCCTTTTGTGAAACCAAAATAATTTCAAAAATATATGGATTCAATTAGACCACAACATATACATTTCAGAGCCAAGATGAAAAGAATTAAAGAGACGTGAAGAGTTTGTGGTCGAATGAAGATAAGAAACATTAAACAGAACATCTCAAACTTACAAAATACCGAATGATGAATACATTTTAATGGGGAATAAATTTGAGATTTTATTAAAGTCTATTGTACATGAGACAGTGGGACATAGAGATGCAAATGAAGATAATCCGTTGTTGTTCGTTCTTCACATTTGACGTTGTCTTATGTCTGATGTCGTTCAATCAGTTGTTCAACATTCAACCACTATGCACATTGCATGCCCGCATGTATATACTAGTATATACGAAATACCCAGTTCGTCTATCCAAATGGATAGTTAGTGGTACAAAACGATTTTGGGTTGGTTATTCACTTTGAAATATCTTAAATACCTTTATTTATGCACATGAATGGAGCCCAAATTGTTGTTGATTTAATTTGAAATTAAGGATCATTTACAGGCTTTTCATAATAATTTGTTGCGCTGACTGTACGGAATGCTGTGGTCGGAAACCCATTTAAGCATTATATAACATTACAACAATTTAACAAAATCATGCATGCAGACAATGTCATTGATTGATTTATCAATGAAGTGAATGAGAAATGAGAAAGTAAATGCCAGAATGGGAAGTCAAACGGAAGGATTTCTTTACTACAATCTTGTTTGTCGATTTTTTTTTTTTCATTTTCCTTCCAATTTTTATTTTGCTATGTTTTTCATGGACTGATGTTCATCACCTTTTCCCCCACCCCATCCAATCATTAGCATTCTCGGATATCACAGTTTGAGTTTTGATCGTAAATATTCTTACCTCCAACGGATGAAACGATTTACAGGCTCAAAATTGAAACCGATACACAACAATGGCAAACTATAGTTGAAATTGATTCAGGCTGTGAGCTGATGAAGAGCTGAAAGTGTATTGATGTATTTCAGTTTGTTGTTCATTGTTCAATAGCGAAAATAAATGCTCATTGTAAAATACGACATCTGGTGCCGTAGATAAATTCATACCAATGAATACATCAACCCATTCACATCGACATTAACATCGATAGCATCATCCGTAATTATGATGGTATTAAGTAACATCGTGTTCCATTGCTGAACTGTATATTTCATGCACACAATACACACTGAATTTGGAAAATTTTGAAGAAAAAAAAAGATCGCAAGGCGTCCATCCATCACACAGCACCAAAATATAATGGAACCAAACATATGAATTACACGGCCGATTGCAAACACTCGCATATTATACGTCAAACAGAAAACATTATACAATTTATGCTCGACGAATATCGGTTAAATTTACTGAATATAATATTGTTAACACTTGTTCACAGTTGCTACGGCGATTTTTTTTTTCAATTTTACTCTTTTCAATACTTCAAATGCGTTACTGCTGAGGCATCAATTCAGTCAAAGTTGTAACAATGCTTAAAGTTTTGCTATACAATATGGTATGCATGTGAATTGAAACAGGCGGCAGGCGATATACCGAACCCATAGCCCATAACAAAAGATATATGTATGTATTATTATTGAAGACTGTCTGTTCGCTCCCGTAAATGATGTGTTTTCTTTTTAATCTTGCATCCCCCGTTCGTTCTCGTTTCCGCGCGCGCTTTCATCATTGATGTAGGTTTTTGAACTGTGGTAAAATCTGTTCATGCCGAATAGGAGGTGAAGCAATTCTAAAGATTTCCCATGGAAATAATCTTCAATTTCAAACAATATTTCTTTTGGTTTTGAATTGCGAAATACAATTTCCATACGAAATCTTTAGAATCGCTACAAGAAATCAAAGCGCGATAATTTCTACACTTTTTTCGTTACACTGTCAATAGCTCTGAATTTTGAATCAATATGTAATGATTCACAACACATATAAAAAGATCAAGAGTCTTATTTACACATGACAATTGATGAAATGATACAAACGCTTCCATTCCCATCGACACCGAACCGAATGGAAAATCATACATCAAATTCAACTGGGACCTTAAAATCTAAAGTAATTTCAATAAGTAATTGATCAAATTTATTTCATCGTTTTTCATGTGAAAAAATATGGAAAAATGCGACGAAATGTTTCCCGATTGTGGATTTAGCTGAAGAATTCATGTGTTCAATATTTGTGTTTTGGCTCGCCTAGGCCTCGTTTCGTTTCGTATGGTGTTGTTATGGTAATGTATGCGAACAACTGATGGAAAAATAAAATTTGCACAGACAACATTCAATTGAAACCGCTCATAGATTGTATGTCAAACGACGATAAAATATTTTCTAATCAATTTCTTTTTCTTTATGGGCAAATAATCAAAAAAAAGCAAACACACACGCATCATGTATCAACATTTTACGTAACATAAAAATGCTGCGGTTTTATTTTTTAATAAGAAAACTCTCAAATCATATCCAAAGTGTGTTGACTCTTTATTCCTTCAGTCATGCATAAAGACATTGGTGAATTTGATGCCGTTAAAGTGATGGAAATTCAAAGGAAATCATCGGCTTAAATATCACCAAATAAATCGAAAGATCAATACAAATTTGATAAGTTTTTTTTTGCAGTTTTTCATCATACAGGCTTTGTATGTTTATGTTTCGAAACTGAATATGAATGTCAAAATCGAGAAGTTCAGTCGGATGATCTGCTCAAATTATGGTTGAAAAAAAAAATTGTATTAGAGAGATTTCGGTCTTAAAACGCAATAAACACTGAACGTCATACAACATATAGAGATTGTAGAGGAATCACTCTCGCTGGTCGATGATTGTACAATGCATTCATCGAATGAAGATGGCCGTATCAACAAAAAAAAAATTCAATCCATCATAATCATTCAAAAATCATTTCATAGATGGTCTATTTCGCAGACTTTGTAGGTTATTTTTTCGAGGTCTTTTGAAATCGGTCTCGACGATTTCAATTAGCGATTTTTTTTTCGTTTTTTTGAAGTGCTTGGTATCAAGTCTCAAGTTTGTATTATAAGTTTGTTTATTTGTTTTCTGTCTACGATGTTTGTGGATTTTCCATGATTTTTGTTTGAATTTGGAAAAATTTCGGATTTGGTTTCCATCTTTGAAAATGAAGAAAATATTAATATTATGAGTGCCGGGCACTCTGAGCTTGTAGAAAATAAAAACACATTCATGTGTATATTCGTGCCATATTTGATATTGATTTATGTTTCTTTTGAGTTTTGGGTTGTGATGATGCGTTAAAAAGCAGGCCAAAACTCAATGATTTTCGGTTTATCGATTTTCAACATTTTCCTTCATATATTTCAATTTCAATGGATCAAAATGAAAATTCACATGGAGCCTATCGCACATAACAAAAAAAAAAATGATTTAGGCTGGCTGACCTTTTACATCCGAAATCAAATCAAATAAAAATAAAAATTCAAAGTAAACGCAAAAAAAAAAATTAATTTGACCAATGGTGCTCACACTGCAAATGCTCGCCAACCACAAATCATGGAATTGATTGATGCACCGCTTCAGTGGTACAACATCATAACCATCATCCACAATTCATCGTGGAAATTAAATTCATTCATCGTGCAACGATCATCGTAATACATAAAAAGAACAAATTTTAATTGAAGCAAAAAAAAAAAACAAAGAAAGAACATTGATGTCTTTTATCACATTGGAAATCTTTAGGGAAATCTCATGAATCCACAATGCTAATCGAATCCATCAACCGATTTGTCTTCGATTTTCCTTTTCTCTTCTTTTTTTTCAACGAATAATAAGCGTTGATAATACTTTTATGATTGCGCTGCTCAGTGATGATGGTTCATGGCTCATGGCAATCGTCATCCACGATGCTGATGCTGAATGTTAAATAAGACAACACGTGATGGTTTGCCATTGATTCAATCAATTGCCTATGAATTGCAAAACCAAAAAAAAAAAAAAAAAAATTAAGTGAACGTGTGTATTTATTGTGTAGGGATAACGCCAGTCATAAGGCATGCGAGAAAAATGCTCTTGGGCAGAAATGAAAGCAATCAGTGGATTGAATGAATCCAGAGAATGCGTGCAATGTGTAATACACACGTTCTGATATCGTAATATTTTGATTGTATTCGACATTTTACTAAAGAAATTTTTTCATGCCTTTGGTTTTTTCCCAATTTCTATTTCATTCGACATCTGCCCTGTATCTTAACGTTTTTGATGATTTTTTTGATGGCACTAAATGTATGTGGAATTTCCATAGCGTAAATAGTTGAGAATATCATCGCATGTGTGATTTTTCTTTCGTCATTCGAACATTGAACCGCGCAACAATCACACAATTCCCTGCCAGTCCTATATGATTCGATGTGTGTTTTCGCACATATTTTATGGCATCACTGTCAGAGATAACACACAACTATATTACAAATAAATGGACCATAAAGCGAAAAATAGGAGTCAAACAATTTTCAAGACTCGGTTCAATTTTCCAATGTACACATCCGTCGATTCACACAGTTCATTTTGAGTGTTGAAATTTGCTTCATTGCTTTCATTCCAATACAACAACAATAATACTGTAATAATGAAAAGGAATGACATCAAGAATGAGAATGAAGCATCCGAAACGCGTACGCAAACACGTGCAAGACATCCCGTTAAGCCCAATGAAAAAAAAAAAAACAAAGAAGAAAAACCCGAAAAAGAAAAGAAAAACACAAAAACGTGTGGAATGTAATTGCAAAAATAAAATATACCACAACAAAGTTCTAATGAAACCACAACCATCCAGCCGGCTTCTGATACACATTTCATTGAAACCGATGGAAAATTTCCCATGTGTTGATAATTCGCAAACACATTTCAACGACTGGAAAATTGTTTCCTGCAAGTGTCGAAATTATATTGTAAAGAAATCGAGCGAAAGAAAAGCGAACGAAAAAAAAGGAGGCAGAAAAATCTAACACATTCCGGTGGTGAGTTGCGTGCAATGAACGAAACCATTGACGCACTGGCATTCATGGAACCCATACAAAACCCAAAAAAAAAAAAATAATAAAAGACGATACAAAACCAAAGTGTGAGTAGAAGTAAAGTAAATAAATGATGACACCTCGAATGGTATAAAATGAATGCGTTACAGCAATCACAACCGCATTTTTTTTTGCAATTGCTTTTAGAGAAAATGTTGCAGTTTTTCTCGTTTATTATTATCACTTGAAAAGTGTTCTATTTCATTTTGGTTGCGTTTGTACTTTGTACTCTATCTTCACAGTTTTCAGGTTGAAAGTCATCGTTTTTATTCTATTTGAGCAGCGAGCAGCAGATTTTATTATTTGAGATTCTAATTGACGTACTTTACTTTCTTTTATTTGGATTTCCCTTTTATAGATTCACATTTTTGGGCAGTGAATGTGAATTTTGTGTTCCAGTTGCTTAAACGGTCATTATGACTGACGATAATATTGGCAATGGTAGCAAAGTTAATTCAACAAAGCAATTACCAAATGCCGAATGTGAAAAAAACGAGGGGATTATTATTATTATGAATGGCGCATGTAACTGTAGTGAATACAAATGAAAAATACAAAAGCATCTGGTTGAATTGCAAAATTGACGAAGAGAGAGATTACAGCAAAAACATAATTCAAACGAAATGAGAAAAAAGGGCCAACAACAATTATATGGATATCAATGTCCTGCAGTAAACATTTTTTTTTTTCACGGCCATAAGTAAGTAACTGCCATAAAAATAGTCGCTTCGGACAGTTAAGTGAGAAATATGTGCTTGTGGTTGGTTTTTTTCCTTCTTCGAATTGTTTCGTTATCCGTTTCTTCTGTCGCTCATTCAATGAGTTGGCGCACGGCTATTATCATTATAAGACCATGAAAGTCGACAAAGAAAAAGAAGAGAAAATGCCCTTAATTTCGATCGGCTCAATTCTTTTTTTTTGTATGGTTTGAAGCCACCTTTGTTTCTATTGTGCTCGACCATTGGCTAATCAGTTACAGCGAATAAATGAAGAAATCATTCGTATTTTTGCTTAAAGGAAAGTTAATGGACAGAAAACTACAATTCCAATAAACACTATTTCACTTGCATTTGCAATGTCATCGCGTTTCACGAGAAATCCACTTAAAGTAATTGTTTTGGCTCATCTTATTATTATTCGGTTTACAGTCCAAATCTCAAACTTCTACATACTATATACTTCAGACTTCAGACTTTATACGAACCTACAATAATACAAATCCATAAAACCATTTATCTATTCCATCTTCTGTTTTTTTTTGTGTCTATTCCATTTGCTGTGCCATTTTTACGATTCCATTTTCCCATTGTGTAACAAAAGTTAGAGTATTCGCATACGCGCAATTTTCGACATAAAGTGCGATGACACTTTATTTCACTTAAGAAAACTATTACTGCTTTCCCTTTTTATTTATTTTTTTTTTTTTGTTGCAATTCCTGCATTGGATATTTCACAATCGTTTTGAATTCAACGATCTCTTTTCAAACTTCTTTCCATTCTCTAGAGCTCTAGTCGGCGTTTATCATTCGTCTGCAGTATGAATTTAAGATAAACTTACTGCATGTTAAACGAAATATGAACAATGCATATTTTAAAAATATAAAACTAAAAGCGAAAACTTTCACAGAAAATCGTTCCGATAGGTTCGGTACTTCTTTTTACCATTGTAATGAATGTATAATAATGTATAACATAACGACAACGTCATGTTATATCGAGACCATTATTAAAACCAATCGATTCGTAAGTACAATGTTACGATGAGATAAAATTGAAATGAACAAAGAAATTTTTGGTTGAACGAAAGTACACACAAGTACATTTATCGATGGCTGTTTTACAATTTTAGTAGCGCAAATCGTCTGCATTTATTATTGCATTTAATGGCTGTCATCATTTGCCAAGAATCGACTATATCTATATGTCTATGTTCTCGAACGGCCGCACACAAATCTATAATGCACGAACACACGAGACGCGAGAGGAGAATCGCGAGATGAAGAGAGAGAGAGAGAGAGAGAGAGAAAGAGAGAGAGAGAGAGAGAGAGAGAGAGAGAGAGAGAAGTAAAGTTAAG
>GL502413.1:0-12773 GCA_000149185.1 Mayetiola destructor
ATATAGGGACGCAACATCGCGACCGTACGGTTATTTGTTATTCGATCTGAAACAGTCAATACCGGATTTGTATAGGTTCCGTACGAATATTTTTACAACCGATAAGCCCTCAAATATCGTATACGTGCCAAAAGACTATAAATATGAGTGAATGTGTGATGAAAAATTTACCAGTTCTCGATAGGCTAGCGAAGGCGAAACCCGCAGAGCGAAAAAATGCCGACACTGTGTTCATGATTTTGATGATTTCTGTGGGATTAACATAACCCCTGAAATTCGTAAGAAAATTCTTAATTTCAATTATGTTTTGAAGTAATGTCTGAAAAACTAACGTTTCTTTGGTGCCGAAAAAATAGACAAAAGTTTTTTTGTAAATCGCGCTCTCACTGGTCCTTTTGGCTGAATAACCTAAAAAGAATAATACTTCAATTTCAGTTAACTCTGAATTCATCACATAATATTTTCACTTACTTTTGCAGGCCAATAAGGCCAATGACCATACTTAGCCCTAGAATGATGATCAAATATAAAATTTTCAACATGCGAAATAAATAAAATGATATATTTTAAATATTCTAATTATTTATCACAGAAAATTTACCAAACTATATTGAGATCGTTTTCCATTTTTTTTTTGCTTGTTATACCCACGCTGTTTTTACTCCGACGCTATCCAATTGAATTACGTATTTCAGCGAGTTCGCTGTCCATTTTTTTCAATATTGATCAATTTAGGTTATGTTCAAATGATTTCCAACTACTGAACGGCATGAGTAAGTATTGACATACTATTGAATGGTATGAGTGAGTATTGACAAGTATTGAAAAGTATTGAAAAGTATTGAAAAGTCCTTACCACACTGAAATGTTTTAATCATTGAATCCGAATGTCAAATCAGGTAGCCATTTTAGCTGAGAAATCAAATATCGCTAATAACAGAACTTGGTCTATATGAGAGATAAAAAAAGAGCAGAATCTATGTTTTTTCCAAGCTACTTAACGCATGCCTAGCTCTTTTAAATAGTGGTCATTTATTTATCAAAGTAATACAAAATGGACTATAAATGCGTTTTCTGTGGAACGTTTTTCGAACAAATTAATGAATCGATTGAACATTTGAAAACATGTCATTCATTTGAAAAAGGAAAGCATGAATTTCCATACCTGATTAATAATGATTGTTGTAAACAGTATATAACAATAAAAGGACTGAAGCAACATATGAAAAAATGTGAACCGTAGGTCCTTAATTTGTTTTGTTCCCGAAATACATATTTTTGGACGCTTTATTATAAAATGTAATTTTAAATACAGGATTCGAATTGCTGCTCAAGAAGTTTGTATAGATACAATAAATGATATTGAAAAGTCCTTACCACACTGAAATGTTTTAATCATTGAATCCGAATGTCAAATCAGGTAGCCATTTTAGCTGAGAAATCAAATATCGCTAATAACAGAACTTGGTCTATATGAGAGATAAAAAAAAGAGCAGAATCTATGTTTTTTCCAAGCTACTTAACGCATGCCTAGCTCTTTTAAATAGTGGTCATTTATTTATCAAAGTAATACAAAATGGACTATAAATGCGTTTTCTGTGGAACGTTTTTCGAACAAATTAATGAATCGATTGAACATTTGAAAACATGTCATTCATTTGAAAAAGGAAAGCATGAATTTCCATACCTGATTAATAATGATTGTTGTAAACAGTATATAACAATAAAAGGACTGAAGCAACATATGAAAAAATGTGAACCGTAGGTCCTTAATTTGTTTTGTTCCCGAAATACATATTTTTGGACGCTTTATTATAAAATGTAATTTTAAATACAGGATTCGAATTGCTGCTCAAGAAGTTTGTATAGATACAATAAATGATGTAGTGTATTAAGCCCAAATGGACTGAATAGTTGCCTGTTTATGACAACTGGGCCATCTAGTGGTCAGTAGCGGGCAGCTGTGAAAGCTTATTTAGTAACCGCTTGCATTTATAAGCGGTTCCCGTGCGCTGAGTACTCGCTGGTGGGATTATTGACCCAGTTATGGATCTATAAGACCAGCAGCGAGCCTCAGTACGGGGCCTTTTGCTAGTTACACTCTAACGACTCACACTACAATCCGAACCTTACTATGGTTATTGCATATCAAATCAAACATAATTAATTATTAAATTCAACCAATAAAGACTTTGTCAAATAAAAGCAATCGTGGACTTGGAATTATTTAGCGAAGTTCGGACTTATAAATATATTGAGTGTGAGCGGCTAGCATTACGAGCGACCTGTGAGTATTCTCCACCAATCGGCATTAGCAATCCATACTGGAGGAGAAGACGTAACATTACAATGACGGCAATAACAATAATAATGATGATGATCAATTTGAAAACGATGGTCAATTTGGAAACGATGATCTTCTTTTGGTTAGTGTGAATAAATTTCGCAATGTAATATTTCCTTTATCGTACCTTGACCTGTTATTACTTACATATTTAACAGGATGTAATTGGAACTTCCATCGCTAGTGAGTCTACAGAAATGAATGGTGAGGATTCATTTATACTGTTAGAGTCATCACTCGAAAGTGATTGCCACTTCGTTGATTCTTTTGTGGAGAGTGTGAATCATATCCCAATGAATCATATGGACAAAGACAATATGTATAATGTTTGTATGGAACTAATAGAAAACTTTGGTGCTTTGAACAAGCAAATGAAAGAAATCCTGGCATGACACCAGCTAATATAATTAGTTCGACAACACATTTTTTAAAAAATAAATTACAAGAACATAGCACATGTTATTTGCGTGGCAAGATATTGCATAAAAATAAATTTTACGTCTCATCGGAAGAATGGGCTGTAGGGACACGAGTTGAAATGTTGAAAGAAAAAGAGAATGGAATTGAAAAGCCAGTGTTAATTCAATCATCTCTACAATACCTATCGATTCTGTCAACTTTGCAAGCATTTTTTATGAAGCAGAGTAATCGTGAATTGTACCTGAGCTACCAGAATAATCATAAATGTGTTGATGGTACTTTTGAGCAATTTTGCTGCAGTAAACTATTTCATTCCAATAGTTTTTTTCAGCAGAATAAAGATGCATTACAAATACAGCTTTCTATTGATGACTTTGAGATTTGCAATCCATTGGGCTCCAAAAAAGGTGTACACAAAGTATGTGGATTGTATTTTGCCATTAATAACATGCCAGCAAAATTTAACTCAAAACTTCGAAACATTCATTTAATATCCATTTGCAATTCAGAAGATTTGGATACATTGAAAACAGATATAAATAGTATTTGGGAAATGGTTGTAAGTGAAATCAGTTATTTGGAAAATTTTGGATTGAAAATTGATGATGGTATAACGATCAAAGGAACACTTGTTAATTTAGTTGCTGATAACTTGGGAGCTAATACTTCATTGTGTTTAACTAAAAGTTTCAATGCACATCACTTTTGCAGAATATGCTTGCTTTCAAACGAAGAGTGTAAAAAAAGTAACTGTTGATAATTTATCTAAGCATCGAAGCAAAGAACACTACAGCGATCTATTGAAACTAATGGATAAAACACAAACAACTAATTTCAAAGAAACTTATGGCGTGAAAAAATACTGTGCCCTGAATGACTTGAAATATTTTCATATTTTTGAAAATTTCTCAGTGGATATAATGCATGATTTGTATGAAGGTGTGATTTACCATTTATTAAAAAACGTTTTTTCATTTTGTTTTGTTAAGAAATTATTCAAAAAACGAGAGATAGAAAATTTCATAAAATATTTCAGTTATCCCAAAAACTATCGATGCGATAAGCCTTCAATTTTGCGATTGGATGGAAAGAACATGGGTCAGAATGCAGTTCAGATGAAATGTCTGTTTCTCAATATTCCATTCATTTCACATAAATTCAGATCTAATGCGCAGTTACGGTCTATCTGGATATGTGTAACTTCTCTAATTCATATATTTCAGTTGGTGCATTCTGAGAAAATGGATGATATTATAATGTTGGAGTTTACTGAGTTGATTTCAGTTCATTTGGAAAACATGAAAAAACATTTTGATATAAATTTGACACCTAAACATCATTTTATGATCCATTATCCTTTTATAATTAAACTTATGGGACCATTACATTTGATGTCCATGATCCGTTATGAAGCTAAGCACAAAATATTCAAGACGACAGCCAAAAAAACTCACAATTTCATTAATATCAATAAAACTTTAGCTACTGCACATCAAAAAATGATGAGTACTGAGGAAAACACATATTGTGATCAAATTCAACATGGCAAAAAAAAGAAATTAGCCTAGAAGAAATTGAAAGATTTGGTCAAATTCTGAATTTAAGAGATGGTTTTTACTCTAACTTGCATGATGTTAGTTGGCTGAAATTGAATGTATACCGGTACGAACCTGGTTCTATAATTGTTTACAAAAACAATTTGTTCGAAATCAAAAAAGTACTATATCATCAAGAATCGTTTCATTTTCTTTCTTCTAAGTTGGTAAATCTAGGTATAAATGAATTTTCTCGAAGTTTGAAACAGAGAACAGAATAATATCGCTTAAGTAAGAACGTACCCCAATATTCTTACTCAAATCACTGTACTTGTATCAGATTAACCTTACTTACGAACGCGTTAGTGTGCGCTAACGCATGAAAATGACAGCTTTCATTGCGTCAATTGTCAATTGTCGTTTCGATTATATTTTTGAAAACAAATAAATTTGGTCAACGAATATTTTGCAATCAGAGAACAGAATTGTTTTTCTTTTTTTATTTTTTTTCTTTTCCGTTTGTTCAACATTATATGTCCGAGCTCGATTCAATATTCTGCAAGCATTCCGTAAATTCTCGGCTCAGCACGCGAGCGCAACGAGCTCGAGCCTATGAGCAGCCCATTTGCATGCGTTCAGTGATGCGGCTCTGACGCATACATTCGAAAGCGTACGAAAACGTTTATATTTTCAAAAATTCAACACTCATAAGGAAGACAACAAGAGAAGAACTAATGCTAACATGTTACAACACAAACGGAATTGTCTTTCGTAACCTTTCTCATGTATGCATCACAGCCGCATTGTGGAACGCATGTAAATGAGCTGCTCATAGGCTCGAGCTCGTTGCGCTCGCGTGCTGAGCTGAGAATTTACGGAATGCTTGATATTCTGTTATGCTTATTAAATGAGAATGTTTGCAAATTTATTCATTCTTTCAAGTTGCTAAAACAAAATTTAATTTCTTTTGATACTGTATTGAAAATGAATTCGAACGAGCTCGATTTAGTTATTTCTAACAGATGAAGAATGGAAATTAATTTTGTTGCTGTTGCGAAATCCAAAGGTTGATCCAAAGGCAATTCGGTTCTCGAACCATGCCATTCGAACGACGTCATTCTGAACTCGGCTTTGGAAAAGCCGACGAATGAATGTCATTCGTGGGTCACCTGGTAAAATTTGGACATTTTCTCGCGATTCTTGCGGTGTTAATAAGCTGGCAATGTTTATCGTGATGAATTTGGTATCGAAACAGCTTGTCTTGTATAAATAGTGGGTATTGTAGTGCAATAAGACGGTATACATTTTATCTGTCATTCTGATGGTTGTACCATTGATGTTCACCAAACGACTATTTCCATCTCCTTTAGAAAAGCAGAAAAAGCGAAAATTAAAATCATAAAAAATTGGAATAGAATTTAAAACATCAAGAAATAGAGAAACATATACCATTTCAAATGGCAAATCGCCCAATAGTTCATCATTTTGCACGATGTTTTCTTCTTGTTCTTCAAATGGAATATCATCCAATATCAATTCATCATTTTCGACCACATTTTGTTCTTGGTTTTCAGCTTTCATTTGAATCGGTCCTGGGAATTAACCAAACCATTCCAACTGTCCGTCGAGCTCGTCATCCAAATTGGGCTCATTTTCATCGGTACTGAACGCAATCACGAATTTTGTTAATTCGTTCTCGGTCAAATCGATAAATTCATTTGGCGCATTTGGGAATACAACATCGGGGTCCATTTTAATTGGCTCATCTGATTGAAAAATATAATTATATTAATCATTTTTATGTAATTAGTTAACGTTTTTTTTATTCTTCATTTACCATCGAGCTCGTTTTCATTTTCGGACTCTTCCAAATCAATAGTTTGGCCATTCATCCACAAAAGACCGGCAATCGGCTCTAGTTTGACTTCTACAAATTCTGGTTCAGGGACAAATTCCGGCTCTTGTGCCCAGTGGTACCGTTCCAAATTCGAGTTGTAGATCGCTGGTAAAATGTGTCGCCGAGACCCAAGGTGCGTTTCAGCGGCATCGTACGTACCTTTAATAAACAAAATAAAATTCATTTCATTTATTTGAATTTTTCAAAACGTTTTTCTTTTCTCTATAATTATAACCCTAAATGTTTTCTTACCCCAAACGGAATGAACAGTAGCCAAATAATTGGCTTTTTCGTTTTCGTCAAAAATTTTAGATAATCCAATATTGAAAACTGGTTCATCGGCCAGGTTAGGCGAGATAAATGCGATGCCGCTTTGAATGGCTAATGCCAATATTGAAAATTTGGACAATGTCCAATGAAGCAAACCATGCGATCGGTATAATCGTAAGATGTTTTGGTTCAGTTTTGGTTAAAACGATTGAATACATATTCGCTTTTGAATATTTACGAGCTCGATTCGATTCAAATTCAATTTAATTTGAATAAAAATTGTTTTTCCGGAATAAAAATTGTTTTTACGATTTGATCAAAATAAAGCGTGTGCTTCTTTTGCTTAGCTACGAATGGCGCTCTTTCAGAAATCTAAGTGCACTGCGATGATTTTTGCTGTGATATGCCAGAGACAGTCGCTGTGAATATACACACACACACACAGTAATAATTAATATGCGTGCACAGCGCATAGTGCTATTCAAATAAAAAACGATTCTCGATGATTCTACCGCGTGAACTGTCATGTTCGAAGGAGATATTGAAATTTAATTTAATAAAAGGCATCAACAAGCATTTGATACATTTTCAAAGTAAAAAATAAATAAAATGAAAACTATGGCTGGTTTTTTAATACCATTTACGAACGAAAAAGAGCTCGAAGTGCCAATTCGTGAAAAAGTGTCGGTTCAGTCATTTTTTGAAATTGGAATTAAAGCAAAATGTTTGGTTCTGGACTGCAAAACCGAACTTAAAACAATTTTGCCATCCCACTTGATGCGACACATAGAACTAATGCACCCATCAAAAATATCATCAATTGAAGAGAAATCAATAAGTATGTGGAGTCTACCTGTTTTGCGACAATCTACATTAAATTTATTGGTTCGTCATGTTACAATACATGGTAGGCCAATCGCTTCGATCAACGATGGATCATTCCGTGAATTATTGGCAGAAAGAATGATACGTTTACGAGCTCGAGGTCCACATAAATTGACGGTTAATATCGATATGCTCCGAGCCGAAATTTTGAAAACAGCTGAATTAATCAAAGAGAAAATAAAAAGTGCCGTACAAGGACGAAAAGTAAGCCTGATGATGGATTTGGCATCAAAATACCATCGATCCATTTTTGGGGCCAGTATCCAATATATCGAAAAGGGTCGAATAAAAACAAATACAATAATGATGCAAAAAGTATTGAAAAGGCATACGGCTAAAAATTTGAGTGATATTTTGAAAGCCAAACTTGAAGAATATTCAATCGCATTGCATAATGTTTTCGCCTTGGTATCGGACAACGGCAGTAATATGATTGCCGCAACAGCCGAGCTCGATTCAATTGCCCTAGAACAGGTCGATGAATGGTTTGACAATGACATCCAAGCCACTTTACTTTCGGTTATCGAACAAGAAGATCGAGAGGGATTGATCGAGGGAATTGCTGAACAAATGTACGCTAATGAAGCACAGATGCCCAAAACTGCAATCATGATTGTTGATTATTTATTGATTATATCAAATTCAATCAAAGAATTCAATGATTATTGATTGTCAATTAAATCAATCAACAACATTTTAACGTGATTCAACTAATCATCCAATCATGAAAAAATTCAATCTTGATTGGTTTGAAATGTCAAAACATTTTGGTGAGTTTTTACAAACGTTTTTCGAAATTAACCACATTTGGTATTTTGTAGGTTAAGTCAACTTGACAGTTGTTGCGTGGTTATTTTATATCTTCCGATGAATACAAGTTGATTTCTTCTAAACTCTTAAGAAAATATCAATTCAAAAAAATTAATTCCTGAAAACAAAACAAAAAATGGATCCGCAATTAATAAATTGCGTTGATCAAGAAGACGACGCTAGTCAAGCCAAACGAGCAAAAATAATAAATCAACCTGATTTCAATTTTCCCCAAAAGTGTGAATCAATTGGTCCGCCGGAAATTGTCAAACTGAAACGCAAAAAAGATATTCTGGATAAAAAGGTGAATTTGAACAATTTTTTCATCAAAAACCTTGACTTTTTCATTCGATTTTGATCGTTTTCTTTGTTAGATGATAAAGTATAACTTTGGCTTCGAAAGACTTAACCAAAAACATATGTGGATCGAATCGGATGCTGAAAATTCAAAAACAAATTCGACCACTGAATTGAATGACATTACGAATATTGATATTTGTAGTACTTCTTCTAATCGTGACATCCTTAATAGTGATGAGCAATTAATAAACAAAAACGAAATGAACAAATTGGTTGAAAGTTTTCTTACGTACGAAGAAGTTGATGTGCCCGTATATGATAGTTCTGTCATTTCTATAGAAGATGATTCATCTAATCGTGAAAACCGAGAGAATGAAAATGAAAAACAGAACAAAAACAAACAAAATATCTCTGATGTTCGTTGTTCTCGGAAAAATCAAACAGCTGATAGGCTTTCGAAAAAGATTATTTTGTTTAATGATGAATATTTCACGATGGTTTCTGATGCCGGGAATAGAACTGAAGCCAAGTGCTGCAGTTGCAGTAAAGTTATAAAAGGTTATGGAAAAACCACATCAAATTTCATCAGCCACTTGAAAATCGTAAGCATATTCTTTTTTCGTTAATTCTAAAGACAGTGACTTCCATGAATTCTAAATATATTTGCAATTGTAGTGTTGTTCGAATTTACACGAAAAATACAAGCGAGAAAAGCTATGCATATCGTACGAAGTGGAAGATAATATTAGAAATCAGAAAACATCAGTTATCGACAAAAAAGGAGGCGTATTAACATTGAATCGTATGAACGATGCTATTCTGCAATTCATTATCCAGGATCTACAACCTTTTCATAGAATTGAGAGCAAAGCGTTCCAACACATGATAGCAGGTAAAAAAAAATCTGTGAGAATTAACAAACATAAATATATTTTTTTTTTATTTTGAAGTTTGCCTAGGATATAAGGAAGCAAACGAAGTGCCATTCAAATTTATGAGCCGCCAAACGGTTAGACGCAAAATCGAGGTTTGTATCATTTCATGAACATTTTGTAGGGAGAGATATTGGTATGTGATAGAAATGCATAAAGTATTTCTTTATCCGAAGTTGGATTAAGTTTCATCAAAACAATATTTTGGCATTTTTGAAATTTTTTTGCAAAATATTGATTTATTCATTAAATTCTTTTCTCTTCATTTAAACGCTTTGTTTATAGGCACTATATGAAAGTCATTTGATTTCACTTCGATCAATTTTGAGCCAACAAAAGTGGATTTGCTTGACCGCGGATATCTGGTCCTGTAAAAATCGGAGTTTTCTAGGCGTCAGTGCGCATTATATTGACGAATCTTTCAACCGAAAATCTTATGTTTTATGCTGCAAATACTTTTCAAGTCCACATAACTATGAAACCATTGCCGAATTTTTTCAATTACTATTAAGTGACTTCGGCTTAAGCTCTTCATCAATTGTGGCAACAGTAACTGACAACGGTAGCAACTTCTTGAAAGCGTTTCGAATTTACGGAAAAGATGTTGATGAGTTCATAAAGTTTTTGCAATCAGAAGAGAATGAAGAAACGGATTCGACAATCGAAACTTTCGAAGAGTCAGATCATTCAGAAGTTTATTCAATTTTAAAGTCAATGGACAATATCACACAAACGCATGGTACTGATGAAGATGAAGAGATCGAAGCGCTAGTCGAATTGTTGCATTCATCTTCGGCCGATGGTTATCGAGAAGAAAACGGATCCAACCAACGCCTTTGCGATAAGACCAAATCAGAACAATTACTTGATTTTTATAGATCGCGAATCACAAATATCGAATTAAGTGATCAGCTAGTGCTATCAAATCATATGAGATGCAACGCACATACCTTGAATTTAGTAGGCTCGACTGACAGTCTGCGGGCACATCGAAACCGACAATATTCTAATTTATACTCTTCTGTTTTTGTGAAGTTGAATATGTTGTGGCATTTTTCCGTAATTCAACAGTCAAGTGAAATTATTAAAAAATATCTTGGCTCAAACATTAACAAACCTTCCAAAACACGATGGAATGACATCCATTTGAAAGTAAAATCTCAAATACTCCTTTCCATTGTTGAAAATTCGCATAATGTAATTAATATTTTTTTATTTGAAAGATCTGCCAAATCTTGGAATTCGATGATGTCAAATTGGATACAACGATGGCAAAATTGGATATTTGTATATTCACCAACAAACAAAGATGTTTTTTGAAGGAGTATACTGATATTATGAAAATCATCACCGATGCGTTGAATAATGTCCAGAAAGACAACTGTCCATATGCAATTGTTTTACCAACATTATTCTTTACTTTGGAAAAATTGAACGAGATAAAAGCAGATAATAAATTGGTGCATTGCAAACCATTACTTTCAGCTGTGATCACTGGGTTTAATAAACGTTTTGGTGGGATAATGGATCTCAGTAGCAAAACTGCGGTTCCAGCTTTAATTGCTGCTGTTACCCACCCATTCTTTAAACTGAGATGGCTCAAACCAGATATTCTAACAGCAGAACAGATTGAAAAAATAAAAAACATACTTACTTATGCTGCAGATGAAATAACATTAGGGATACTGGAAAATACAGTCATAAGTGACAGTTATAAAGGTGAAAATGGCCATGATTACGAGGCATCAATCAACAGTGCTGGTATGTAATGGAATTGCCGATTTCGATAGATATTTTCAAGACGAATCAATTTTTTTAACTTTTTCAGTCAATAAATCTGCTGACAAATCATTCCAGTATAAGTTTTATTCATCTGAGGGGCAACAAGATCGTCATATTGATATAGACGTTCACGCCAAAAATTATTCAGAGATATCCAAGTACATGATATATCCCTATTCAGAAGATATTTCAATTGTGAAACAGTTACACTGTTTTCCTGTGGTTAAAAACTTATTCCGGAAATTCAATGCTATATTGCCGTCCGAAGCAGACATTGAACGTCTGTTTTCATTTGCTGGTAGGCTGAATACCTCTCTTCGTATGATTTTCGCAAATTTATTTATTGTGATGGAATAACATTTTTTTAGGCATGATAATGCGGCCCCATCGCCGACACATGAGTTCAGACATATTCGAAAAGAGTCTCATTTTACAATCAAATTACTATCGCGAGAATGAACAGCAATATACTGGATCTAAACTGTATGAACAAAATTTAGTTTCTTTCCACATATGAGTTGACATATTTATTATATTTGCATGGATCGCTAACAGTGAAACTATTTTTCTTAAAATTTTATAGCTTGTAGATTCAATCAAATCATGAAGCCGACTCATTCCATTTCATAGAATCACTGACTCATATAGTCTTAGTTATTTCGCGCTTGCTTTATAATCGTATTTCACGTTGAACTTTCATTGTTGAATATTTATTTGCTAAAACATATATAAATTATTAGCTTAGAATTTTTTAGTAAAAATATTGGGCAATATTTAGAATTTGATCATTGCATTCTTATTTAGAACTCGAAATATTGAATATGTACCGGTTACAGGAATATCAAGCAGCGGGTGGTTACGATTTTTTCTTTTCATTGGATGCAACAATTCATAATATCACATGGATATGGACAAATGTACGAAGAATCAAAATTTCAAATGAAATCAAGTCATATGGTCGTTTTGGAATTGAATCAATGAGGCAAACAATAAGCATGTGAAAAACTGTAATATAAATATATTGAAAATATATTGTGTTCATTGAAATATAGAGTATCCATTTGTTTTATTTTGAATGATTTTGAATTCATTTTCTGAATCAATTATGAACACGTTCCGCTTGAACGAATTTCACGACTCGCTGTGCTATGTTTATTTTTGAAGAATTAATTTTTTTAAATTGATATTTTCTCAAGAGTTTAGAAGAAATCAACTTGTATTCATCGGAAGATATAAAATAACCACGCAACAACTGTCAAGTTGACTTAACCTACAAAATACCAGATGTGGTTAATTTCGAAAAACGTTTGTAAAAACTCACCAAAATGTTTTGACATTTCAAACCAATCAAGATTGAATTTTTTCATGATTGGATGATTAGTTGAATCACGTTAAAATGTTGTTGATTGATTTAATCGACAATCAATAATCATTTAATTCTTTGATTGAATTTGATTTAATCAATCAGTTATATACCAAATAATCGATTGGAATCAATCGATTGTGGGCAACTGTGTAATGAAGGCATTGTACCATTCAATTACAATTGTATTACGGCGGTTCGATGCGGAATACACACATTTCAAAGAGCCGTTGAA
>GL502414.1:18294-31500 GCA_000149185.1 Mayetiola destructor
AATAATGTCGATTTAGATAACAGATGGCGTAACTTTTACATATGGTGTTTGTCTATAATAACTTATATGGTATTTTGGAGGGTAAACATCTGTCATTAATTCTCACTTAGTCATTGAACGAAATAGTGTAAACAACAAAGTTTTTTATTGCCCCGAAAATGTCGAATTACGTGCCTGAAAAAGTGGTTTTGCGGGGAAGTTTAATAACCTTCTTTCATTTGAAGAAATCCGCCGCTGAAAGTTATCGATTGTTGGTAGAAGCTTACGGTGAACATGCTCCAACTCAAAAAACTTGTGAACGATGGTTTGCACGCTTCCGAAGTGGTGATTTTGACTTGGAAGACAAGGAACGGCCAGGTCAGCCAAAAAAATTTGAAGATGCAGAATTGGCAGCATTATTGGATGAAAATTCGTGTCGTACGCTAAAAGAACTTGCAATTGAGTTGAATGTAGATCCAGCCACCATTTCCAGACGTTTACATGCAATGGGAAAGATTCGAAAACTTGGGAAATGGGTCCCACATCAATTGAATGAAAAGCAACTCAAACAACGAATCGATGCATGCAAAAAACATCTTGCAGAGCACAAAAAACATAATATTTTGAGTCGAATCGTTACTGGCGATGAAAAGTGGGTCTATTACGACAACCCCAAACGTAAAGCATCGTATGTTGATCCAGGCCAACCATCAACTTCGGTCCCAAAACGTGATATTCATTGCCAGAAGCTTATGTTGTGCATTTGGTGGGACCAGAAAGGTGTGGTGTATTACGAGCTGTTAAAACCGAATGAAACGGTCACAGCTGATCGCTACCGACACCAACTGACCAATTTGGCACATGCACTGAACGAAAAACGACCATTGATAGCTCGAAAACACCATAAAGTTTTGTTCCATGATGACAATGCCAGACCACATCGAGCAAACGTCATTAAAGAAAAATTAAAGAGGCTTGGTTGGGATCATCTTGATCACCCCCCGTACTCTCCAGACCTTGCTCCTTCTGATTACCATTTGTTCCGATCGATGCAGATCAGCTTGGCCGACGTACGCTTTCAAAAAGCTGAAGAAGTGCGAAAATGAGTCGATGAATGGATTGCCTCAAAAGATGAGGACTTCTTTAAGCGAGGAATCAATAAACTTCCCAGAAGATGGGAGGAAGTCATAGCTAACGATGGGCAATATATCGGTTAATGTACTCATTCACTTAGTTATTGAAATAAATGCTTTTATCAAGCCAAAAAATCGACATTATTAATGCAAGGTCCCAATACATATTCATACTCTAATTTCAACCATGTACCATTTACACTTTGCCATTTTCGAGATGGTTGCATGAACTGAAAAAAGTGAATGAAAATTCAATTAATAAAATGAACATGTGAATTTACATTTAACGAATGGATTTATCTGGTTCACAGTCAAACCTTGGTTCCTGATATTATTTTCATAGTCCACATTATTTGAATAGTCCACTTAGGGGAAAAGATTTGTGGAAATGATAAAAACTAAAACAATTGTTTTGTAGAGTCTAATATGGCGTTCACAACAATGATTTCGCAATCTCTGAAAGATTAAACGTCAAGATACTTTACAAAAAAAAATTTACAGCTTAGGAGGTAATGTCTGAGGAAAATTTGCGATGGTTCGAATGAAATTTACCAATGAATAAGACTCACTGCGTTCAACTTTTGCGATTTTCTAATTGATCGAAATTGGTTGAAAAGTTTTATAACCGACATCGATTGCGAAATTATTTCAGATTTACTGACTCTCAGATCGAGTTTGAATACTATATTTGTTCTCACTCTTCATTCATATTGAAATTCTTTTTTCGCTCTCATTTCGAAGAATTGGATTTATTTTCTTGAATAATTATAAAAAATTAATTTTTTGTTCTTTTGGAAAAAAATGCCGATCTGGTCCCATTAGGCCTCAAAATGATTGGTCCGACAATTATGAGAGGTGGTCCTATTTCTGGTGCAGAAAAGTCGGTCGCACCCCAAGTGGTCCATAAATGAGAGGATTCCCGATTACAGAGAGGTCCAATTAAAGAGAGTTTATCAATATAGTATCAGGGCCGTACCGATCATAGATGCTCTGTATGCTGAGCATGCCCCAGGAATGACTGAGCATTAGCGTGTCCCAACTATTTTGAATCAACAATCAACACATACTTCTAGTATCGTCGTGGTTTTTGGGATGCAATAGTAAAAGAAAAGCGACTAAAAATCTTTCCTCGTCTTCATAGCGCGGAAAGAGAGTCCGTATATTCGCTTGAGTCTTTATAGTATTCAGTGGCGTACGGTGAGAAAAGATCACATGAATCCAATGAATCAATGAAATTTTGTGGTTTTCCATCGCTGCTTCCATCATCAGAGCACTTTTTGTTGACATATAGACCTATATCATTCGAGTTCGAAGCCAAACTTGGATTTGTAGAGGAACCTACGAAATTCATTCATGAAATATTGATAAAAATTTTAAAATTATTTGAATTTACTCTGTTCACTCGTATTTTCATTAAAACTTGCACCACTTGAACTGGCACTGCATCGAACTTCCTCTTCATTATCAAATGAATTATTTGCAATTTGAACGTTATCGGATGGCTTTGGTTTTTCAATAACCACGCGCTCATCATTCCTTGATTCTTAAGCATGAAAACAAATATTTTTTCAGAATAAATTAATATTCAATGAAATCGAATTAAATATGTACCTTGAGAACTTTCCGTTTACTTTTTGGAGATTCGGAGGAAGATATTTTACAGGATTTTTTTTGAAAAATTAATGATGAATCGATTGAACAATTGTTGCACAATTTGCCTTATATTATGTGTGTACTGTGTACCGAGTGATAAAAATGAATATTCGATCGATTCATCCATCCTCCAAAACGAAATCAATTTTAGTTTGAAATATGTACATCGTTGATAAAGATAAATAATTCGAAATGCTTCTCAAAATAAAACTTTGCTGAAATGTTGATCTCAGTAGACAATGATTCAGAAATCAAAGAGACGATTCGAGCAAATTATCAACACTGAATTCAAGTGACAATTCATTAAAAATTTGTGATTATTTATTGATCAACTCCCTGCATATTTTTCCACGAAATCCGAATTATTCATTAATATTCAATTGGAAATATGTTCGTTTAAATGAAGTCAAATTGAGTATAAGAGGAATACAAAAAAAAATAATCGAGACATATTTCCCCGAATTTTAATTCCAAACAACGAATGTGTTGATTCACGAAAAATGAATATAATTCTGTTTAGTTTCAATCAAATAATTTTTGATCTGCTTATGTTTCATTCGCTATGCAAAACACAAACAATGCCCAATGTACGCCAGTTTTGTTTTTGTTGATATAGTAGAATAAAAGGAAAACCGCACTAGAGTCATTGCATTCGAAAGACAAATATATCAAATGATTGCTCATTTAGTTATTCACTTTCCAAGAGCAATGTTGTGGGTTATTCTGGGTTTTTTATTATTTGGAATAGCCGTCTATTTTGCTATCAAAATTTGAATTTTTCATTCCATTTCGGGGGTGGTTTGAACCCCGAAAACCAGTACCACCGTACGCGCCTGATAGTATTCAAGAGAGTATTATTTGAGCAAGATACAAAATTCATGGCGAATTGATCATAATTCCGTCGCACAAATTCAATTCTATTTCTACAATGCGATTTTCCGAATATCTGAAGTTTCCCTTGCAAAATCCCGATTTTGATCAAGTAGCCAAAAAAAAATTGTATGTCTCTCAAATAATATTCTCCCGAATACTCCAAAAAATTGAGCAAAAATACGGACTCTCTTTCCATACTATGAAGAAGAGGAAATATTTTTGGTCACTTTTCTTTTACTATTGCATCCCAAAAACCACGACGATCCTAAAAGTATGTGTTGATTTTTGATTCAAAATACTTTGGACACCCTACTGAGCATGCCCAAACGAAATCCGATCAAAAAACTTCAATACTCTTGATTTTTTTTAAATATTCAGTAAATTCATCGAAAAACAATTCCTACGCTGATTTGATTGTGAATTCATATCTAAATTCAAATGAATGCAAGATTTTGAAAAGGTCGAAATAAATTGGTTGATAAATGATATAAACAACGATGTGTTGATAAATGATATAAAAAAGTTTGTCTGAATATTGTTTATAGTTTATATGTAATGCTTATTGCCTTTATATCGTTTTCCATTTTTATTACTGTATATAAATATAAATTAACATATTTTATCGCAAATGCGTTTGCTGATCGCTTTTAATAAACGACAATTCTTTGAATTTCGTCATTGAATGTAATTGCTATCGATTTTGCTGTGCTTTGTTCATTAAATTTGTTCGCAATTATTTCAGTGCATTGTTAGCTTCAAAGCAAAAAAGAGAATTGTTTTTCAGACACATTTTTATCACTGATTCAATGTGTTTCGAACTTTGTCAGTAGACGATTGAAATTCAGATCAAACGCTCGAATAATTTATAATTTCAAAAAAGTATCGAAGCAAGGAAAAATAATTCCAGTTTAATCGAAAATGAAGCGTTCTACTGATCGAAATTCTATTCGGAAGCCAGAATTGAATAAACCAAAAAACCAACAATCGATCATCGATGCTTTCAAATCCCAATTTCGAGATCCATCACCAACTGGTAAGTGTTGTTTGATACAAGTAAAAAAGATGTCATCAAAATAAAGAAATGTGTCACTATTGCAATTAATCCAAGTTCAAGTTCAAATGACACACTATCCACAACTTCTATGGTGAATGCAATGTCAGCAGAAAATCCAATCGAAGCTAATGTTTGCCTTGCTCAAAATCGTGGTTCATCTTTTCGTAAGCGAATTTTTAAGTAATAATTGGACGGAAATATTTACTAATTCATATCATTCGTGAATTATTCAACAGAAGTAGACGAAAATGAAGGGGCAATTTTCAAATCAAATCCGAATGACATTTCACCCATCAATTTAAATTCAATTCTTCAAGAATTGAACCCATCAATTTAAATTCAATTCTTTAGTGGTTTTATTTTTCCGAAAAACAAATCAAATCGTTCATTTCAAACTCAATGAATCAGTAAATTTCCATGGATTGCATATTCGAAAGAACATGATGCTGTTTATTGTTATGCATGCCGTCAGTATGGAAATCAATCCAACCAAAAGAATGAAACATTTGTGCATGTTGGTTTTTCAAATAGGTCAGTTGCACTGACGAAAAAAAAAAAGGTTTTGATAAACACGAAAATTCGAAAGAGCACATCAATGCTATGCTTTCATGGGAAGAGATTAAAATGCGACAGACGAAGAATGCTGGTATTGCACATTTATTGAACGAATCAGTTTGTGAAAAACGACGATACTATATGAATGCAGTTATTGATGTGATCAAATTCCTTGCTATTAATGTGTTAGCGCTTCGTGGTAATTGGGATGCAGATTTGAGAAAGGAAAGCAGCCTTTTCAACAGTCTATTCGAATATACATTGAAAATAGATTCGAAGCTACGAGATAGCGTAAACAGCATGCCAAGCGGTATCGCCTACACATCACCAAAGATACAGAACGAATTAATCGCTATTATGACTGAATTGGTTCGTAGCGAAATAGTCAAAGAAGTGAATGATTCATTGTATTTTACGATGATGGCAGATGGCACGAAAGACAAAAACAATGTTGAAATCATTTCGTTAGCTATACGATATGTAAAGGACGGGAAACCGCAAGAAACGCTTCTTGGATTTGAAATTTGTGCGGAACTTTATGCAAAGGCGACTGCAGATTTGATATTTTAGTGGTTTTATTTTTCCGAAAAACAAATCAAATCGTTCATTTCAAACTCAATGAATCAGTAAATTTCCATGGATTGCATATTCGAAAGAACATGATGCTGTTTATTGTTATGCATGCCGTCAGTATGGAAATCAATCCAACCAAAAGAATGAAACATTTGTGCATGTTGGTTTTTCAAATAGGTCAGTTGCACTGACGAAAAAAAAAAGGTTTTGATAAACACGAAAATTCGAAAGAGCACATCAATGCTATGCTTTCATGGGAAGAGATTAAAATGCGACAGACGAAGAATGCTGGTATTGCACATTTATTGAACGAATCAGTTTGTGAAAAACGACGATACCATATGAATGCAATTGATGTGATCAAATTCCTTGCTATTAATGTGTTAGCGCTTCGTGGTAATTGGGATGCAGATTTGAGAAAGGAAAGCAGCCTTTTCAAGAGTCTATTCGAATATACATTGAAAATAGATTCGAAGCTACGAGATAGCGTAAACAGCATGCCAAGCGGTATCGCCTACACATCACCAAAGATACAGAACGAATTAATCGCTATTATGACTGAATTGGTTCGTAGCGAAATAGTCAAAGAAGTGAATGATTCATTGTATTTTACGATGATGGCAGATGGCACGAAAGACAAAAACAATGTTGAAATCATTTCGTTAGCTATACGATATGTAAAGGACGGGAAACCGCAAGAAACGCTTCTTGGATTTGAAATTTGTGCGGAACTTTATGCAAAGGCGACTGCAGATTTGATATTGGATTGATTGAATCGGTATGGTGCGAACAAAGACAAAATGCTCAGCCAATGCTACGATGGTGCAAGAGTAATGAGTGGAGAGAAAGGTGGTGTTCAAACGATTATTCAAAAGAAATTAAACCGAAAAATTCCTTATGTACATTGCTGCAACCACCGATTACATTTAATCGTTATTGCAACTATCAAAGATGTTCAAATGGCGTCGAATTTTTTCGATCAAGTCAGAATGATTTACAAATTTTTTCACGACACAAAGTTCAGCAATTATATGAAGGCAGTGCAACTCTAAAAGTCATTGAAATTCGATGGTCCGGTCATCTACGTGCAACAAATTCAATTTTAAATAATTATGACCATATTGCAAAATCGTTGGAAGAAATAGATTCCAAGAATAAATTGAAATTCGATGGAGAGGATGTTGCTCTTGCAAAAGGCATTTTGAATGTTTTTCGGAGCCTTGAATTTACATTTATGTTGCATTTTTTCAAAGATCTATTGGAAATAATTGAGCCAGCAAACAAGATATTACAATCTCGTGAATGTGGATATGAAAAGGCACTTCCGTTAATTAAAAGTACAGTTTCACAAATAGAGGGCATCAAAAACCAATTCAACAGTTTTTTTGAAAAGTCGAAAGATAAGATTGCAAAAATCATTCCAAAACCACGTCAAGTTCGTCAACGACCACAGTATTTAAGTGATTACGAGGTGATGGAAACGTTGGGAGAACGGGATAACCCAGAAATTCAAGTTAAAAATGCAATGAATGATATCATTGAAAAAATTTTGCTAGAAATGCAGAATCGATTTGTTGAAAATAGTAGTTTACTCGTTGCTTTGAGCTCCTGTAAAGAAATGAATGTTTCTGATATGCAACCATTGGTGTCTCTGGGAATCGAATTACCTACAGAATCCGAGTTGGAAGTTGCCAAAGAATATTTGAAACCACATAAAGAAAAACTAAAGATTCAAGTGAAACATTGAACACTTTGAATGCTTCATATCCAGTGCGTGAAGCATTTCCGAAGACATATAACTTATTTAACGCAGTGGAAACATTCGGATCAAGCACAGCTGTCAATGAATATTCGTTCTTGTGTGTATCACGTGTTCAAACGGTAAAACGAATGTCAATGAAAGGCGAGCGGCTGTGCAATTTGGCTTTTTTGGCATTCGAGAGCAAATATTTTGAACGAATTTCGAATGAAAGCATCCTCCAAAGTTTCACGGGAAAATCACGCCGAACGGTCTTCTAGTTTTAAGTTTCCATTTTTATTAATGTAATATTTGTGGAAGAAAAGAATGAAATTAAAAATGAATTAATTTAGTCTCATGTGCTTTGGCTTTTTTTCTAGATTCTGGATTCTGGATGCTGAGCATGCCTGTGAATTTCTTTCACGGAACGGCCCTGTATAGTATATCTCTTTTTAAGCACCATAAACCGAAGCCAAAAATCGAAAGGGTAAAGGCATCCAAGAGAAATGAGCTGTGATTCAGAGAAGGGAAGATCGTTTCTCCTTTATGTTCCTTTCACTGTTGAATGGAAAAGAAAAAAGATTAAATAAAAAAAATGAGAAAAGGGATCCACTATGAATTGTTTGCTCGAACCATTGAACCAATTGTTTGCATTGGATGGCATTCAAAGTAAACGATTTAAGATCCATCACCAACTGGTAAGTGTTGTTTGATACAAGTAAAAAAGATGTCATCAAAATAAAGAAATGTGTCACTATTGCAATTAATCCAAGTTCAAGTTCAAATGACACACTATCCACAACTTCTATGGTGAATGCAATGTCAGCAGAAAATCCAATCGAAGCTAATGTTTGCCTTGCTCAAAATCGTGGTTCATCTTTTCGTAAGCGAATTTTTAAGTAATAATTGGACGGAAATATTTACTAATTCATATCATTCGTGAATTATTCAACAGAAGTAGACGAAAATGAAGGGGCAATTTTCAAATCAAATCCGAATGACATTTCACCCATCAATTTAAATTCAATTCTTCAAGAATTGAACCCATCAATTTAAATTCAATTCTTTAGTGGTTTTATTTTTCCGAAAAACAAATCAAATCGTTCATTTCAAACTCAATGAATCAGTAAATTTCCATGGATTGCATATTCGAAAGAACATGATGCTGTTTATTGTTATGCATGCCGTCAGTATGGAAATCAATCCAACCAAAAGAATGAAACATTTGTGCATGTTGGTTTTTCAAATAGGTCAGTTGCACTGACGAAAAAAAAAAAGGTTTTGATAAACACGAAAATTCGAAAGAGCACATCAATGCTATGCTTTCATGGGAAGAGATTAAAATGCGACAGACGAAGAATGCTGGTATTGCACATTTATTGAACGAATCAGTTTGTGAAAAACGACGATACTATATGAATGCAGTTATTGATGTGATCAAATTCCTTGCTATTAATGTGTTAGCGCTTCGTGGTAATTGGGATGCAGATTTGAGAAAGGAAAGCAGCCTTTTCAACAGTCTATTCGAATATACATTGAAAATAGATTCGAAGCTACGAGATAGCGTAAACAGCATGCCAAGCGGTATCGCCTACACATCACCAAAGATACAGAACGAATTAATCGCTATTATGACTGAATTGGTTCGTAGCGAAATAGTCAAAGAAGTGAATGATTCATTGTATTTTACGATGATGGCAGATGGCACGAAAGACAAAAACAATGTTGAAATCATTTCGTTAGCTATACGATATGTAAAGGACGGGAAACCGCAAGAAACGCTTCTTGGATTTGAAATTTGTGCGGAACTTTATGCAAAGGCGACTGCAGATTTGATATTGGATTGATTGAATCGGTATGGTGCGAACAAAGACAAAATGCTCAGCCAATGCTACGATGGTGCAAGCGTAATGAGTGGAGAGAAAGGTGGTGTTCAAACGATTATTCAAAAGAAATTAAACCGAAAAATTCCTTATGTACATTGCTGCAACCACCGATTACATTTAATCGTTATTGCAACTATCAAAGATGTTCAAATGGCGTCGAATTTTTTCGATCAAGTCAGAATGATTTACAAATTTTTTCACGACACAAAGTTCAGCAATTATATGAAGGCAGTGCAACTCTAAAAGTCATTGAAATTCGATGGTCCGGTCATCTACGTGCAACAAATTCAATTTTAAATAATTATGACCATATTGCAAAATCGTTGGAAGAAATAGATTCCAAGAATAAATTGAAATTCGATGGAGAGGATGTTGCTCTTGCAAAAGGCATTTTGAATGTTTTTCGGAGCCTTGAATTTACATTTATGTTGCATTTTTTCAAAGATCTATTGGAAATAATTGAGCCAGCAAACAAGATATTACAATCTCGTGAATGTGGATATGAAAAGGCACTTCCGTTAATTAAAAGTACAGTTTCACAAATAGAGGGCATCAAAAACCAATTCAACAGTTTTTTTGAAAAGTCGAAAGATAAGATTGCAAAAATCATTCCAAAACCACGTCAAGTTCGTCAACGACCACAGTATTTAAGTGATTACGAGGTGATGGAAACGTTGGGAGAACGGGATAACCCAGAAATTCAAGTTAAAAATGCAATGAATGATATCATTGAAAAAATTTTGCTAGAAATGCAGAATCGATTTGTTGAAAATAGTAGTTTACTCGTTGCTTTGAGCTCCTGTAAAGAAATGAATGTTTCTGATATGCAACCATTGGTGTCTCTGGGAATCGAATTACCTACAGAATCCGAGTTGGAAGTTGCCAAAGAATATTTGAAACCACATAAAGAAAAACTGAAAGATTCAAGTGAAACATTGAACACTTTGAATGCTTCATATCCAGTGCGTGAAGCATTTCCGAAGACATATAACTTATTTAACGCAGTGGAAACATTCGGATCAAGCACAGCTGTCAATGAATATTCGTTCTTGTGTGTATCACGTGTTCAAACGGTAAAACGAATGTCAATGAAAGGCGAGCGGCTGTGCAATTTGGCTTTTTTGGCATTCGAGAGCAAATATTTTGAACGAATTTCGAATGAAAGCATCCTCCAAAGTTTCACGGGAAAATCACGCCGAACGGTCTTCTAGTTTTAAGTTTCCATTTTTATTAATGTAATATTTGTGGAAGAAAAGAATGAAATTAAAAATGAATTAATTTAGTCTCATGTGCTTTGGCTTTTTTTTCTAGATTCTGGATTCTGGATGCTGAGCATGCCTGTGAATTTCTTTCACGGAACGGCCCTGTATAGTATATCTCTTTTTAAGCACCATAAACCGAAGCCAAAAATCGAAAGGGTAAAGGCATCCAAGAGAAATGAGCTGTGATTCAGAGAAGGGAAGATCGTTTCTCCTTTATGTTCCTTTCACTGTTGAATGGAAAAGAAAAAAGATTAAATAAAAAAAATGAGAAAAGGGATCCACTATGAATTGTTTGCTCGAACCATTGAACCAATTGTTTGCATTGGATGGCATTCAAAGTAAACGATTTAACGAAACCATTATCTTGGCATGGAAAGAGAAAAGTACAAAGTAAACTGTTCCTTCTCAAGGGAGAGAACTGGAACAAAGAGAGGGTATCTAGAAATTCAACAAAGATCAACTGGACGAAATGAGAAGAGGACGTTTGTGCGGTGCCAGTGCACTTGTTCCCGATAAATTTACAGAGTGAAAACAATTACAATGGAGCAGATGATCCGACGTTTGAGGAAATAGCACAAGAACCATATTTAATGCGGTGTGCTTCTACAACAATAATCCTTAAAAAAATTGACCTATAAAAACGCTAACGCAGTTGATCGTCACAATATATTTTGAAATGATTTGGAAACGACGGATGAACGAATCTGACATAAGTATCAAGCTTTATATGTATATTTAACTTTTTGTTCGAAGCGCGCATGCCACTACAGTGTATATTTTACGATATTTTCGTTGGAATTTATCGGATTATCTTCATCGTTATTTCTATTATTCGAGGTTTTGGAGGGGCTTATGTCCCGAAAATGAAAGGCTGATAGTATAGAAAGAAAAAGCTTCTAATTGCTTTTTCTATAGGATTATGTAGCATTTTGCCGAAATCTATGACGAAATATTAATTTTGACAACAAGGCGTTCTTATTTTTTGTATCGTTTATCCTTCATCCTGGATTGTCTTTCGAGTATTAATGGAACCTCTCTAACCTTATCAACATGCCTAGTTAACAGCTGACATAATTCTTCGAAAGCAAGTGATTTCTCTCCTTATTTCTCGGATATGGTTAGAATTTAGTTTCATTGGTGCACTCAACCATAACGTGTATATTTGAATATTTATTTCATTTGCGGCGCTGAATTATTCAATCTTGTGAAACGTTCAGTGCTCAGTGCTAAGGTTGTTTGAGAAAATTAAAAAATTGGATTCATTTGGCCTAAAGTCAGTTTGATAATGGCCGCAGACTCAATTGAAATCATGAACTCATTATTATGGGTCTCCTTCGCATGTATTTGGCATTTCCCTATTTCATTTCATGAGCTTTTACTATTCTGACCTCTTTTGATGACTATTCTGACCTGCCATTATGTGATGGCGTTGAAATGATGCAATGTCTTTATCATAGACATAGCGGATACTTTTCAATTTTTCAGATCTGTAGTTCAACATTTTAAATTAGGGAATTGTTTCTTCGCTCGATGCATTCATCGTTCATTCGACTCTTTGTGGCTTCGACGCAACGAGGCAATTTTAATGCATAATTTAATGCAGATGTTCTCGTAACATAATAGATACAATGATTGTCTTAATGAACACAAGTACATTTTAAGCTGATTGCATGAAGTTACACATGTATACTCCATAGTGGTTTCGAATGAACAAAGCGAATAAAAAACTAAAGAAATCCGATGAGAGCTGAAAAAAAAATTATTTTTAACGAGCAACAAACATAGTTCATTCCAAGGGGTCAGATCTAATCTAATATCACCTAATTTATCTAATTTAGAATAATTTTGCTTAATTTCACTATTTTTTACTATTTTTAGCTAATATGTTATTAATTTTTACTAATATTGCTAATATATATTTTGTCGATATTGCAGATATTTTGACGTTTAAAAATGTCATTTGCCGGTTCGTACGAGAAGATTGCAATAAGAGACTTTTTAAGATTGATTATTTTTCTGAAAAAAAAACAAATGTTTCACATTTCGAAATTGCATTAAATTAATTAATATCTATCAATTTACCTACTAAAATAAATGAGTTTAAAGTGTAAATTCAAGTTAATACGAGCAAATATGTGAACTCTCATATAGATGGAAGTGATCTGAAAATTTTCCTAATTTTACTAATATTTGCTAATATTCTGCTAGTTTTGCATCTTAGTCGTTTATTTTTAAACACTCCCATTGTATCTGATATGAAAACGTTGACATTTTTCGTGAAAAGAGGACAGCGTCGAACTCATTTACATTTACATTATATTGGAAATAGTAAACGTTGAAAACTGGCTTTTTTATGTACTGTTTATTAATTCGGATTTTTGCATTAAATTAACCTTTTTCCCCAGAAGTCTCATTAAAACAAGTTGATTTCGAGTGAAAAATTTTCGGATAAAATAATGGAAATGAAAATAGAAAAAAGGAATGAAAAGATCACAATCCG
>GL502416.1:0-11741 GCA_000149185.1 Mayetiola destructor
TTATGAAGATAAAATAATAAAGTAATTATCAAATTTTGAATACAAACTAATAAAATAAACAACAAATTCACAACTGCGAATGGGAGTCGATTTTTTTTTCGAAGTTTCACGAGTGAATTGAGGATCAAAGCTCGCAGTTAAATCTTCATCGTCAGGTTCAAATGACGCAAATTTCGGAATGATTCATTCAAAAATTCAATAATTGTACTTTTTCTATTCATAATTTAATATTCAATTCATCCTGATATTATCGTTTGTATTAAAATTAATAAAGAATGTGAATATGTATTGAGCACTGTGTACTGAAACTTACCGACTCCCAATCAATCGATTTGAAAAAAGGATGATTAACAATATCAAGAAATGCATTTTCACGACTACAGCCCAATCTTTCAAGCGGCTTTTTTTCAAGGAATGCCTTCAACACTGTTGCTGCCTTCACACTCAGCGAACGTGGAATACGAATAGTTTTTTCTAAAATCACTTGGAAAAGATAGTCCTCCGTATTCTGTTGAATTATTACAAATTATTATTTAATGTAGCCCCTTACAGAATATATGTTAATACCTGATCTGGATTATCCGACGCTCCAGCAATATCAAATGGACTACGTCCAGCTAACATTTCATATAATAAAACACCCAAAGCCCACCAATCAACCGAGAAACCTATAAATAAATTTGAGAATGCTTTTCGAGCTAAGATCTATCACGAATCATAAATGCTCTATTGTGTCAGGGGCTATAATACCCATGGGAATCCGCAGGGGGGGGGAGGGGGCAGCTGAGAAAAGGAGTTTCTTTATTCAATGCCAAAAACACTGTTTAGTTAGTGTTCATTGCTGGATTCTTCAATTGGGTATGACAGACACAAACAAATTAAGTCATAGATTATGATTCCGATTATTTAAACCAGCGGCGTAGCTACCTATGAGACTATTGAGGCTTAGCCACCCTATGAATGGTCTGAACCACCCCATAAAAGATTAGAGTTTTCAAAAAATATTACATATTTATACTGAAATATGTTAAAAGTTAATTGATTTGAAAAAATGCAAGCCTCACGAGCTTATCGAGTTCGCACAAATTTGTCTCATCGATTTTTCGTTAACGTTGCAGTTAAAATGCGTTGCAATTTGCTCAGCCACCCAACCACCTCAGATTTTTGGTAACGCTACGGCGCTGATTTAAACCTTTGTTCTGACTATCACCGAAATAAACATAAGGAGAAACTAAAAAATTGATTATTGATTTTGGACAGATCTGCTGAAGATCCAAGGAGGCTAGTTTTTTTAAATAATAACTCAGTGAACGAGCATTTGTGTTTTGTCGTTTTTCATAATGAAAAAAAAAATAATAATATACAATAAAAAAATGTCCTTGATTTTAGAATTTTTCGCACCCCCCTAAACCAAATCCTGCGGACACCCATGATAATACCTCCTCTGAACTTCCAAAATTCAATAAATTTCTGAAGAAGTTTCATTTAATTTATCAATTTCTCCAAAATTCTGAGGTTTTGCCCCCCTCTGCCGAACAAATTTCAAGTTTTTTTTAATTATTATGACCGTTAATTACCATAATCTTCACCCCGCAAGATTTCAGGAGCAATATAATTGGGTGTTCCACAAAAAGTAGATGTTGTATCGCCTGGGCGTATCCCCTCCTTACACATACCGTAGTCAGTCAGTTTAATATGACCTTCATGGTCTAATAGTACGTTATCTAGCTTCAAGTCACGGTATATGATTCCCTGCAAATGAATTATCATTCGGTGTGTTAATGTCAGTCTGAAATATCAGTTGATAGTTATCACTTTTTCATGTAGAAAATTTAGTGCCAAGCTAATTTCGGCTGCATAGAATCTTGCGTGTTCTTCAGGCAGTCGTCTTTGACGTTGCATGTGAAACATCAAATCACCACCTCGTACGAACTCAATAACGAAAAATAAGCGCGACGGAGTTTGAAAACACGAATGTAATCCAACCAAAAATGGATGATTTGACGCAGTTTCAAAAACATGCTTCTCCGTTTGCACCCAATCAATGTCTTCGTCATCGGTTACTAACGCTTTTTTTATCACTTTCATCGCGTATATACGACGCGTTCGCTTTAACTCAACCATCAAAACTTTTGCGTAGCTGCCACGTCCAATCACGCGAATCAGCTCAAAATCATCTAAGGAATATTGTCGTTGGGGACCAACTTCTAATGGCTCCTCAACAACAGCTGCAGCTTCTATAGCACCAATGTCACCTAAGTTAGTTTTAGTCAAAATAAGTTAGTTTTAGTAATATCCAGTATTGAGTTGGACTATATTCACCGTGCTCAGGAATTTCTGGTGGATAGTCGGAGATATGGGCAACATTTTCCGTAGACTGATGATCATTTCCTAAACCATTATGACAGCCGCGTTCACTTGAAATGGGCTCTACTTGCTCTTTAGTACATGATTTCGATCCTAATTTGTGGCACTTCTTATGAACAAGTAATTTACATTGAGTGCATTTGAAGCCTTGCCGTCCCAAGCCCCAAATGCGATCGTGGCAGAATGCACAGAATGCGCGCTGCAAAAATAAAAATGAATAAGTGAATAAGAAGTTGTACGAAATGAAGGACAAGATTTTGTACACATAATTTAGATATTGTACATAAAATTTAGAAAATCATCCATAGAATTTAGAAATCCTATACAAAATGTAGAATTTATACACAAAATTCAGAAAAAATACATAAGAATTCGTACACAAAATTCAGAAATTGTAAACAGAATTTGGAAATTCATCCACAGAATTCAGAATATTAAATTCGTACATAGAATTTAGAAAGTGTACACAAGTTATTGAAAATTGTATAGAAAATCCAAAAAATTTAGATTTTTTTCCCTTCTTACATTTATTCTGATGATTCTATTTAATGAAAAGATCAAAAACAATCAGAGATTCCCTTAAAAAATTAAAAATCAAAGTTAAATTCGTTTTTTTTTCTCTTTGAATTTATTCGTTTTATATGTGAGCCCCTAGCAGGGTTCATAAACCTGGTTCATAAACAACAATTATATGATGAACAGCTCGAATTGGTTCATTTTCAGAAATAATTTTGTTGTTCATCGGATGATTACGCTACTGAAGACGTCTCGTCTGAATGATTCATTTCATATGTAAGCCCCTAGCGGGGGAAACTGGTTCATATAACAAAAATATTATATTCTTGATTAATTTAGAAACGTTTTTTTTATTTTCATTCAAACCTGATGAAAATCCAAATACCATGCATATATTCACTTAATTTACAAAAATGTTAAAGGTGACTTAAAATTGGTTCAAACTTTCACCAAAAAAACTTCGGAAAAAAACGGAACAATGATAATGTACGGACGAACGCTTTTTATCTCATAGAAAACTGTTTTACACAAAGAGCAATCGATTGACACTAATCACTGAGCGCTACGATCAAAACTACTACGAAATCTCAGGGGGTCCGAATTTGCCGACTTTACCTTACATTTTTTAGATTCTGTGACACTTTCTAAATTCTACGTACGATATTTAAATTTTGTGGATAAATTTTTAAATTCTGTGTACAATTTCTGAGCTTTGTGTACGAATTCTTGTGTATTTTTTCTGAATTTTTTGTACAAATTTCCAAATTCTGTGTACAAATTCTTGATCCCCTTGTATAATTGTCATAAGATGAATTCGAATGTTATAAATGCCATATATTAGCGCAAATTTATGATTTTCATGGCTAATATCAGAGTCCGAAGCAGAGCTTCATTCGATACTTCAATACAATGGGTAAATTCCAGTAAGCATACATAACTCTGTGTATTGAACGAATGTACGGCCGTACTTAAAATTCGAGCAAATACGCTCACTCTCCTAAAAGAATTTCTGATATTTCTTTCTTTTTAGATAATTTTATGAGAGAGCACTGAATTCAGTTTTCAAAATAAAAAAATTTTCACCAGCGATATTTCGAAAGATTTTTTATCGATCAAGTCTAATAAGCACTTTTGGATATACTCGGGAAGACCTTAATATCGTTCGAATCGTTTGGCAACGCGTCAATGTATGCGTGGCTGCCATGGAGATCAAATAGCAGCCAATTCGATTTCTATTTTTTGCTGAATAACTCTGTCGACTTATCTGTGCTGCTAAAAGTAAGCTTTTAACGTGGTAAACTGTTGATGTACACCAGATATGATGTGTAAAAGAGACGATAAATGACACAGCCTATACTTACACGATTGAAACGTTTAGCTTGAAAAATATGTCCGTTAACTCTATACAGTTTTCTCCAACGACGAGCCCCGCGACGATATATGCTACCTGTAAAGATGATTAGGAAAAAAAACAAGTTAGTTGTTTGATATTAACAAATTCCTAAAAGAAGTTTTTTTTATTTTTAAAGTATTTTATATCTTCTTTCATTTTTTTATAATAATTGGTGGGGAAAATAAGTTATTGCTACTCACGGTCTTCACCAACGCAAGACATTCCAGGTGCTGATGGTGCATTCGGGAAAACTGGAAGAAGTTAAAATTGAATTATTTCCTGAACGGTTAAACTTTCGGATTCAATTGTTTTATTAAAAATATGTGATGAATCAATCCGTTGAAAAAACTGGTCTTCATCACAAGAAAGAGAGTAATGATTTAAGTAAATTATTCAATCGGACGCTGGCTATTTCTGCACTTGAAATTTCAACGAATCTTCGAAAAATTTAAGATTGGTCAGTGCGAAAAGTCCTGTTCATCGAAATATCAAATACTCAACACCTTCATTGTTGTAGTGATAGGTAGTTATTCTTTTTAATTTATAAGTGTCAACAATTAAAATAAGCTTCAAATAATGAGAAGTAAAAAACACGGGTCATAAAGCTGAAGAACATAAGGTAAGTAGGTATGAAGTTTAAGTGAATAAAGTAAAACATTTCGAAATCAAAACAATAATAGTGAATAAGTTCCACTTCCAATTTTATTCACAATCGTCGGTTTCAGTACAATCAAGTATCTCTTTTTATCGTTACAAATTTTTTTTTCCATTGTGTAGTTATAGTTAATTTTGGGTTTCCATTGTACCTGTAGCATATGCCGGTTCGACTTCATCTTCCGAATTCATTTGTGGAGGTGGTGGTACGATCGGTATCGGTCGTTCATAATGAATGCATGAATCCAAGTAATTGATTGGAACATTTCCACTAAAACTTCCGTCTGTTAGCACAATTCCCCATCGAATAAAGAGGGAAAAATATATTGAACAGTTGAAATCGTATGCATCAAAGTCTCATGATAATAAAGGTTTAATGAATCGATACATTTCAGTTAAAATTTAGGAACCAAACTCGATTATCTCTTTCGAACTTTATTTAAAAATACTTTAGAAGAAAAATAATAATTGATTCTTTGCATATTTATTAAGTAATTAGAAACGTATGGATTTTGAGTCTGATTCCACATCAAATGTGCACTATTCAAAAAGATCAGATATCAAAATTACCAGCAATACTTCCAGACCCAGCACTGATGCCTGGACTGGAACCTGATCCTGATGCCGACCCAGGGTGAGATCCAACATTGCTAATTGCCTGTGATATTGCTGAGGTTGATGTTGTCATATAATGATGTGTGTACGGATGTGGATGTGGGACATCATAATCACCAGTATCACGAAGTGTGGAGGTTCGCGTTAGTGTATTATTTGTAGATTGCACACTCGATACGGTTGCTCCACGACATAATATATCCGACAATTGATTCGCCTGTATTTCAAAGTCATACGACTTTTTTCCATTTAAATTTAAATTGACTGTAGCCTCTGGTAAGACCTTGTTGATTTCAATCGAATATAATAAGATTGGATGAAATTGATTTTTTTTCTTTGAATTCGTTCATCAGTTCTCAGCGTGAACAATGCATTTTGTGAGAGAATGTTAAGATGATATATGTTTGTTTGTACATTATATTCAAAATACAATATACGTTATATTCTATTTATCAGAAAATTCTGAAGGAATGCAAAAATGGAAAATAAACGTCAAAAAACGTGTCATGCCACAAATCTCACTGAATTTTAGAATCTTTGGATGAATATTCCGCTCATAGTCATGGGATTGAGCGTTTCTTCAGAAAAAAAATTTAAATTGTATGTGTGGTAACTGTTTCCTTTAGAAATAGAACGGTTCCGAAGTAATTGATGAATGAAAATAGAAAAACTCTGATTTCTTCCAAATTCCTTAGACTTGCAAAATACCTGTGGACTATCCAATCTTTCGATAGACTGTCGTCGTGAGATTTCGTCATTTACGCCTGATCTACCGTTGCTATTTTCACTATCCAAAGAACACTGTTGTGTTAATGTTGGTGGCGGCGAATCATCTATGCAGTGACATTGACCATCTAAAAATGATTTATTAAACGAGATAAGGCCAAAAAAAATCAGAAGCGGCATGGGCTCCTATACTATACCTCCATGATAAGATGGACTACTACATCGACTACTACGACAGGGACTATAGCATGTTGGTGGTGGAGGCTCACTTTGTGGCATTGTGCTAATTGGCATAGCAGAAGGTTGCATATTACGGCGTGGGGAACGACCACGATCAACTGCTGTTGCGCTCCAATAGCCCCAAGCCATTTTAACTTTATTTTCTCAATTGAATATTGCTTGTTCGAAGACTAATTTTACACTTTACACAATATTGTGATGCTACTTTCCACACCTCTTCAGTTTTACTTGTTTCGGAGTCTTTGCGCAAAAAAAATAACTATGGCTAAATAGTCCTTGAATTAGTCTCCTGTATCGAAAAGTACGAGTCGAAAAATCTTGTAGAGTTAGTTTTATGAAAACTCTTTGCATTTGAGCAGAATTCTGATATAACAAATGACAATTGACAGTCTCAGATGTTCATTTAGAGCTATAATTTTAAATTTCATTGCCATGTGTCCATCCTCCCTTTTCTTTTGCAAGCGAGAATCTGTCGAATGTGTTTGTTTGTGTATTCGTGAGATGCACATTCCAGAAATTTCGACGTAAAATGTGTTATTGCATAATAAATTCATATACTAATGTATTATTCTACACCATTCCCAAATCCTAAATTCCAGACCTTCCAGCTGTTGCATCCTGCAGAATTTTGTGAATTACAATAATTTCTTGTGCTATTCTGATAGGGTAAAATGAAAACGGCGAATTTTTTCCTCGAATTATTTTTTATCAAATAGTTTTTTCTCAAATTTTTTCAATCATAAGATTTATAACATCGCACATCAAACACTACTACCGAGTTTAGCTTGGCAGTGTATTATTCTCCACCTTCCTTTTATACTGCGGAAAAACTTTACAATATCATATGAACGCACTCCATTTTAGTAAAATTAAATACGACAATGAGAATGATGAAATCATATGTATTCCAAAAGAAAAGTTGCTACACTCTTTATCAATATTAAAATAGTATGGATCGACGGCGAGACAAAGGCAGCATTACACAGGAAACATAGACAAAGGCGCTGCGATCTGCATTTGATTTGAATTGACAAATTCTGGAATTATACTTTTTTACATAAAAAAAACTTTTTTGTTTTTTTTTGAAAAACTAGGTAGCCATTTCCGGAAATTGGGTGACCAATTTCATTTTTTTGGCCGCCATTTTAGTTTAAAAAGAATGAGAAATATTTTTCTATATCTGTAAATATACACCTGAACCGAAAACTGTAAAAAAAAATCGCTAGGAGCCGCAGAGCGAGAATAAGACCCGAAAGTAAATGTTTCTAAAGTCTTTTGGCCCTATACCAATAAAAATAAATAATTATATGTTAAAATGAAACCGTCTGTTTGTGTAAAGAAAATTTTACTCCAGAGAAAATTGTTGAATCATGAATGCATTACATTTTTGCATAGAAAAACACTTGACAATTTCGTCAAATTATTACTCGTTTGACTGAAACTAACTCTACTTGCAACATGACAGATACTGAAATTTGAATTGTAGGACTGAGCGAAATTTAAAATATATTAAAAACATGATACTTTCAGTGAATGGAAACGTCAAATCATGTTACAAATGGTTTTGATTCTATTGAAACATCAAATCGGAAAACGCATATCGAGTATTCTATATTTTTTAAACGAAAAAGCGACATTTTTTGATTTCAGAGTAGTTTCTAATGGGACTAGGTAGATAAAGTTTGCATATCTTTTTCAATTAATTCTTAAGTGCAAGCTGATTTCCGATCCGAAAATAATATGAATCATATTATTAGCATTTGTTAATGAGTACAACATGTATCGATTTTACAAATGTTAAAGCAATAAAAAGAATGAAGTTTTCATCCCGGAATTCCCCTTTGTTGACATCAATCTCAAAAATGGCTTACTTTGTGAACAATTGTGACCACTTTTATTACTCACTGAATTAACCAATCAGAGCCACAATAAATTTATAACGCTACAGTCAAACTCAAGGAAGATTTCTAAGAATTGGAAACAGTTATTTTCACTTGCAATTTCATTTATTCATTAAAATTTTCGACTTTGCAATAGTATATAAATGAATATAGCATCTCATCCTGTTTTCTGGTCAAAATGTATATAATATTCACATTTACTTTCAATTGATATTATGTTTTTTGGTTTTTTCGAATTTTTTTAAACAAATGTTTTCCTTAAATCACAAAAATCACTATGTTCATTCTATTTGTGTTTTTAAGGCCGGAAAATTAATTAAAAGGGTGCAGCAGCAGTAACGCGGATGCCAAGGCTTCACTCAAAAAGTCCTGTTTAATTTTTCACAGCGAATACTATAAGACTTTATTTGAATAGTGACTGAACACAAACACAAATGAACAATTGGTTGAATGTGAGGTTGAGATGGAGGCCGCGTGTATGCGCAAAAATAAGGCGAGATTGTAACATCATCAGTTCAGTAGAAAAGTATCGAAAAAAAAAGAATCGGGGTGTTCGAATGGATTCATAAGCTTCGTTAACACGAAGCATTTGGTTCATATTTGTGTATGTTACAATATACATCCGTAATATAACGTATACCCCATCGAAACCACAGATACATTGAACTCCTATGTATCGCCTGTTTATGATAAAGTGTGCATTCAGAAACTCAGAACACATTCACAGTTGAAAGTAAAATGTAACCACGTAGACGATGGATGAAGAGATGAATTAGTTCATGTTATTTTTAGAAACACCACTAGTATACAATGTTTAAATTCCAGGAACATTCCCCCAAGTAGCCTTATTATTATCCAGAATCACTGTTCTATTATTATTATTTGTGTATCTAAACACATGTGAATTGTTGTCTCTCTTCTTTGATTCAATTTGCAGGTTATGTCCTTTTTTCAAATGAAATTTTCTGGTGTTGTTCGTTAAAATACATAGAATTGAAATGGCTTGTTGATGAATATTTGCATAATAAATTCATTTTTATAATAAAATTTATGTAGACGATTTGAAAGGCGAAGAAAACATTCGATTAAACGTCTTATCGTTCTGAGATGCTGAATAAAATAGGGACGCAGATGTTGGAAACCTAAATAGAAGTATTTCTTTCATCTTTTGTGAAGTAAATATAAATTTTTCACACCTAATGATTGTTCAATCTGATAATTATGCAATGCATAAACTGTGCAATTATGCAACACGTAACATTTTGTAATTTTTCGAACGAATTAATGAAATAAACACCATAAAAAAAATGTTTCATGAATTTTAATCGATTTTAAGAATATAAATTTACCACGGATAGAATACGCGCCTCTATGAGGCGTATGCTCCCTGGAGCCAATTGCTCCAGGGAGGAGCGCTCCTAACAAAAACGCAGCGGTTATTTGTTTAACGCATTAAAGTGCTGAATATGAAATGATGGATGCTGAGTTTGTAGTTTGACGTTACACTCAAATGAATACAAAAGCCAAACCGTTAATAGAAGCCAAAAAAAGATTCGCGAAAGAAAAAGCAGAATAATAATCAAATTAATTGTTATTTGTTGCAAAAAATTCTTTAAAAAGATATCTTTTAAGAAATGTGACCAGGGACTTGTTCGCCGGTGTTTTCATATGAAATTACTATGCTCACACGATTTGGTTTTGCTTGAAAATTTTTTTGCGATTTCTCGTTGGTTCAAAGTTTGAACTTCAAACCGTGTGAGCATGGCAATCTTATTGTGGTTAGTGTTCAAATTCATTTTGAACTAAAAATTCTTTTGCTACTATGATCTTACTAAATATATATACTAAATAATGAATAAAGTCACTTTCCGTTGATATCAACTCCTTCGTCACGGAAATTTACTTCAGAGGAGTGTTTTAAATAATATCACTTCTTTAGGTAGCCTTGATCAAATAAAATGATAACAGACATCGGAAAATAAAAAATAAATAACGACGAAACAAAATTGTTCATTCCGATTTTGAAATTCATTTGCAAAAATTTTCAGTGTTCGATAGCATAAATAGATGGCATTCGCATCTATTGCAACGATATTTAATGAAGGGCTTATAAACTTAACGAATTCAAAGATCAAGAATTCACCGATGATATCGCTTCATTTACTTTCATGGTTTTTATGCACCGACGGTGCATACTACCTTTGGTTTAGATAGTTTCTTTTTTCCGTTTCGGCCCACCCTTTGAACAAGTTTTTGACCCACTTGTAGTAGTCGGATTGGACTAAAACTTCGGACCTATACGTTTCAGATAATTTCCAAACTTTTCCAAAAAAATTCGAAATTTCCAACAATTTTCAAAAAATATCAACATTTCCAAAAATCTTCTTAATTTCCAGAAAATTTCAAAATTTCCAGAAAATTTCGAAATTTCCACAAAAATCTGAAATTTTCCAAAAAAATTTGAAATTTCCCAAAAATATCTTGATTTTCAAAAAATTTCCAAAAGTTCTAAAAATTCTCAAAATTTCCAAAAAATTTATGCATTCCAGAATCGTTATCGTGCTAACAAGACATACGTAAAAAATTGCCGACGACGACAACAACGACATACACACAGGATTTTTTTTCTAAGAACCCATTTTTCGTGTTTTTCTCGCCGAAAAACGAAAAAATAACTTGAAATGAAAAAAAAACCCACTTTTTTTTAGGGTAAACCAATACTTTTCTCGCATCTGTAATTGTGGTGTGCGGAAAAGTAAAATGGGTCAAAATTGTAATAATCCATAAAGTAGATATAATGTTCTAATCGCCCTACAGAGGATATGGTGCATGGTGGGAGCTCAACTGAAGCATTTTTTTTCTTGGTTTTCCGAGTACTTTCGTCCTATGCAAAAAAATGGGTCATAGTGTGAAAAGTTGAAAATCAATATCCTCGTGTGTATATAGGAGTGACGTTTTTCATTAAATTTTTTCAACTGAGAAAGTGGGGGCTGCGTCACTTGGAAGACTGACGTCTCCCGTGATTGTAGTTATAAATAACGAAGAAAATTAAAGTTGCGATTGTGCGCAATAATGAACAAATATGTGCAAAGAAATAATCAATATATTCATGTCAATTTGTTTTGAGAGAACTGTCAAGGTACACTTAGGAAACGTCAAAAGCCAATATTTCACCCCCTTGATTTCTTCACCCTTTCAGCAAATTTTTAACCATCTTCTAGTGATCGGGCTGAAACTTTAAATCTATACTAATGAGATTATTCTTTATCGAAAAAAATAGCGTTATCGAAAAAAAGTTCGGTAATTTTTTTGTTTGAATTTTTTGGAAA
>GL502418.1:8334-30112 GCA_000149185.1 Mayetiola destructor
TNTCTCTCTCTCTCTCTCTCTCTCTCTCTCTCTCTCTCTCTCTCTCTCTCTCTCTCTCTCTCTCCCTCTCTGCGATTGCCAAATTGTTAACAAAACCCAAAATTTGGAAATATAATTTATGATTTAATCGGATTTCATCATTATTCCACATTTTACCCACAAAAAAAAGAAAAAACCAAATCACATCAGGTCTGCGATCAAAAGAAGGGATCGAATGAAACATTTTTAGTTCAAATAGGCCAGAAATGAAATAAATATTATGAGCAGAAGGTTGAAAATACAAATCGAAATTGAAATGATCATATAAAATATAAAATGATGAAATTTTCAAGTGCTCGATGGGTCTAATATCTAGTAAACCAAAACGTAATAATTTTTTTTTCTTCAGTCCGGTCGCTGTTTTTTTTTTGCGTTCGGCGAAAGAAATGAAAAAAGATTGAGTTATAATAAAAATATATACAGCAAAGTGTGAAACATAACATTAAAAGAAAACGATGGTCAAAACGAAACAGCACGTTATGTTTGATTTTCCGCCGAATAGACAAACGATCGATGATTTTCATTGTGTACAGTTTTTTTGAAATATTTTTTATTGTTGTTGTTGTTGTTGTAACTGAAGCGAATGCATATATTGGTTTCATAGTTCAATTAATGCTAAAAACTATGAAAATACGTAAATTTATATGAGAAACGAAATAAAAGAGAGAACAACACAAGAGAATTGTAAATTATAAAAAATAATAATAATAATAAACATCGACAGTCCAACTAAACATCCGAATACCGCAAGCAAAACAGAATTGGATGTCTGAGGCTTTTGTTTTGAAACTTAATATTAACACTGAATTATTATCGCATTTTATGACATATTTCGCATAAATTTCTCTCATTTTTTTTTCGTATTTATCAGAAAATAGCGTGAACTTTGTATTTGATAATAAATCGGAGCCGTTGTACTCTTTATTCGAAAATGAAATGAAACATTTTTTCGCATCAAACAAAAAACTAACAAAAATTATTATGAACGCAAATGGGCAACGAGCAACCAGATAACTTTGTAAATGCGTGCGTGATTGAATTGAAAGTGATAGCAACAACAATAATAATAAACAATCCGGGAATGGAAATGTTCCAGGAAGAATTTATTCAATAAAAAAAATTGAACGAATGCACAATGTACTTTGAGAATGAATAGTTGTTATCATTGATGTACATATTTGAAGCATAAACCTGAAACTTTCAATCGATTGTAATTTAATCCACTCAATCCAGGAAATGTAATATTAAATATCGATGCTCTAACTACGTGCTCATGAAAACCATCTCAGATGGCAAGCGACAATAAAAAAAAAAAAAAAAAATTTAATCAATTTCTTGAACAGATCTGGATGCGTTTCCATAGAATTGCGAAATTATGATGAAGCCATTCCGTTTCGAGATTTCTTTCGAATTTGAAAAAGGGCTTCTTCATGAATACTAATTTTGTAAATCGTTTAACAAGTTCTGAGGTAAATGAATGGTAAATGATTTTAATTATAGCACATTGTACGGACATGCATGAATTTAATTTGCATTTTTGTTTTTCCGCTTTTGTTTAGTCGTCAATGAACATGAGTCTGCAATAGTAATAATTATCGGTTTTTGTTAAGTGAACTTTCTGGCTTGATGCACGCAATCGTTCTGACTATCATAATAAATGCACCTTTATTCTCACAGAACCACTAATTAGTTCTAAACATCGCAAAATTTGCTGCATAAGCTTCAGAATCAACAATAATAATAAATATTTTTTCTTTTTTTGTGTGTAACATTCCGCAGTTGGCAGTTTTCGATTCTTTTCATTGGATTTTTCTTCTTGTTGGTGGGCAGTTAAAAATTTAATCAACACACTCGAAAGATTAAAATGCGAACAAGAATGAATGTGGTTGAAACCACGTAATGATCAATTTCGGATTCATATAATAGTCGAATTGATCGCACGAATCGCACTGGATTCTTATTCATTGGAAATTAGAATAATATTAATGGATAATTTTACTTTAAAATTTCCCCCATGGTTAGCCAATCGGTGTTTGGTGTTGAAAATTCACAGTCAGTTCTTTGTTTTGTATTTTGTTTTTGAGAACTTTGATCTTAAAATGACTCAACATTTTTGAGCTCATAGAATTCCACCACAAAAAAAAAAATAAATATAGAAACCATGGATTCTGGTTTCAATGTAAGAAAATAGGAAAATTAAATAAATTGATTGAAATCGCAATCAATTTTATTGAACGATTATTATTGTCCCTAACGATGGAACAGCTTTAACATAGAATTCTCATGCAAATCGATCACATTTCACATTGAAAAATAAATAAATTTGTAAAAATAAAAAAATAATCAATATCGAAAACAGAACATTTGCTTACTTTATTTTTGAAAACTGACGAATTTTTTTTTTTTTTTTTTTTACTTTTGGTCAAATCACAAAAACAAAAATCGCAAAATAATAAAAGGACACAATTGAATAAATAAGGAAAAAGAACAGCGAGATAGAGAGAGAGAGAGAGAAAACTGAATAAAATGAATTAGGTCTGTTCTTGACAAGAGCCTACTACAAACTAACCGAAAAACAGTTGCTGTTCCAGTTTAAGTGCAAAACAAAAACATTCTAGCGTGTTGATTGAACGCAAACGGCGGACGCGACTCGCAAACATGGCAAATAACAAAACAATATACCATATCTTACCATAAACAAACAGCAACATTGATCAAAGAAGAGCTAACGCATGGAACGTACAAGGAAGAAGAAGAAGAAGAAGAAGAAGAAGAAGAAGAAGAAATGACACATGCAATCAGCAAACAAAGCCGTTTATTGATGCGATCATGTGAACGGCGACGATCGTAAAGCAACGTGTTGCTCTTGTTGACTTGTTAATACTCTGTTACGCTTCAATATGAACGACAATATGAAACGAATGTTTATAGGAAATCCATAATATAGTGGCTTTACAATTGATCGCATACACATTCCACTGTCATCGCATACCGCACACCGCACATTGCACATTGCACATTGCACATTGCACATGTGTTATTCTAAATGTGTTTGGCTGTGTTATGGTATTATTGTGCACTGAAGTCTCACATGCGTGAATTGATTTGTTGTCTATGAAATGTTCAAATAAATGATTCAGTGACGTAACACCAGATGTACACTGTATGGGAATATAGGACGCCTGACCGCACATGGCTTTGCACTCGATACAATTATTATTGTTGTTGTTATTCAGAAACTCATATTTCAAACCGTGTAATTTAAATCCCAATTACTATGTGAGCCGATGAACAATAATAATTATTTTTTTACAGAGAGAAAAGATTTCCTTTTTATCGATCTATGAATTCGAATAATATTGAAAATACTTAACGGATTGTCATTCAGGATAATTGACCAATCTAAAATCTTGCTGTCATTTCTCTGCTTGAGCAATTTCACATAATTATCTATTACAATTTTTCTGATCGATTCTGCCATTTGATCCATCTTCTTCGTCAAAACGATTTAATCTCATGAATCGAACCATGGGAAATCCAAAAGTTTTCGAAAAATAATTTTTCCATTATTTCTTGTTTTAATGGATATTAACTGATTACAAAATGTTTGTGACGCATATGGAGAAGACTTGACCACAAAATCGAGCATTTTATTCGATTAACGACTTTTTCGCATGGAATGACGGAATATTGAAAACAAATTTCGATATCGAAGATCTTTAAACATTTTTTAATATTTATTTTTACTCAAATTGTGCATGAAAATTTTTGTCATTTATTCCTTTTTGTATTTTATTTTTTCGATTAGTAAACTGGTAATGAAAATAAAATAGAGAACATCAAATAATCAGGAATATCCAGTTTGATCTGAACAACGCTTCGATACAACCGTTTCAAGGTCAAGTTTAATTCAAATGCATTGTGATGAAGTCGCAAGTCGTGAATGTTATTAAAAATCGACTTTTAATTTTGTGAAAGGAACTTACCGGCTCGAGCAATGACCAAAGGTCGAACTATTACAGGAATTTTCATTAGAATTATAATTTCAATAATTTCAAAATAATTTTGATAATAATTTCCTCACTTTCTATAGTATAGTATGTCCGATTGAATGTTGTAACCGATATTCATACTTGCAAATGGCCCACAAATTTAAATTTGAAACTTTTTATGAATAAACTGAACGTATTCCGTTCTGGCAAAATGATTATTTTGACGTTTACGATTAGTCGATGAATGAAAACAAAAAACAGGATTCACAATGAAAGATTGTACATTTTATGAAAACTACTATTTTTCAGCTCCATTTCCAAAATCGGGAATGTGGAGATGGTTGGTCTTTTTTCAATGTGACTCTTTGCTGAATTGAGTTTGAATTGAAGGAATTCCGCATTCGATTTATATATATATATATATATTAAAAAACGGATCAGGTTCACATTGTTTTTGATATTTTGAATGCTGTCGAAATTTGTCATCGTTCTGGAATATTGCCGAATGGTTTGCTTTAATTATTGAGCAGAGTAATTATATCAAGTCAGTATTCCTCTTTCTTTTAATGTACTAAATGTCCAATGTCCATTCATCTTCTATACTGCCTCCGGAAAAAAGGGAATTAAGTTCCATTATTTTGAATAGAAGGAACGCACTTGCTGCAAAACAGCTATTCAAAAAAGAATAGATGACGTGATTGGGATCGCCAATAAAAATTTCGTTTACATTGTTTTTATTTTATTTTATTTTCATATGGAATGCTGAATAAGTGGAATTTGAGGGGAACAAATATCAATTGAAAATTCCTGAACATTTCCAATTCATCGAATGAAACAGAATTCCAAAAATGGATTATAATTGAATTCTCCCAAAAAAAAAAAAAAATCCCAGTCCAAAATAGAACAGCTGTAAATTGACATATAAAGAAGGTATAGATTTGGGTTTGATGTTTCATTTACTTTCACGTGTCATCTAATGAGCATAAAACTTTCAAAATTTCGATGAATTTTACATAAAATCATACAAAAACAACAACAAAACCCTATTATGATCTCATGTTGTTGATTTGAAGGCCGAAATGAGCTATCTGATTGTCAAGCGGTTCTATGGTGTAATGGTTAGCACTCTGGACTTTGAATCCAGCGATCTGAGTTCAAATCTCGGTAGAACCTGATTTTTTTTTTTCTTTCATTTTTCCGTTGATCATTTTATTGATCAAACTATCGATGACTTGGGAAGACTGACAAACGAAATTTTTTTTTTTAATTTTTTTATAATTTTGTTTTCATAACAAATAATCTGTTTTTAAGGAGATTTCCCAAATATTCGATTGAATTTGGTTGAATTAACAATGTTGATAGCATCAGGCGTCATTTGACTTTAAAATAATATATTTAAATGATGAAATATAAACGGGCTACATTCAAATCCATAAATGCATCATTCATTTCATTATTATCAAATATGTTGATTGATGATTCATAGAATTTCGATAGTCGACTGTGTGGTGAAATTGAATCTGGTAACCCGAATCGGACACTTGCCAGTATAGCAATAAAAATAAAATAAACAAAACGCAACACATACTACGTAAAAACGGCATGCAACCAGGGGCACACATCACTCATCACATTCGGTAACGAGAAAAAGAAGAAGAAGAAGAAGAAAAAGAAGAAGAAGAAGAATTAGATGAAAAAGAATTCACCAGCCACTACTATTATGTGCAGTGTGCATTACTCGTGAGTAGTAAAATATACTACGATCGTGTAAATTTTCAGAAACTCATCCACTACATTCATAGTTTTGATTCGATATATGATGCTATATATCGCAATATCTATATGCAAATTTTTACGTCCAGTTAAATAAAAGTTATAAATGGCTGCCAGACACTAGTCTAGACTATCTGCATTTCAATTTTCGAAATGATTGGAAAAATTTCAAAGGAATTCTTCGTCGGGATATGTGTTTTGTGAAGAAAGAAAGGGAAAAAAAATCAAATCAAAATCCATTAGTTTCAAAATGAAGTTGATGTGTTTTTAGATTGAAAAATAGTAATGATATTTTGCTTGTGGTAGAATGATATGAAGTGGAAAGTGCACTATCGAAATATGAGAAATCAAAACAAAAACAAAAAACAAAGAAACAGAATATCGAAAGCAAAAAAATAATAATCCCGATGAATCATTCCGAAAAACTAATTAAAAGAATGAAATTCAGAAACAGAGTGCGTAGTGTCAAAAATTGCCCATAAAGTGAATGAAAAATACATATATTTTTTTTTGTATTTTAAGTGTCGAAATATTTGGTTAGTTGAGTGGCGGTAAGTTTCTGATCAAAATGATTTTCAGTTTGTAGGATTTCAAAAAATCATTATTCAAAAAAAAAAGAAATCATGGAATTTTCGTGCTGTCACAAGTCACAGGTGTAAATGTAATTAAAGCTTTTGTTCGTACAAAATCGATACAGAATACAGATAACAGACTCCTTCACAATGGCAACAATCTTTTCATTTGTGTAGCGCTTTTTATTGAATGTTCCTAAAATAATTTTTTCTTTTTATGCTTTATGCTCATCGATTTTTAATTAAACAAGAAAAAAAAACTTGAACAATTTCATTTCCAAAGTCTCATTGACATATCATCGAATAATTGCATCCAAATTCCATGATAACAGCTTCATCTGAATAAAACACTTAAACACACATACACACAGAAAACTGTCAATTGCCATTCACTTACGTTAACCAATATCGTTACATGCAGATAAAAATACTACATGCACATCGCACATTCATAACAAGCAAAAGCAAAAGCAAAAAAAAGCATCATACAACGAACCGTATATTTCGCATCGCAACACCATCTCTCTTTGGCTTTTAGTGCACTTTTACTGTTATCGGTAATCGTTGTGTTCACATATTCGTGTATGAAATTTACAAGCCCCGCAATATTCGATGAGGAGAAAAGATAATGATGAAATGGCGACCACGAAGATCATTTACAAAGCATAGAAGGATCCAGGAACCATTTTTTTTTTTTTTTTGCTTATCGAATTGTGTATGTCATTCAACATGAGAAAATGTCAACCTCAGTCGTCTGACAATAAGAAATGAGCTCACAAATTCATTTGCATTGAATGAACGACTGGATGGTGAAATAGGATTGACAGACGGATCGAATAAATAGAACAATAACGAATGCAGGAAACATACGAAAATATTCGAATAAAGTTTAGCAATAAAAAAAACAAAAAAAAAATCATTCGAACAGCAATTCAACAATATAAATAATAGTAAAAGTGATAAGTGATAAAAGGCAAAACAAGTGTACAAAGCAGCGATATACGCACATAAAGTGCTTAAAATAAAAATAAAAATAAAAATTCATTTGAATCGGAAAATGTCCAAATTGAATGGTCATGAACAAATTTCATCGAATGAATATGCATCGAATTCGATAAATAGTACAACAAATTCAGTGGGCAGCATGAGCAGCAATTCAATGAGTACAACATTTCCATCAAATCATCATTTGCTTGTTAGACATGCAGCTATTGAAATTATAGCTCCATCAATACAATATCAATTGAATAGCGGAAATAGTTTTGAAATGAATGGAGTGACATCATCGTCACTTAGTGAAGATTCTGGTTTGCCACTCACCACAAATAGCTCAATATCGAGTGGCGATTCAACGCGCATGGGCATTTGTAAATTTGAATTTGAGGTAAGGACTATTATTATTGTTATTATTATTATTATTGAAATACGAAATATGAATACGAATAATTGGAGCCACGAAAATCCAATTGGAAAATGAATGCACAATTTTTTAGCTAGCGACAGAAAGTGATGCTGAGGTGTCTCAATTCGATTCATTGGAAAATTGCTCGGATGGTGGAATGAGTGCAGAGAATTTCAACACATTAAAAAAAAGTTCCGTTGGCGCCAATCGATCCACCGCCTGAATTTCAAGTAAATATTCAATTGTTTTTTGCAACAAATTCACCAATTTGTTTTAAAAAAAAAAAACATTTTTCCTTTTTTCTTTTATTTCAGGATTCGCCACAAACAACGCTTTTACGTTCAACGGCTCTACAAAGTTTCTCAACAAAATTGGCCAAAAATATTGTATCAAATGCAATAACAGTAATGAATACAAACACCATATACGACGAAGTGCCCATTCTAACATTAAAATCAAGATCATTGGAATGTTTGCCCATTGAAAATGGTAGAGATATTTATTCAACACCATTTTATGAACGAAAAGATACCAATGACAATGATACAAATCAAATTTATCATTTTTATAATCGTAACGAAGTTTATCATCATTATCATGCTTATGATATTTATGCTAGTGATTCAATGCTTAATGCACACATTGACAATATTTATGATGTTCCATGTGATGAATATGCAACAAATGAAAGCTGTGACTCATTTATTGCCATTCAAAATGGTGATAATTCAATGAATACATTAAAAGTATCCGAAAAAAGGGAAATAACCAAACCGAAATGTCATCCAAATCAATTGCAAATGGAACGTGCAAATGAAATACACGATTATGATGTGTATTATGAGCAAAAGAAAAAAGGAAAACAACAACATTCTAGTTGTTCAGAAGAAATGCCACCTGAAGCATATTCATCGGCAACATCAACATTGGCATCAAATACGATGGATTCGATAATTCCGTCTGTTTCAAGTACAATAACAAGTCAGTGTCAAACTAAATCATCATCAGATCATGAGGTAAGTAAAAATGTAGCAAATTATTATTTTGGATGTATATGTCAAAAGATAACTTTCATTTCATTTGCATAGACGGCCAGCTGGAGTTTATCGTCGAAAACATCGAATAAAAAAATAAAAACAACAACAACAACATCATCGTCAACCACAACATCGACATCAGTCACCACATTTCAGCATCGCAAAACACCATCCATTCTATATAGCCCATTACATTATCATGCAAACAGTAGCTTATCAACGGGTAATCGGCCAAATTCACGTAATTCATTGAATAGCCGATTGTCCAGTTCACATAATTCACTAACAATATCATCCACAAATAAAGCCGATGATTCAATATTTATAACGCAAGCCATGTCGCATGATGCATTAACTAGCCGTGAAATATCCGATTTTTATAATGTTCCAATTGATTCAGATATTTATGCGTTGCCAATTGATGTGATTCGACCTATTTCCAGTGCTAATTATAAAAATAATAATAATAATAATAATCGAAATGATAAAATAACGCTCAAATCGACGACCGTATCAATGCAAAATCCAATCAATAATTTGCCACAATTGTCATCGAATGTTTCGGGTAGTACATCAATGTTATTGAAAAATAGTACGAAACGATTTCGGGGCCGTTTAAAATATGTACGAAACAATAAAAAACGTAAACGTCAACTTCAATCGTACAATGGTGATTGTTCGAATGGAATTCAATCGAAATCATCTCGATCGAATAATAATAATAATAATAATGGGAATAGCGTAGCTACAAATGAAAATGTTGATAAACGGTACAGTGTACCGGCAAATGTAATCGTTGAACCGATGCACATGACATTGGATGAAGTGAAACGCTTTTATACAAGTTTATATTCAAGCTCAAGCGAATCGGCACTTGAATTAGCTGCGATCACCAAGAATATGTCAAATCAATTCAACAACAACAATAATAATAATAATGAGAATAGCACAATAAACAGCGGCCGCATCAATAAAATGACATTGTCGAGTGCTTCATGTGTGTTCAGCGCATTTGGAAACAAAACAAATAATTCAACGGCCATGAAAAGTGATCGGAATTCAAATTTATCGCATGTAAGTAACACACATTTTCAACTTTTCATTTGGGATCGATATTTATTTTCAAAAAAAAATAATAATAACAATTCGACATTTTCGACAGCTATTGAATTTGAACGTGACAAAAACATCGATTGCATCCCAAACGTTAAATGCAACAAACCCAAGTAATAATAATAATAATAATAATTCGTTAACGAATTGCACCAATGGAAAATTGCCAAATACAAAAACCGTTGCTAAAAATGCATGTAGCATTAAAAAGATTTCATCAGCGCCAAGTATTGCCAAAGAGAATAGCACGGCCAATGTTCAAACAACCACAAAAAAGTCCCAATTTTCAATTAGTTTAAATTTAAAGCAAAAATTTTGTAGCATTTTCCGTTTTCGGAAATCATTTTCATCGCATCATCATACGACCAGTGGAAGTGGTGCCAATCAACGTGGAATCAATTCCGACTATGATACAAATAATAGTGATGCTGATAAAAAAGTCAAATTCTCTACAAGAGCCTTGCCACCTTTACCACCATCAAAGAAAGGTTGATGCGAAGCGGAGCTTCAGGAGCCATAATTTGAATGTCATTAATAAAATTGGGATTTTTATTGCAGGTACTGTAGTAAGCGAACCTCCACCGGCTGAAGAATCAAATAATGTGATTATTGATGCTAATTATGAAGAACGTGATACCAAACGAATGGAAACACAAAATCCAATGGACTTTGCTGCAAACATTGAAAAGGTTAAAGAGGTAAAAATTCATTGGATCTCAATCAAAATTTGCCATAAGCAAAATCATTCATTTCTGAAACAAATTTCGGTACAGTATGGATGGTATTGGGGGCCGATATCAAGTGAAGCAGCCGAAAAAATATTGAAAAATGAACCGGATGGAAGTTTTATTGTTCGTGATAGTTCCGATGATCATTACATATTTTCGTTGACATTTAAATTGAACAATTCGGTACGTCATGTACGTATCGAACAAGATCAAGGTACATTTTCATTTGGATCGTGTGCAAAATTTAAATCCAGAACGATTATGGAATTCATTGAGAATGCTGTCGAAAGTTCACGTAGTGGAAGGTGAGCCAAATCCATTTGTGCTTGCTGCTTAACCATTTAAAATTAAAACAACATTTTAACATTTGTTGTAGGTATTTGTTCTTTTTTCATCGTCGTCCCGAACATGGTCCGATGAGAGTTCAGCTCACAAATCCAGTATCAAGGTTCAAGCATATTCAAAGTTTACAGCACATGTGCCGGTATGTATTCATTGTGTTACGACTTTTGACGACCGAATTGATTGAAAAAAAAAAACAATAATTAAATTTTCAGTTTTGTGATCCGTCGGGCTGTTGTGCGAAAGGATTATTTGAATTCATTGCCGTTACCAAGACGTTTGCTCGACTATTTGAGCTACAAAAATTGCTATTCAGAACAAATTGAGAGCGATAGCTCTCAGTCACCACCACCACCACAGGAAGTATGTACAATGTACACGTTTACAGCGAATGAAATTAATCTGATGTAACTAATGGATTTTGATGTTTAATTCGATTGCAGGTTCAACCGGCAAACAATAATGATGATGATACTGAAGAGCATATTATAATGAGATAGATTCATTGTTCACCAGATTGACATTGAACTTATAGACGTGATGAAATAGTAGACCTAAGAATAATATTTCAATACTGAAAAATATTAGATTGAAATTGTTGAGCCTAGCTCCTCCCTAATGCTTGTGTTATTTGTTCCTTTGGTTGAAAGAGGAGTAAACAATTTTCGTTTTTATTAGAAGAATATTTTAATTTTTTTTTTTTTTTTTGTTGAAAAAACACAGCAATCATAAAAATTCGAAATGATAAAAAGAAAACAGATGATAAATTAGCATAGAAAAAAATAATTTAAAAATGTTTTTATACAAATTACTTAAAACATACGAAGCAATGGAACATTGCCCAGATTGATAAAACTAGTCACAGTTCGATATTATACGAATGAAAAAAAAAAACGAAATGTAAGAGAAAGTAGTGAAACAAAAACATTGAAATAAAATCAAGTAGAAATGAAATTATCAAATCCATAACAAACATTCAATTATTCGAATTCCTCAGTTGTTGGCTTATGGTGTGTATGTTCGATTACCGTCAAAGAGCAGGCTTGCTGCTCTGAGCACAAATGTCAAACACGATATCGGAAAATACAGTAAGCAAAATCATTGCCATTATCATTGAATATAAGTGCACCTGTGTACACAAATATTGCGTGCGAAAAATATATTCTCAAAATTCCCCGAAAAAGTGTTGTCGATTCATTTTCATTTTCATTTTTTTCTTGCGGCTTTAACATAATATTCAAATCGATAAATAAAATAGTTATTTGAAGTTGAATTGAATGTGCGACGCACAAAATAAATATCAATTTCTCAAGGTTGAATCGATATTGAATTCATCAATACGATTGTAATTATAATTATTATTATTGTTATTGACAGTTGACATTTATCTGTTGGCAATTGGAATTGAGGAAAAAGAATTTTTTTTTTTTGTTCGAAACAAAATATGGATAATAGTACACCAAATCACAATCAGGTAACTGAATTCCATTTCATCAGATATCAAAGCATGCATTTATTGGAAAAATGTCCGTTCCGTGTGTAGGATGATCCAAATGAATTACGATTTCGAAATGATTTCATGAATGATAGCGGTGTTGATAATTGCAGTTTTTTGCGAAATGAGGTATTGTGTTCTGTCAAACCACCAAGGCTATTGCTGAACGATGTTCCAATCGATATAACAATCAATCGTACCCTATTCGATCATTCGGCGAATGAATTTGATGAAAATATCGTAAATGCAACCACTTCAAGTGGTATCGGTTCAGAGATAAATGGTAATAATAATAATATATCAGTGGATCAATTAGCATATGTGTCCGGAGATGGCATCATGGGAATCGATGTGGACAATTCTCTGTTGAATAGAGCATTACGTTTTGTGAAACCGCCAAAATTATCACTAAACGATGATATTTCATTCGATCAACCGGAACCGGATTCATCGTCTGATGCAAATGGTCTCGACCAAACGGTTGATGACACGTCAAAAACTTTTTCCAAATATTCAATTGAAGATGGTGTCATTGTCATTGAATCAGATGATGAAGTTGATTCAATCGACACTAAATTGGAACAATTTCTTGAAGCTTATACGCCGAAACTAAGCGAGACACGACTCAAGGCGCTTCAACATATCACCATGGAAGCTGTTAATGCTGAAAAACAATCAAATCCAAAACATTCGATAAGTTTGTACAATAATGATAGGCCGTCAATCAATCAACTGCCATCAACCGATGTTATTTATGATACAGAAGTGATCGATTTATCGGGAGATGATGATCTCTTCAATACCACATTGGAACGCGTTAATAACATTCTTGGTGATTACAAACCAACAATAAGTGAAGCACGACTGGTAAAGCTCCATGATATCAGTATGCAAGTGGTGAAGGTTGAGAAACGAAAAAGTCCAAAACGTACCATGAGCCTATTCACCGAAACACCAGATTCAATTGTCGAAAGGCAACGTCGTCGCGCACCAAAACGTACGATTTCGGTTGAACAATTCATCTGATCATCATTACATCACATCGAGAATCGATCGACCTCGTTCAGGCCAACCATCCAAAAAGCATTGTAAATTGTTTTTTTTTGCTTCTTCCAAATTTAGTAAACACATTATGTTTTAGAAAAAGAAAGAATTAAAACCAAAGAAACCATCCATCGAAATCATCAAACAAACTGAATCTATATCAAATGTAGACTGAATTTGTATTGCTTTCGAATTAAATAAAACATTTTATAATTTCATTTTCAAATTGAATGTTTTTTTTTATTTATGTTCACATAATCCACTTTCACTATTCTTTGTATATATTCGATATATGGATGAATGTAACCAAAGGATTTGATGCAGGTAAATTTCGAAAAAGAAAAAAAAAATCTAATTTCAATTTTTCACTTTGTATAATTTGGGTTGTTTTAGAAAAATATTTCGCTTAAAATGCTTTTCATTTCACTCCTGTTTATGCTGTCGTTTTTGTCTCAGACTGTTTTGTAGGCTAATTAAAACAATTTCGGATCTATGATGGCAATCCAAGCGTTTTTCTAACAATACTTTTGGCTATTTTATTGAATTGATCACGTTTATCTCGCCACATAATGGCCGCATCAACATTTGCACCAGATTCATCGTTCGGTTCTGCCAACATCGATACAACGCTTAGTAAAATCTTTTCAACACTTTGTACAGGACTCCAACGTTCTGCTGACAATTCATAGCCCATTGGATCATCGCCAGGTGCATGAAGAATGGATATACAAACACGACCATCAGCAAAAACTAATTATTATTATAAATCAAACGTAATTCGATTAATATATAACGGTATTGTGCATGGAATGCATAAAAAAAATACAAATACTCACTATTTGGATGAAACATTTCACAGGTGAATTTCATTTTTGGTGGACTTAATGGATAATCGGGAGGGAAAACTAAACGGGCTGGGAAAACACCACCTTCGAAACATGTACCTTCGGGCCCTTGTATCAATGCTTCCCATTCGAAAAAATTATCTTCGCTAATCGGACCAGCTACAATACCTTCTGGCGGATTCAATGTCAACTCTGCAATCGAAGATATAAAAGAAAAAACAGAAAATTGTCAAATAAATTTTTTGACCTTGAATCAAACGAATCTCAATTTTCATACAATTGACACGCAATCATTGAAAACAATAGCACTATTTATATTATTGATATTATGACTTACGTTTATATTCGGCCATCAAACGGCGCAAAGATGAACCAGCCATTTTTGTGGATTTTTATTTTGTTTTTGGTGGACAAAACAATAAACCAAATCCAAAATTGACTGTTACATTCGATGATTCGTGGTGCAATGTGTGTAATTTCACTAATATTTAAAAAATGATAATATCGAAACAGAATCCAAATGAGTTAATGTCGAAAAAGAATTTAAAAAAAAGAAAGAAGGTAAAACTCAATGCAACAACAACTAACACAAAAACAGCACTGAACAATACTTGTTAATCGTATTTTGAGTGTATTTGAGGTATATTAATATCGAAAAGGGGTTTCCAATTAGTGACCAACTAAGACAGTAACAACAAATATATGGGTATCTATATTGATAATAACAAAATTAAATTGCAAATGTATCGATAGAAATGGGCAAATCTTACATAAATTCGTTCCATATGTGTGTACAATTGATTTCACACTGTTTTTCCTTATGGTTTGTTTCTATTGCTTTATTTTTCGAAAGTCTCTTCAATTTTTTTTTTTTTTTATTCTTTCTGTGAATGCTACACAAATATCAACAATATTTGATAGTTGACATTTCACAAATTCACCATTGGTGGTGCCACTTTACGATTCGCTCATGCAATATTTCATTAAAAAAAAAAAAATGAAAAATAATTTTCCAAATGTGCAGGCAAAATCATTTTATTCTCGAAGATTCATTACAATAATGTGTATTTGTTTTTCGATTGTGATAATTTTCCGAATTAAGTATTCCAATGAATACGTGGAGGGTGATGAATATTTGCACTTCAACTGGCAACACTAAAACTGTATGGATTAAATCGGTTCATCTTTATACAATCTGTCAAAGTCTAATCACTTGTGTGCCTTGTGCTACTCTATGGTTTGCCGTCATTTTCGTAAAGCATTCACAACAGACGCACATGTATTATATCGTTTGGTGCGTGCCAATAGATAGTCAGTCAACGGAATAATAATTTGATTTTCGTTGAATATTTTAGGGAAAATAATTAATTAAACCAGAGTATTCTGAACACACAAATAAGTACAAAATGTTTGTTTTATACGAAACTCCGGCAGGTTATGCCATTTTTAAGGTAAGTCTTATCGAATTATTCATTCAAAAAAAAAAAAAAAATGCAATCCGCCCAATATTTGGGGTTATGTTGATGCACGTGTTGCAGAACATGTGGTCAGTTCACTTTTTTTTAAACTTTTTTTTTCTGTGATTAACGATTGATTTTGTTTAATTTTACAGCTTCTTGATGAAAAAAAATTGGAACAAGTTGATCATTTATATTTGGAATTCGAAACACCAGAAAAAGCCAATAAAATGTAAGTTAATTGTTGTTGTTGTTGTCCATTGTGGTCACATTCCCGAAAAGCGGCTCTCGTTCCCTTCACTGAATCGAAATCAATGTTCAGAGAAGTTAAGAGATCATTTTCGTCGCAGATTATTTTTTCATTGAAAGAGCATTGCTTCACACAGAAATCAATATCGAAGTTATGAGATTTTCGGTTTTTACGTGTGCTTACACTCCAGCCATCCATCCATCCATCCATACATCCTGCATTTGCTATTGTGTGCTAACCTAGTGATTTTTTTTCTCTCATCATTTTCTCGATTTAGTGTCAAGTTGAAACATTTCGAGAAATTCGGTGACACAACTGAAGCATTAGCGGCCGCAACTGCCACTGTCGAGGGAAAAGTATCCAAAATTTTAAAGAAAACGCTTAAAAAATTGATTGTTGATGAAGTTCAAGATCAGCTATTGGTTGCCGATGCAAAATTGGGCAGTGCTATCAAAGATAAATTGGATATACAATGCATGGCCAACAATAGCGTTCAAGAATTGTTGCGATGCATTCGTTCACAGAGCGAAAGTCTTTTGGCCGGTTTGCCAAAAAAAGAAATGACCGCCATGGCTTTGGGTTTGGCCCATTCATTGTCACGCTATAAACTCAAATTTTCACCGGATAAAATTGATACAATGATTGTGCAGGCACAATGTCTGTTGGATGATTTAGATAAAGAACTGAATAATTACATGATGAGAGCACGTGAATGGTAAGTAATTTTTTTTTTTTGATTTTATTTTACATGATATTGATAAATATTCGAAATGAAGTTAAAGATTTAATTCAAAAATATAAAAAATGATATAAAGCTTTCAAATGATGATCACCCACACCTTGGTTTCGCTTAAAAAAATATCTGATTTTAATTAGATGATTAAACCATTTTTCTCTTGGCTGTCTGATGAAAGCTTTTCGATTGACTATTGATAAAGTATTTACTACGCAAATCACTAATTGAAGGCAATTTGATGTTCTTTGAAATAGGTACGGATGGCATTTTCCTGAACTGAGCAAATTGATCACTGACAACATTGCATTCGTCAAAACGGTGAAATTGGTTGGAACACGACAAAATATGTCCGAATCAGATTTGTCAGACATTCTACCAGAAGATGTTGAGGAAAAAGTGAAAGAAGCCGCTGAAATATCCATGGGAACGGAAATTTCCGAAGAAGATATTCTTAATATTCAATCACTTTGTGATGAAATTTTATCAATCAATGAATATCGTACACATTTATCGGACTATTTGAAAGCTCGTATGTTGGCCATGGCACCAAATTTAACAGTTTTAGTTGGTGAAACAATTGGAGCTCGTTTAATTGCACATTCCGGTTCACTCGTCAATTTAGCCAAGCAACCAGCCTCAACTGTTCAAATTTTAGGTAAATTTCCTATTTTGAATCGATTTAATTTTTTTTTTGATTGATTGCAAACATGATGATAACATAGGTCTGGTTTCGCTTAAAATTTATACCAAATGAAATATGGTCCAACATCCATGTTGGAGTCTGTTTTGATTATTTGACCTTGGCTGTCTGAAGCATATTATTCTATTTAAATAACATAATTTGATAGCAAATCAGAATATAATCGAATCTAATCATTTGTTTTATTCCTTTGTTTTATAGGTGCCGAAAAGGCTTTGTTCAGAGCATTGAAAACAAAGAAAGACACACCAAAATATGGTTTGATCTATCACGCTGCACTAATCGGTTCGGCCAGTTTGAAAAACAAAGGAAAAATGGCTCGTTCATTGGCCGCAAAGGCATCACTTGCCACCCGGCTAGATGCATTCGGTGAAGATGTTGACTTTGAATTGGGTATTGAACATAAAGCCAAACTAGAAACACGTTTACGTTTGCTCGAAGAAGGCAATTTACGTAAATTGTCCGGAACCGGTAAAGCAAAAGCCAAATTAGAAAAATATCACGTAAAAACAGAAGTGTTGAGCTATCCATCAGAGGCTGACAGCACGTTACCAACAACAAGTGGTAAAAAACGTAAATTAATCGAAGAAATTGACCAACAAGATGAATCTGGTGAAATCGAAACTAAACAAGAGCCACAAGACGATGAATCCGGTGAAAAAAAGAAAAAGAAGAAGAAAAAGAAGAACAAAGATGCCGAATCTGAGCTGGATGACAGTTTACAGCCACCTAAGAAAAAAATCAAACCTGAACGCGAACCAGAAGCTGATGAATCGATGGATGTGACAGCCGAACCAGAACCAGAACAAGTTACCGGTGAAAAGAAAAAGAAAAAAAAGAAGAAGAAGAACAAGGATGCCGAAGACGAATAAAGTTATAGCTAGCGACGATGTTTTGTTCTTATTTTCATTATCTTTAAGGTCATACACAACAACAACAACAACAACAACAAAACTTATAATTTTTTTACAACTTTATTTTGTGTATTCAAATTTTAGATTAGAAAACATAAAAAAAAAAATACCGAAATAAAATCGCAAAATTGAATAAATACTAAATTAGATTGTGTTTAACATTAAATTAGACCATAGAATTTAAATGAAAAATTGTCTTCAACAAATTGGCCACACGAGCAATAATGATAATGATCGATGGTGCTTTTGACTAATATAGTAAGTTAAAGTCTATACACCATTAACACAATCATTGGATGTGTCGATTATTTATTTTTCATTTTTCTGATGAATCAACCAAAATAGATTTGGACAATCGTTCATTTCCTGGGCTCTAATTTAACGATATATTCAGATGTGCGAACAAATTTGCATTTGAATAATAAACAGCGTAATACCGAAACATTTAGTCGCTGGGACGGAAACAAGTGTTCTCGCATGCGAACTATGCATTTAAAATTTTAACTTCTGGAATTTTATGCGTCAAATTAATACGCAGAATTTTTGCCTTAATTAAATTAAATTGAATCCGATGCGCCAATTTCAGACTAGTAAATAATTTTTTTTGATGCATCAGAAACAACCAATTCACATTCATAATGCGCACGTTCAGCTGAAAATGGAAAAAAAGCCAAATCCAAAAACGTAGTAAGTGATAAAAAATAATAATTATTATAATCGAAAATAACGTCCCCGAATTGCCTAACAAACTGAACAACCAATATGAATGTAGACAACTTCTAATAGTCCGTAGTCCGCAGCATTTCTCAATCAATCAAAAAAGAAAAAGAAAGGAAAAAAATTGATAAACTCGATTGTTAGCCATCGATTTACTCTCATTTATCAATCATCAAGTGCCTGGGCGTTCACTGATAATTTCCAATACGGCGACACCAAAGTTGTTGCACAAAAACTGGAAAAGACCTTATATTTAGTTTAAGAAAAAAAAATTAAATTAAATTAAATGGAATCTAAATCAAATTCATTTACAATCCAATGAAACGAATCGTATATACATTGAGTCTGAAATTCAAACTAGTTTCCAAGTGCCATACAGCAGGTCAAGTAATCGAAAATAGATTGATTTCCTTTGCTGGAGGCTTTGAATGTTTTTTTTTTCTTGAAATCATCACGCATCAAAAGAATGATGAATAAAAGAGAAAAATTGAAAAATCTCAAAATAAAAATCTAAATATAACGAAAATCTATGCTTATTTATTACATACGGGGCCGAATGGCGAAGGAAAAAAAACATATTTTCAATCTCAACTATTGCCGTCATCGCTTCATCGTTTTCAATTTTCAATAAACAATTTTAAACTGACTGGAAAACATTGAAAAAAAAAAAAATGATTAGGCTCAAAATCACAAGCAAAACAAAATTGCTACAAAAAAAAAGAATTTTACGTATGATGACGTCCATTGACGTCAAAAGTTCATACAGATAGTGGAAGTTCATCGATCCAATTTGAATGTTTATTGGTTCTAACCACGTTTGAGCCGTAACTGGTTGAATTCAAATAAAATAAAAATGCGATTAGAACGCGTATTTTGCATATTTCATTGAAACGGAACGAAAAAATATCAATCCAGTTGATGTCATGTGTCCGATATGAAAGACAAGTTGATGACGAGAACAATACAATAAAAATGAATTTGTTTTTCTTACAAATTCTTTGGAACAGTGTTGACTGAAGGATTTTCTATCCGAACATTTGGATATTTAAGTTGTGAGATGACATTGAGCTGTAACGAACAAATTAATGGGAAAGTGCATGTAATATTTTTTGGATTTTGCATCATTGGCAATTACCAATAAGCAATTAACGATAATGTAGAAGAAATGTTCCGTTTGCGTGTTTTTGTTTTCATTTTGTTGGTTACATAATCCACTACATGCGGGTACCGCAAAATGCGCCGTTGTTCCGTTCCTTGAATCAGCTGATTCGTGTGTGCAACACTAAGTTGCACGTTTATGTATTTGTGTACGTATAAATGTTTTCGATATGGCTTATTATACGATACACAAAATGCGATTCACGCAAACCTTAGCCGATTCAATGAAAGAAAGAAATGAATACGTTTGTTTGTGATATTCGTTGCGTTTAAAATATAAATCATTTAAGGAAAATGTTCAATAGGAAAAAAGTTGATGAATTAAATGCCATTCAAGGAAATGATAAAAATGTGGCTTTCGTTTCAATGCTAAATTGAACATTAATTTTCTACAAATTTTTATGACATGACATACAAACTGTAAACAGTTCCTCAACATTAGTCTTCAATTTAAAATGTTATATTCTTTTTGCTTATAATATTATTATATAAAGTGAACTTCAAAAGAGTATCGCTTATCTATCGTTCAACGTATAAAGATAAAAGGAAACCTTATGCACACCCAAGACCTATAGACTCTGAATCTAGGTGCTTAATGTTCAACATTCTATCGTTTAACTTCCCCAAATAAACGAACGAAAAAATTTCTTCTAATTTTGCCCGATTGAAAACTCAATAGCCCATAAAGTGAACAATTCAATCAAAAAAAAAAAAATAGAATGAAAAAGAGGAAAGAAACGAGAGAAAAAAAAAACAAATTACCATTCGTCGTCATTAATTGCAAACATCTTGTTTAACTGGTTTTTTTTTTCTCGATCTTTCATAATATTTTACAACTAACGCGTGGCATCACCAATCGTACGATAATAATAATAAGATCGCACAAGAAACAAAAACAGATTTGATTTTTGTAAAATTTGTCAATATTTTTGTTTATTCCAAATTCCCAATTGAATAATAATAACCCTTTGTCTCTGATTTCCAGTTTCGGTTTCCAATGACAGTCCATTCGCCATTTCAAAAGACCTGATGTGCACAGAACGAAATTTTATCTAATTTCTGTTCGAAAAAAACGAAGGCATTGCATGTTAAACTAATATTAAACGCTGAACACTGAATGACCATTCTGAATGTGAATTCAGTTAAGAAGTAAACAATTTAATTTGAACTAAATGACCGATTCAGTCTATTGGGTCAGAACTGATGGCAAAAATGAGAATAAAAACTATTTGAAATAATTTTGCTTCCTTTTTTTCAAACGGCTCGGCTCAAACAATGACAAATAAGTCATTTCAAAATGAAGAGCAATCATTGAATTAGTTGATTAATTCTCTGAAAACTCGGCATCGAATTTCATGTTTATTTAAATTGATCATGCAAATCACATAATTCAAATGTCAATCGTTTCATATGATTGTTTTGAAGAAAAAAACTTAATATCGTTTTTTCGTCTCTCTCTCTCTC
>GL502418.1:61529-76230 GCA_000149185.1 Mayetiola destructor
ATTCGTTGGGTTGATGCATGAGCACATTAATTGGCTTAAGCGGCTTTCAAATAGATTTTCTTATAATAATGTTGTATCAATAATAATAATAAAAATCAGTAATCAGCCATGCATCGTCAATGATGAGGGCAGTGCCAATTGCCAATTGAAAGAAAAAGTTTGAAGTCATGTTTGTGCACTTTGTATGCTTCATTTCAATTCCTAATTATGGATCAAAATGTAATTTATCATGGAGAAAGATTTCATAATAATTGATACATATAATTGAATATTTCCATTGTTACAAATTTTCGATGAAAAACCAGATTTTTGTATGCTCGAGCACCCAGTAAATGCTCACAAACGCAGCTGGATCAAGTTTTTTTCTGCCCTTTACTGCTTTTGCTTTTATTTTTTCGTTTTTATTTTATGCTTTTTTTCTGTAATTTCACTTTCATTTTTACAATCGCTGATTATTATTATTTATAGGGTTCGTCACCTGTGTGTTTTGTTTAGACATTACTTCCCGTATGACAATTAAAAGAAAAAAAAAACAACAACACAAAATTACCACTCAAACGAAAATGAAATTATGTAGCCAAAAAGAACGGCAATCGGCCAACCAAAAGATGGTTGAAATATAGAAGATGTATTTGGTGACTACCAATGTAATTAGTCATTATTTATGTACAATTTACTTTAGTACTGGTCTCAATTTTTAGAGTTGAATCAACTTCAACATTCCGTGAATTTTTCATCCACTTCAAATTTGAATACAAAAAATACTTAAAACCGAAAAATATTAATAAAATTCCCATTTTCATTTTCATTTTCATTTTAATTTAATTTTTATTTACATTTTCATTTTTGATTTTGATTTCGATTTCATTACAGTCATACGCAGCCAAAAATCCAGACTCACAGCAATTACTCGACAATGTGAATAATAAATATTATTTCTATACACGAACCCGAGGCCTATTCCGAATTTGCTATCCAAAAGAGCGACCACCAGCATCTGCCGGTAAGTACTAATTCAATGTTCATTCATTGTCTGACTAACATAAGTGAATGATGGATCCATCAATTTCAATGTATTTTTCACTCAACTGTGAATGAATTCTTCGATTGAAAATTTCGATAAAATGCGAGTTAAGTCTATGTGTTTTTTTTTGATGTATTATCATACATCATACATCATACATCATGCCGGATAAAATGAAACAAGTATATTATAATTCAATTGAAGCTGAAAAACTTTGGTATTCTTTCAACGAGATACACACAACCTAAAACGACAGTCATTTGCTACTGGAACCATAAATATTGTGAGAAAACTTTCAAATTTCACACGGAAAAATGAAACAAAATTAATTCATATTTTGCACACGACACGTACCAAATTCTATTTGGAACAGCATGTCGGCCTGAAGATACTATGCGCCATATCTCAAAATCAAATTGAATCGAAACGATTTCATCTTCAAAATGATTGCAAACAATCAAAATATGTCATTTTATCAATGATGCGAAATCAAAACATTTGCCATTTGTTGCACCGCGTATTTGTTATACATTCTTCCACTTGTGTTTAGTTTTTTATGTCACTTAAGCGATATATACGATTGACAATATCATCACAAATTACATACGATCAAATGGCAATGTGCAAAGGAACGCATAAATCATATATGAAACTATTGCAGATTGGCTGCGATGAAAAGTGGCAAACTTAAAAAAAAACAACTTTGTTTGTGATAAGACACGAAGTGAAATTCAATTCCAAAGGAAGAAAATAATAATAACCGAAAACAATGTAAGGAATCCGCTTTCTATCGTACACCAGATGTATTCACAATATCACATAGCTCATCAATTATTATTATTATATTGTTATTTTGCACTGGTACAACAGAAAGTGATAGCAAAAGCGATAAACCTCATCAGACACGAATTTTAATAAATAAAATAATAATAACAAATAAAAAAAAACAACCTTTCGAAGAAAAGGGAATGAAATGCTTCAGAGCATTCAATTGACGTGGTGCTAATCTGCTAATAAGAGAAACCACAAATTGCGCTGATGCCGTCGCGATCGTTGATACCATACAGCTAATTGCAAAAGACAAAAGAAAAACATTTAAAAGAATTAGAAACGATTGAATTGCCGCGTGGCCCGGTTTTGAATGACGCTCATTCACGTACAACGCCTTTTTTCCATATTGATGATTCATAGACACTAGCCAAAGTGAAAATCATCACAATAATTGAGACATTTCATTCAGACTTGCAATAAAAATCGACATCGACACCAATATCATCAACACCAAAGGCCAACAACAGCAGTCAGCAGCGTTGAACTAATGTGCGATGTATTTGTTATTTTGATATGTGTCATAATTTGATTTGAGCTCCATCAATCTGATCCATTGTTTTCAATTTTAAATTTTTTTGGTTTTCGATTTTTATTTTCATTTGCTTGTTGTTTTTAATTTTTTTCTTTTCCATGTTCGTTTTCATCACGGATGGCTTGCAGTTGAGATTTATTTGTCGCCGGTTGAGACACATTGCTCGAATATTGACTATTTCCCTGATATGGATGATGAAAAATCGTTACATCCAAATGATGATGCCATCACACGTTTACACTTGGCACGATCATGTATTGCTCTATTCGTATTGAGGTAAGTCGAATTTTGAAGAAGTTAAAAGTTTGAAGTTGAGAAGAACACAATGGCCATTGAATCACAAATGAAGTGATATTCAACACATCCGAAAAATGTTTTTAGACGAAAAACTATGCGAACGATCTTGGTTGTAATGCATGTTTTGACTACTTTTTGCTTCGGTTTGATTGCCGTTGTTTTAGTTTAAGAAACGATCTCACCAGAAGATCGCAACTTGAAATGATAAAAATAATAATAAAATAAAAAAATAGTAAAAGAATATACAACGTACTAAATATATCTACATGTTGAAGAGAAATAATCGAGCTACGTAACTAGTTCAATTTCAATTGCGACCTTAACTAGCATAACGAATGGCGAATATAGCGCGCACTGACACCAATTCAACTTGTTCAATAAGCACACATGAATCACGCATGAATCACAGTCGTGAATCAAATGAAATAGTTTTTTGTTTTGTTCTTTATTTTTTTTTTTTTTTCATTTCGTTTCGGTTTGAATATTAGCATTGCATGTGCAATGTGCACCATTTGTTCTTTCAATCAGCGCTTTCTGTTCTTGATTTGTGTGTCTTTTTCTATTTCATTTGATTTATAATGCATTCTGTTTATTGGATCATGAATTGATTACTGATTTCTGATTTTTTTGTTTTTTTTTCTTCATTTTGCAGTTTTATTTCCGTGTTTTGTGGCTTCTGTACTGGTTTATCGGGATGTTGGCGTCGATCGGCTGGTGCAATTACTGCTACGGCTATTTTGATGCTTTTAACATGTTTGCTGGCGGCTGGTGCCATGGGACTTTGGCATACAGTTGAATTTTTCGAAAAGGTGCATTAGCAAATGAAATGACTCGGCTAAATATGAATTTGAACTAATTAAATTCCTTTTTCATTTTTTGCATTTTCATTTTTCAAAACAACAGGAAAAGGTCATTGGCGATGAATTCTATCAATCGTGGAACACTATTTTGCAAACAAATACACGTATCTCATACGATTGGTCATATGTTTTGGCTTGGGCTGGAGTTGCATTCAGTTTAGTTGCTGCCATATTGTTATCTGGTGCAGCTGTCTGTTTGCGCAGCGAACGTGACAAAGAAGAACAACTAAATTTACAATATTTGATGCCAGGTTGGTTATAATAATTAATTGCTCATTTTCACATCTAAATCATTTCTAGCGGAAAATTAATTCTGTGAACAATTTGATGGTGATGAATGCTTAACGCTAATAATTCCTCAACACGAAACGAATCGATTCAACGGTTTAATTAATTCATCGTCTTATGTAAGGCGTAATGAGATTTCGGAATTTTTGCGAGTGAATAATTAATTGTTTCAGTTGTTACAATTGTTTTGACATTATTATCTGATCGTTTTGATCTTTGAAATCCAAAATTGAAATGTTGTCAAAACTTGTAAAGAGCTATTTAAAAAACCGGAGACAAGCGGAAAGAGGAGGAATGAATATTTTGAATTTGAGATCATCGTTACGTTGCGCTACCCATAGATTTGGGTCAACACAAATATTGTTCGCTCTTCTTGGACGAAAAATTTTCAATGACCGGATTGTAATGAATTTCTTTTATTTTTTGGCCATGTCGATTTCTTGACCATTGTTAATCATGATTTTCTTCCAGTGTTTATTTGTTTCATAAAAAAAAAATAATCCAAATAATCTCCAGATTCGATGGAATTCATAAAATAGAATGAATTTTTCGCCTCAGCGCATTTCGAGAGTTAAGAAAATTTGACATAATGCTGCCACATTGACACAAAACATTTCATTATGCTTGAACGATTTTAGATTCGTTCTCGATCTGATCAATTGTTGTCTATTGTTGTTTACCATTAAATTTGCTCATATCATCATCACTGAAATTAACTTTTTTTTAAATCTGTTCAGTGTACAGCCGAGATTTGTTTGATTGGATTAATTGAAAATATTTTATCATTTTTATTTCCAGTTTATCCACAAAAGCAGCCACCATATCCGTACCCAGGCGGCTATCCACAGCCAACCATGTATCCAGTCCACAATATGTACCATGGTTCTCAATACGGTCCATACAATTATTAAAAACATGCATGAGACAAAAAAAACTGAAACTATCAATTAAACAAATGACAATCGAGCAATGAACGACTGACGCTTGCAATGGAAGACAATTGTCTTGAGACTTTTACAACAATTACAACAACGAACTGGTGACAAGTGACAAACAGTGAATAATTGAGATTTAATCAATTTTAGCCTGTAGCAACATTAATTAGTTTGCAATTACTATGCTGAGATGAGACATAAGAAGGAGAAGAAGAAGAAGACGAGAAAGAATTCTATTAATTGTAAAGACATTTGATAATTTTAAAATGTATTCATTTTACTCGACATTTAGATGAATCGATTCTGTGTGAAAGTTATTAGAAGAAAAAAAAACGAACAAAAACGAAACTTTATCAAAACCGACGATGACATATGATATTTAGGACAAACACAAAATCTTTTTAGAATAAATTTAAAATTAAAATGAATTGGAAATTTATTAAAATTGAACAAATCGAAAGAAATTCTTTTTTTTTCACACAATTTAGTGGGCTTGGGCCCAATTCGAACCAGCGCGATATGAATAATTAATAAGTTATAAATGTATTGGTCATACTACGATTTAACTGATGGAAGACAGTGGAGACTTTTACTAGCTTTTCGAAAGTCAACAAATAGATTTATGTTTATTATTTCGTGGTCGAATCGAATGAAATGAAAAATAAAAATTCAACAAAAAACTGACAAAAATAATGGAACTCGTTTTTTGTTTTCTCAATCAAATTTATTATTATTTTGAATATGTCATAATGCAATCGATTCGATAGAGAGGTGTTCGCAAATCAATCTGGTTTCATCGGAAGATGAGTGATTACGATGGAATTTCGGAACTCAAATTTCAAAACAAAATGAATTGGTAAAATTTATTATTATAATTGAATAAAAAAGGTGAGAAAATAATAATAATTGATTGAAGTGCATTCACTGAGATCTATCGTACAGGCAAATTGGTAACTATTTATTATGGAAGAGACTTGGCTCGAACAATTGAAGTGATTTACATAATAATCAAACTTTGAAGCTCTGTTTGAAGACATGGTGATTGGTACACATTGCTGTCAGCAATATCATGTGAACGGATGATGGCAACGTATTCAAGTTCCACTCGCCTGAGTTTCCTTCGTTCATCAAAACGATAACTATTTTAAAATTCGGGATAGAATCCAGCACTTCTTTCCAATTGCCATCATCCATACAAACCATATAAAAAAGAAGCCAAAGGAAAAAGTCAATTTTGACTGTCTACAGCCGCTTAGAAAAAATATTTGTAAAAAAAAAAATCATTCAAATAGTTGATTGTGTGTGTCATGCTTGTTGTTTATTGTTTTTGTGGCGATTATTTGAAGTGAAAAATTACATTTGAATCAGAAAAATGTAAAATATTGAAGCTAACGTTTTGCATTTATTTTTAATACATTCGTTCAATTTTTTTTGTTTTTATTGATGTTTTTGAATTTTCCTAAACTTTGATGTTTTGTTTTTTTTTTTTTTTATTTGTCAGTGTAATGTTTTCAACAAAAGCATGCCGTTATGGTTGATGATATTATTCATCATTGTGCGTTGAAGAAAGTTAATATTCTTCGTTGCCTTCGTTTTCGCCTTCGTTGGAGTCCATTCCAACTTCTGTGAATATAGAAAAAAATTCGATTAATAAATGATTTGTCCAAAAATTATAAAAATTAAATAATAAATGAGTGTTTTTGACACTTGCCTTCGTAATCCTTTTCAAGGGCAGCAAGATCTTCACGAGCTTCGCTGAATTCACCTTCTTCCATACCTTCACCGACATACCAATGAACGAAAGCACGTTTAGCATACATAAGATCGAATTTATGATCCAAACGAGCCCATGCTTCAGCAATGGCTGTTGTATTTGACAACATGCAAACGGCACGTTGAACCTTGGCCAAATCACCGCCTGGTACTACGGTTGGTGGTTGATAATTGATACCAACTTTGAAACCAGTTGGACACCAATCAACAAATTGAATGCTACGTTTGGTCTTAATTGTTGCAATAGCTGCATTAACATCCTTTGGTACAACATCACCACGATACAACATACAACATGCCATATATTTACCATGACGTGGATCACATTTAACCATTTGGTTAGCTGGTTCAAAGCATGCATTGGTAATTTCAGCAACCGATAATTGTTCATGATAGGCTTTTTCAGCCGAAATGACTGGAGCATATGTAACCAATGGAAAATGGATACGTGGGTATGGGACCAAGTTAGTTTGAAATTCAGTTAAATCCACATTAAGAGCGCCATCGAAACGCAATGAAGCTGTAATTGATGACACAATTTGACCAATCAAACGATTCAAATTGGTGTATGTTGGACGTTCAATGTCCAAATTACGACGACAAATATCGTAAATGGCTTCATTGTCAACCATAAATGCACAATCGGAATGCTCAAGTGTTGTGTGCGTGGTCAAAATTGAATTATATGGTTCGACAACAGCAGTTGATACTTGCGGTGCTGGATAAACGGCAAATTCTAATTTTGATTTTTTGCCATAATCAACGGACAAACGTTCCATCAACAATGATGTAAAACCTGAACCGGTACCACCACCAAATGAATGGAAGATCAAGAAACCTTGTAATCCAGAACATTGATCAGCCAATTTACGAATACGATCCAAAACCAAATCGACAATTTCTTTTCCAATGGTGTAATGACCACGAGCATAATTATTGGCAGCATCTTCTTTGCCAGTGATCAATTGTTCTGGATGGAACAATTGACGATAGGTTCCGGTACGTACTTCATCGACGACAGTTGGTTCCAAATCAACGAAAACGGCACGTGGTACATGTTTGCCGGCTCCAGTTTCCATGAAAAAAGTGCTAAATGAATCATCATGACCTCCGATAGCTTTGTCAGATGGCATCTGGATTCAGAAGGAAAATAAAAAAAAAAAAAATAAACGCAAAAATTTAGCAATTCGCTTTCGATCATGTTTTGATTTTATTCAAATAAAAAATTTATTTCACAAAAAAAGAAAATTAAACTTACTTGACCATCTGGCTGGATACCGTGCTCCAAACAGTACAATTCCCAGCAGGCATTACCGATTTGGACACCAGCTTGACCAACATGGATTGACAAACATTCACGCTGTAAATGGAATGAAGGACAAAAATCATAAAAAAATTACCATCGAAAAGTAAAAAAAAAAAAACCAAAAAATGTATGCCGCATAAAGAGAAGTCGACTTTGTTTTCAAAATGACATCATTTCATTCAAAATCAGAAGACAGAAAAAATAAAATAAAATTTATCGCGCACGGAAATCAGGTCGCCATATTTGGTTAAATCAAGAAAATCAATCCTGATGTAAGCCTCAGCCCACTTAATAGTTTGTGAATATGGTAAGTATATTGTATGTATATGTAAAAGCGATCAACGATTTATTTGAAATGTCGCCGTGGGAATGAAAGACACAAAAACATAACCATATTTGGTATTGTATGTGCTATTCACTTTTATGCGGTCGATGCTCATATACGAATGGATGGAAAAATTATTATTTTTAATTCGACATTCGACATGCAACAAATGTAATGAGAACAATCGTATGATTCATAGCGCATCAAGTACGCACACTCAAATCATTTACATGGAAAAAAGAAAAAGGAACGGAAAAAAATTGAAAGAAAAAGAAGAAGACGACGACGAAGAAAAAAACCGTTTGATGCAAAAGCATTGGAATCTAACACGTATACATGAACTCGGTAACGTTTAAAACTGACTGTAGGCTGACGCCCATGTTTTTCCTGCAGCCGCCATTATGAACATTTAAAAAAAAACGAGAACACAACCGGACCATTAAATGCCGAATAATCTGAACAATCTGTTCCTAATTTTATGAAATTTTCAACTTTTTCGCGATAAAATCGAAAAAATGATGTTTTCGATCGATACATTTCAATGGAAAATCGATATTTCCGAGGATTTTGCGGTGAAAATTTTTATTAAAATCAAAGTAATCTATGACTTATTTGTTCTCTCTACGTTTTCGGAACTTTCACATTTTTCATATACGCGAAAATATTCATTATTTTATCGAAAAATCAATTTAATATTTAATTTGAAAAAGGAATTAAATAAATTAATAATAAAAATACAAATAAATACGAAAAACTTACCATTTTGATTGAGTTTTTGTTCTTTTATTTTTCACTTCACAAAAAAATTGAGAAAATTAGCTTTGTAAAAATTAGCTTGGAATTGCTTTAGTTAGCGTTGCAATGTGTGCTCTTCTAAAACAAGACGAATAATGACGCCATATTCGTTGAGCACTCGTATTTATAGGCGCTGCAAAAATTTTAGTGTTGCCTGCATCGAAATTCGGTTGAATTTGTGTAGATTTGAGCATCTGCCGGTTGCGTTCAAAACATCGAATAATATCATCGCATTGTAGACAAACCGTTTTTTTCCCCGGTGTCAATTAATTCGAATTATGGTTCTAAATGGGTTCAATTGATATTGTTAATAAAAACTAACAAATAATGGAAACTGAATGAACGCTCTTTTATTTTGATTTTTTTTTTTTTTTGGTGAATTATGTCTGTTGCTTTATTTTTCCTTATATTTTGGTTAAACTACTACATTTTTAAAATCCAACGAACGAGAGATTAGGAAATTTTATTGTTTAGAAGAATTTGAATAAAATTGATAAAAACATAAAATTTACATAGAAATGAGTTGAAAAATAGAATGATTTTTTTTTTTTTTTTTTTCTTTTTTTTTTTTTCATAAAACAGCATAGCTCGAATGAGTTTTAATGCATGCATAACATTCTTCTGCCGGCAGAACGATAAAATTTATTCAAAATATGGCAAACACAAGTGACAAGAAAAATTTTCGAAAGTTCGTTGAACTATTTGCAATGCTTTTGTTTCATTCGATAAAACGAAGAATGGAAATTGGTGGATGGCAGTGCTTTAATTAAATCATTGTTTTATTCACGTGGTTCGGCTGGATTTGGAAGTTTTTCCCATGTTGGTTCAACGCCCCAAATTTCACGTGCATATTCACTAATTGTTCGATCGCTAGAGAATTTACCGCTTGATGCAATATTATGGATGGCCATTTCCAACCATTTTTTTTGGTTCTATGGAAATGAGACGAAAAATGACGAGATGTATATTAATGTGATGACGTAACTTGTAGCTACAATGAAATCGATTTCAAAAATTTTAACAAAAAATTACTTACTTGATAGGTAGCTGAAACCAAGTCTTGTGCTTTAATGTAATCTTCATAATCGGCCAACAACAAATAACCGTCCCATTTGAGTAAAATATCGGCAATGCCCTTAAATTCATTTGGATTGCCTGGACTAAAGAAACCGCATGAAATTTGATCGACGCATTGTTTAATTTCTGGATTACGATTGTAATAGTCGTATGCATTGTAACCTTTACTTTTAAGATCTTCAACTTGATCGACTGTCATACCGAAAATGAAGATATTTTCTTTGCCCATTTCTTCCATCATTTCAACATTGGCACCGTCCAATGTACCAATAGTTAGGGCACCGTTTAACATAAATTTCATGTTACCCGTACCCGAAGCCTCAGTACCGGCAGTTGAAATTTGTTCAGACAAATCAGCAGCTGGCATTATTTTTTCGGCCAAAGTGACGCGATAATTTTCCAAGAAAATAACTTTAAGTTTGTCACCGATAATTGGATCATTGTTAACAACATTGGCAACAGCACAAATCAATTTAATAATTTGTTTTGCTGTATAATATCCGGGTGCTGCTTTGCCACCAATCATTATTGTACGTGGTGTAATGTTTGCTTTTGGATCACGTTTAATGCGATTGTACAAAGTGATGATGTGCAAGCAATTGAGCAATTGACGTTTGTATTCATGGATACGTTTCACATGAATGTCAAACATTGAGCTTGGATTTATCTTGACGCCGTACTCTTTTTCGAGCAGAGCAGCCAATTTAACCTTGTTTTCTTGCTTAACTTGGGCAATTTGACGTTGAAAGCTTGGATCCTTGGCGAATTTTCGCAAACCGGCCAATTGTTCCAAGTGTACTGGCCACTCTTCGCCAATCTTTTCGCAAATAATTTCCGACAAACCTGGATTACACAATAACAACCAACGACGCGGTGTAATACCATTGGTTTTATTTTGAAATTTAGCCGGTGTCATTTCATAAAAGTCCTTGAAGAGACTTGCTTTCAAAATGTCCGAATGCAATGCAGCGACACCATTAACCGCATGTGAACCAATAATTGACAAGAAAGCCATATTTATCCGTTTGTCACCGTGCTCTTCAACACATGACATTCGACCCAAACGGCTCATATCATCGGGATATTGCTTTTTAACTTGTTCCAAAAACAAGAAATTAATGTGATAAATGATTTCCAAATGACGTGGAAGAATCGATTCCAACAACGATACTGGCCATCTTTCCAAAGCTTCCGGCAAAACGGTATGATTGGTGTATGCACATGTGCGAGTTGTAATATCCCAAGCATCATCCCATGACAATTTCTCAACATCAATCAAAAGACGCATCAATTCTGGTATAGCCATCGATGGATGGGTATCATTCAATTGAATGGCTACTTTGTCTGGGAAATGTTTAAAATCTGTACGAACAGCATCGCGTGAACCGAATTTTGATGATTTGTATCGGCGAATGATGTCTTGAAGTGTGGCTGCGCACATAAAATATTCCTGTTTCAGACGTAATTCTTTGCCTTCAAAGAAATTGTCATTGGGATACAAAACACGTGAAATATTCTCAGCAAGATTACGATCCAAGACAGCTTGAATGTAGTCACCGTCGTTGACTGCAAAATGAGATGAAATAAATTATTAAATAAACTTGATTGAAAGGAATTTTTTCGCTTTTATCGAAAATTTTCTTACAAAATTTCAAATTAAAATCGATTGGACTTTTGGCTGACCACAAACGCAATGTGTTAACAACATTATTACGATAGCCCGGAATTGGATTATCGTATGGCATAGCAAAAACGATCTAAAAAAAAGGAAAAATAATCGCGCATTACAAACGGACGAATGGGATTGCATGTAATGTGGCGGTGGCTCACCTGTGTATCGACCCATTTTTTACCATCTGGTGTATCAATAACACGACCATAAAAGTTAACTGGCAACATATACTCTGGACGGGCCTTTTCCCATGGACATCCAAAACGAAGCCAATCATCTGGTTCTTCTTGTTGTTCGCCGTTTATGATTTTCTGTGCAAAAATACCGTATTCATAACGAATACCATAGCCATAGGCAGCCAAACCTAATGTTGCCATTGAATCCAAAAAACAAGCAGCCAATCGACCAAGACCACCATTTCCTAAACCGGCATCTTCTTCCAAATCTTCAAGCTCTTCAATATCAAGGCCCATTTGGTACATGGATTCATCGCAGGCACCCTCAATACCCAAATTGATCATTGTATTTTGCAATGCACGGCCCATATAATATTCCAATGACAAATAGTACACACGCTATAAATATTGATTGGACCAAATGAAAGAGAAAACAAAAAAACAAAAAATTGAAAAACATTTTTTGATAACAAATAGCGACTGATTGAGTCAAAAGCGACAGCGATCCGTTTTACTGTTTACACGCATTCATTATATGAGATGACAACAGATCAATGACAGTGTGCAAATCTCTCGTTAATATGAATGCCTCGCATATTCATTGCACATAATATATTCATTAAAGCGACCAAACCTTGATTAATATATTGGAATTATTGGACTGAAGTTTGCACAAACAACGCCACGTTCAATGAAAATAATAATAAATATCAAGTGCATATTGCGTTCATTTCATTTCATTTCGTGATTCTGAATATGATTAATTGGTTGCGAACGCAGTCAAAGTTTATCAATTGGTGCCTTGAATCGAAGCAAAACAGAGAACCAGTTGAAGGGGAAAAAATAAAATATTTTCGTTCTATGCACTGCGTTACATTTCATTGATTGGTTCCAATAATAATAATAATACTAATAATTAGACGGCACAATTTTATTTATATTCTGTCTAATGATCAACTTGAGTGACACATTATGATTTATTTAATGATATATTTATTTTTTGCCGCTAGGCTCGGCTGCATGAAAGAAATCGTATCTCTGATTGCTCATACGCCAAATGAGTGATAGGAAAAGAAAACAACAGTTTAGAACGAACAAACAATAATGTCAAAAATAGGCCGCATCATGGCATCATTGATTATCATTGCATGTGTTGAGCCTGTGGGTCAACAACACGACAACGCAAAGTCAAAAACCATTTAGTTTCATATCTGTATACATCATTATACAGACAATTTTCTTACATTATCATATATCTTGACTATATGCGTGCGACATTCTATTCGACGTCAGTTAAATCATTATATATATATTTTTTTTCCTTTTTCTCTCTGTGCAATTACATAACAAATTCGAATTTTCAGCGCTTTAATGAACATTTTTTATGATCGATTGTCGAAATCGATGCAAAAAAGTTTTCTTCATGATTTTGAGGTCATTTATCAAATTTTATTTGATAGAATTTTGAAAATAAAAAAAACAAATAGTCGAAACCGGGCGCTTATTGTTTACATGCTAGTAGAATAACAATGACCGATTTGACCTTGTACTATTTCTAATTTGAATCAGATGTTTTCAGAAAAATATTTTCTTCATATCTTCTGAAGTCATGGATTGGAAAATGCTTGCAGGCCGATGAAGAGACAAATGCAAATGATTGTCATCAGCAAAATTTCGACGATCTTGAAAACAACGCAAACACGAAATGATTATACAATTTTATATCATGCGTGAAATGTAATTCATATCATTCAACATTATTTATTTATCACTCAAAGAGAAAAAAAGAGAGAATTTATTTGCTGATTCGGCAAAACAAAAATTTCGGCCACTTACCTTTGGGTCCTTTTCATAATAGTATCTATAGATAGATTGGTGGAAGAGAAGAAAATAAAACGAAAAAATTATAAGACTTTAATATTCGGCACGTTTTATTATTCTACATAAGAAATAAGTTTTTGTTCGCATGGTTATTTTTGGTCACAACTCAATATTTTATGTCAATTTGGATGACATGCAAACGAAATGCAATTTTCTCAAGCAAAATAAATCTAATTGAATTAAAATATACATAAAATGCAAATGCAAATACATAAAATACATACTGTTGGGTGCGAATCCATCTTGATACCATGTGATCTTTAACACAATGGGCCAATGCAAAATAATAATCTCGGGGCGTCGCTACATTACGATCTTTGACCAATGTATAGTGAAGATGGCGATTGAATCCTTTTTTTACTTCAGTAACATTTTCCAATTGAGCAATACCACGAACACTGATTTGTTTTCGTTTTTCAGTATCGGATTGTGGTGTTGTCATTGTTGCTAAGAATTTTTTTTTTACTTTCTTTCTTCCTTTCTTCTGTTATTATTCGGACAAACAATGAGATGTGAATCGTTTTGTAGTTCAGCCGAATGTGAATCACTTTACTAAATGATAAAAATAATCTCGAGCCAAACGTTTATTTAAGGTTTTTTTGTAATTGCACCGTTATTGCCTGAAACAAAAATTTTTTTTGATGCATTCACATCGAGAGCAAGAACAGCACTGTCAATTTCGTGAGAGCTAGCATCCAATGAAATCGGTCACCTTGCAGAAGGTCGGCCGCTTGATGAGCGTTTTTGCTTTTTTTTTTATTTATTTACGAGCTCCGGCTGACAGTTCTTTATCGTTATCATCGATGGAATCGTATACGAAACCAATAGATGGAGCCACACGAATCGAATGTTCTGGTTGCTGACAGCGAAATAGAGAGAGAGAGAGAGAGAGAGAGAGAGAGAGAGAGAGAGAGGAGGAGGGAGGTAGT
>GL502418.1:78882-91504 GCA_000149185.1 Mayetiola destructor
AGAGAGAGAGAGAGGGGGGGAGTAAATGTTCTTTTCAAACATTTGCTTCATTTTGAGATCGAATAGAAACAGAATGCTTAGATCATTTATTCATTATTAATCATTCATTAATAAAAATATAATTTGATTTTCATCATGATTTTTTTTTAACAAAATAAATATTATTTATGGAATTTCTAAGCCATTATTATTATTATTATTATTATTTGCCAGCATTTTGTGAAAAATTAACCGAATATGAGCCCGTATTTGGGTCTTGTTGCATTTGAAAATTACTTGTTGATAGACCAAACGGTTTCAGTATCATATTTCCCAAATCTTTCAATTTTCCCATCATTTCATCCTTCAATTTTTCATTTCGTTCGGTGATAATCGGTTGAAGACGTATAACATTCGTTCGAGCTTCAATATTCATTGGTTCCAGTTCGAGCATTTTATTGTAATCGGCCATGCATTCATCCAACTTGTCAGTCTCTTCGTAAAGGGCAGCACGTCTACCAAGAATAAGTGAAAATTTAATATTACCATTGAATCAGATGCTCGACATTCAGATATTTAGATGTGAAATAAAATAGGACATACCGTGAATATGCTTTGATATAATTGGGATTCAATTCAATGGCTTTGGTACAATCATCAATTGCAGCATCTCGTTCACCAATATGTTTATAAGCCGCAGCTCGATTGCTGTGCAATATTGCTCGTTCATTGTTGTACATTTTCGGGCAAATATGTAGCGCTTCGCTGTAAATTTCAATGGATTTTTCGTAATCACCATTTTTGAACACAGTATTTCCTTGTTGCTTTAAACTTTCGGATTTTTCTTTGTTTGCTTGTGATTCTTCTTCGCTCAGTTTGGGTTCTGTTTCTTCGGTTGTCAAATCCAAAGCATCGGAAAACTTTTCCTCTAATGTTTCCTTTTCGATGTCTTCAGCGTCATGAAATTCATTGTCGGACACATCATCCACTTGTTTTTCAATGTTGTTTCCTGAAATTTAAGCAAATTTTGTTTGATTTAAACGAAACAAAATTGATTTCAAAATTGAAATCTACCATTTGGTGTGGTTGCCATCTTCTTGAATCCACGGATCAATTAAGAATCAATCGAAATATTTCTCGAAGTTAACTATGTTCGTTCAACAGTGTGAACTATGGCGAATGAACACTAACTAGGTAGCTTGTGTTGTGTTATTTCATTCAGTTTAGTATTTTGACATTGACATTCGGTGTTCAATGGATCAGTCAAGGCCATCTGGTGGAATCGAATGAAAATTGCTGACAGGGCGTTGGTGAAACGATGTAAACTATATTCTTTGAACAATGTTTGAAATTCAACGACGATGGAAAAATTCATCGATATGTTTGTCAACTTGATAGCGATGTTTACAAAAAAAATTTTGTATTTTGGTATTTGACTCCAGGGGCCATATCTTATCTCCATATTTCCACCCAATAATAACAGTAATCTATTGTTACTGAAAAATCATCAAACTGTTGAGCTCATTGGACTCGAAATAAAACAAACGAACGAAATTTCTTTTTTTTTCCATTCTTCAAAATGTTTAAAGAACATTTTTTCCAATTTATTTTTATTTTTTCAATTTGATATCAAAAAAAAAAAAAAAAGGGAAAACAAAAAACTGATAAGTGAAAGCAATTGGAATATGAAAAGAAATGATAAACGTACAAGAAGTGTACGTTTTCATGCAAACAAGCGATTATGAATTATTTTTTTAATGGAAAACTAATTCAAAAAGTTCCCTTTCAAAGGGAATTTTTCAAAAATAATAATTTGAAATCTCAAAAAAGGAAAAATTATGCGTTGAATATTTGAAACAAAATATCAATTTGTTCCACTGATTCATTGCCAAAATGAGAAACAAAAAAAATGATGCGACGTCCAATTAAAATTTAAATAATTTTTGTTTTTTTTTTATGAAAGAAAAAAATAAGAGATAAACTCAGTCCAGTCATCCGGGAAGAATGTCGGTGATCTGATATGATCTGACGATGATTGTATGCTGGTTTGCTGGTTTGTTGATGAATCAAACATTAGATTGTTGTTAATTATTCATTGATGATGTGAAATAGTTGATGTCAATTAAAATTCAAATGGTCCACGGTACTGGAATGTGTTTTTCTGTAAATTTTTTTTTTCTTTCTTTCATTGATCGGCAGCGATCTATTCTTGTGCAGCATATTTACGGGTGCAAACAACATCTTTAACTTTCATTGTGGCCACCATTTCGGTTGGGCCAAATTCACGGATAATTTCAGATGGTGGATCGCCACCTTGTTTCTGGATCAATTTGTCACCTTCCATTGTTATTACAGTTTTAACTTTACGTCCATCCAATGTTTCTTCTTCAAATTCTTTGCCCAATTCAAATGAAATTTCCGAATTTTTAAATGTTGACGATGTAATCAAAGTAAATTTGTCGCCGTCTTTCTTCAATTCAACGGTTGGCGAAACAGAGTTACCGAGTTTACGGAGAACAAAGCCAACACCTGTGGAAACATTCAAAAAAAAAAACAAAAACACAAATTTTCATTTTAAATTCGGATAAAATAATAATAAACTAGTTGAGAACTAAAAAAAATAAAAATACATGGGAAAAGTAAATATGGAGCATCGGAAACAGATCATTAACAAACAACCATCAATTTTATGAATTCGCTCATTGTGCGTGCCGGCGAGTGCGAGTGGGCAAGTAAATGAGTGAGAATGTGTACATTCATTTCGGTGCTAGGTCGGCATTTAAAATGCATTACTCAATGGTAACTGGGCAATGTCAAAGGCAATTTATCAACTTAATTGAACTTCAAAGAATTCTTAATTCTCAAGTCAAATTCATGAATCGCTTTATTCATTTCTTTCAATAATAGCTCAACAATACGAATCGTTGACGAGGCGGAATTTTTGAATTTTTGTCCAATATGAATGTAAATCAAATCAAATGTTAAATGGAAAATTGAATTAATCGAAATAAATGTGTCAACCGAATGACCATAAAAAAAAAAAGAAGAAGAAGAATAAAACGAATAACAAAATTAAACAACGAAGAAAGGCTGAACAACGAAAACAGACATTAAAAAAGAAATAAAAAAAAGACGAAAGAACAATGAAATGGAATAAAAGAAATTGAACAAGTGATATTTAAATCAATGTAATTTACGAAGAAATGCCACCGCTGCATATTCAGTAAATCACAGAATGAGTGGCAGTGCAACAAGTTCCTGTTAGTCATACAAAAATAATAAAAAAAAACACACACAAAATATGAGAATATTGAATTGAATGCCGGCATTATTATCTTCAATATGTGTGTGAATGTGCATTCTTTATCAGGTTCAGCCCATGTAAAAAAAAAAAAAACAATAATATAATATGCATGTACGTTGTTAGCAGTACGCAGTAATGAACACAATCAAATATATGTATGATATTATATACCAAAACTGAATACGTATTATATTTGAAACTCAGAACATCAGGATGACGGTATATATGCCCAAAGACAAAATATTTATTTTTATTATATTTCTTCTTCTTTTTACTTTCTTTCCATTTTTCCGCATGAAATTTTCGATTTTTGGTTGAACAAAATGATGCAAATAGATTTCTCAATGGCCGAAAATCCGTGAATTTTATCTTTTATATGTGACCTTTGGCACAAAGACAACCAGCATTTTTTCATTATCAATACAAACAATCGCAACAACAGCAATTATAATTACTTCAAACCTGATGATTGTAAAATCACAATCAAAATCAAAAACAAACATATGCTAAATTGTTGGGCTCCATTGTGCTCGAATGGTTCATCAAATCAATGTGTAATTGAATTTGTCGAGAAAATATCTAAATTTAACAATGTTTGCTCATCAATTGATGGTTATTTTGCTTCGTATTCGTATTCACCGGCATATATACCAACAACTATCGTGGATTCATATCGAATTGAAACACACGAAAAAAATGCCATAAAGCATTGACACAAAAGTCACGCCATACGAGAAAAAAGTTGTACATTCGATGATACGAACGATAGACAGAGAACGTTATAAATAATTTTTGTGTCTTGTGCATGCAATCGAATGCACGTTAAATGGTGGAATGAATGAGATGAAATAGTCGTTCTTCTTCCGAATTAAGAAATATCCAAACGGACGCAATTAAGAGTGGAAAGACAAAAATAAAATACAAAATACAACGTGGAAATGGGAAGCAGAAAGAAAAAAATGAACTGAGAAGCATTCTGAAATGTGTGGCAGCAGAGTCCGCCTAGCCTCTGTGTACATTGCGATTCGAATGGTCGGAAAGTGATATGTCGGATATCAAACAAATTATAAACGAAAAAATACAAAATTCGGCGCAAATTACGCAAATGAATTTATTTTAATATTGAGTGGTGACGAGTTTTATCTTGAACTTTGTGTGTGCGATTCAATTTTTTTTCGTTTAAGCAGCATTGATGAAAATGAATTCATTGGTTTCGAAGGTGTGATAACAATGAGAAAATAAAACTTTTCAAGCAATTGCGATTGCATTCACAATTGAAAATAAACCGCATGTTGTACTGTTGTACAAAATTCCAAACTCCAATCAACCACAATATTCGAAAATTGAAACCGATCTGTTCAATGCATATATGCACCACATAAGGCGTACTCATTTTCAATGCCGACTCAAATTCAAGATTGCCATAATCTTGACGACTTGTTTGCGAGAATCAATTTTTGTTTGTGTGTGTACGTGTGTGCGTGTGCGTGTGTGTGTATGTGTATTTGTTCATTGTCGATCCCATTCAATTGCAAAGTAATGAACTCGTATCGAATTAAATCACAATGAAGCGGAGCACTTTTCAAAAAAAAAAAAAATCAAATTTAAACAACTTTGGAAAAAATAATTTTCCAAAAATAATTCGTTAATTCGAATTGTCATTCACAAATTGATGTACAATATCTAAATATGGTTAGTTTCCGCTATTTGTTCAATATGGTATGTTTTTGCATCATGTTCAAGTGTATTCGGAAGTATTGAAAATGACGAGAGAAGTGCTAAAATAAAAAAAAAAAAAATTCTAATAAAAAGAAAAAAAATCACACTCACCAAGAGCTTTCATGTAGTCATCGAAACCTTCTGATTCGGTATTTTTGTATTTTTTTCCTTCCCAAACTTCTGGCATTTTGTCTCGTTAATTTGTTATTTGCTGAATTTTCAAATTAAAATTTTGGGATTAAAAATGAACTGGGTTCTATGTTGTTCTGCGTTTTAGACTTTGGCGTGGACAAAAATGGTAAAAAAAAAACAGAATACGCTCTGGCTGTGAATGTATTCAAACAAGAACTGAATTACGAATGCTAACACCCGGCTCTTTATATACTACACAGCAATCAATTCATACATTTCCATTGCGTTTTACATTCGAAAAAACGCCAGTATTCTCACATCACATTATCGCATCGAACGATATTTTTCGGTGAATGTATTGTGATAGCGGCAAAATATTGGTTAAGTGAGCGTAAATATTATTTGATTTTTACGCACAGCGTACACAAAACACCTCACATATACAAACACACATATACAAGTGCCAGGCGTTTCAATGATTGCCATGCGGTTCGTTTCCATGTTGAATGTTCAGATGCGATGAGTGCGTTCACATCGAATTCATCGAAATTCAAATATTAAACCCGAAAAATATTGTGATTTCAAGCCGATAAGCAGTCAACAGCAGATTATCTTAACAAATTTTTGGAAATATTGTTTTTTTTTCTTTTCATTTTTTGCTATTATCAAATGACTCAGACAACTCAAAGTCCTGATTTATGTGCTCTTATGGTGTGTATACGCTATCTTTGATCACACAATTTATTCGAATAATGATGATATCATTTCTGCAATTTTTAAAGCGGTCAATTCTTGAAGATACTGAGTGAAAAGTCTCGACTTTGTGAAAATTTTGGGTCATATTCAACAAACAAATTATGCGTTTTAATTGATTTTAATTTATTTTAATTCATGAATTCGATAATAATAGAAAAAGAAAAACCTTAAAAAATATAAAGAAGTGTTCCGATTGGCAATTCCAATTTCAAAGTCCGTCCATTAAAATCAATATTTAGCTCAGTTCCATTTGTCAAATATGATGTCGGTTATTATTATTATCTGCTGAGTACTGGAATATGATTTTTTTTGGTTCGTCTGGTTCGTTGCATTATTGTGCTTTGTATTTACGAGTACAAACAACATCATTAACTTTCATTGTGGCCACCATTTCGGTTGGACCAAATTCACGGATAATTTCAGATGGTGGATCACCGCCCTGTTTCTGAATCAATTTATTGCCTTCCAATGTCATTACAGTTTTAACTTTACGTCCATCCAATGTTTCCTCTTCAAATTCTTTGCCCAATTCGAATTCAATTACTGTATCCTTGAAAGTGGATGTTGTAATCAATTTATAGATATTACCATTTTTCTGCAATTCAACGGTTGGTGTAGTGCTGTTACCGATTCTACGAAGGAACCAACCAACACCTGGAAAAAAAATTCACAAATCAAAATCAAATTAATTTTATGATTTTAAAAATTTGGAATTTATTATGTGATGAATAACACTGAACACTGAATACTGAATACTTACCAAGAGCTTTCATGTATTCATCAAAGTTTTCGGATTCGTAGTTTTCGTATTTTTTTCCTTCCCAAACTTCTGGCATTTTGGCGTTGATTTGTTGTTTGTCTGATTTGAACAATTGAGAATTTTTGTGTAAACAAAACACTTTGTTGCGTCTTTGACTTTTAAAAGATAGAGTTAGAGCTGTAGAGAGCTGTTACTGTAACAATGTTCAAACACGAACTGAATGATGATTGCTTCCCATTCTGCTCCTTATATACAAATTTGAATATTATCCAGTTGCATGAAAACCGATGCTTTTTGCCATTTTATCGGTTAAAATGAACTCATTGAATGGGAATCGTTCACTTTGTGGCTTAATTCGATATCAGCTATCAGCTGCTTTGGATTCCAATATTATAATTATTTATTTTTAATCGTTTGGTTTTTATCAGTTTTATCTCTATCCCATTAGAGTAGAACTTTTGAAGGGGTTTGGCACGAAAAATTTACCAATCAAATTAACGCAAAGATAAAAATAGATAAATATGAATTTCTGTCTGCGGTCAGTGGGTAACAATGTTTTTATTTTCGGTTGGAAATGTATTCATTTCATTGTAGAACATTCATTGATAAGAACCTTCTTGAGTAAAGCGCAGTCTTATTTTCGATAAACGGCACAATGATGCCAGCATACGAGCATCGCTTCGTTTCCACACATTTTAACTGAACGCAGCGCTTACATGATTTTAACTCTGGAATTGATATAAAGTTTGTCATTCTTCTATTCGGCACAAGACAAACATTGTCTCACTCATTATTTTTAAAGGATACAAACGATTTCAGATTGTAAGTGTTTTTGAAATGGACGATAAATAATCTGTTTATGACATCTAATCAAAATCAGAGAGTTTCCTGTCGATTTTAATTGAGTTCATTTTATCATCAAAATGGAGATTTTCGAAACAAGATAAATGAGATGGAATTTCATTTATTTTTGGAATTTTTGGTTGCGGTCAATAAAAAACGGTTCTTCCATTTGGATTAATTATTATTTTCATTATTTTGTGTGGTTTATGAACAATGAATACAAAGTTTTCTATTAAATTCTTCACTATCACCAATCAAGATTGGCACGATCCCAATCTTCGATAAATGGTTTGTCGATATTGTTAATCATATGCTCGCCACAAAATAAACATTCTGCGGCCAGAATAGTTTCGATGCTATTTTTAATTGTTTCGCGTTTGGATGCATTTGTATTTTCTGTAATACTATTGGGACCATTTGTCTGTTGGCCAGATCCAGCTGAATTCAGGCTTAACGTCTGTAGTTCTTTCCGCAATTGACCCAATCGATGAATATCTGCTTTACCTATCCGAAAACAAATGAAAAATTCTTGAATTTCGTAGATAAATTTCGACGGAAAAATGGAAATATATTTTTACTTAAATATTCAGCAATTTGTTGTTCCATGCAATCGTTATGGAATTTATGACCACATGGAAATATGAAAAATGGTTTTGTTAACAAAAATCCAGTGCAAATAGCACATGGTTCTTGACCATCAATAACAACGGAACGATTTCGGAATGTTTGTAAATCATTACGCACTCGTTCGGCCGATTTTGACGATTCTTCCATATCATTGCGTTGATCTTGAATTTTTGCATTGTACTCCTGAAACATATAAAAACAATTCATTAGCATGGTGAAACAAAGATAAAAAAAAAAAGTTCCCATGATAATTTTTGGTCAAATACCTTAAGAGCATCACAAATAACTTCTTTAAAATGATCAATTTTCTCGAAATCATCAAAATATGGCAATAAATCTTCAATTCGCAATAAATCACATTCATTTAATAATTCAAGCGCTTGTTTTACATCATTTTTTCCTTTAATTTCGTGTTCAGCAATTAAAAGCCAAAGTTTACGTTGTGATTCCTGGTCGTTGGGCTGAGATGCAGTTTGTTGAGCTAATTTTATGTCAAATGTTAATGCTAATTCAACGGCCGATTGCCAAAGTTCAAGTAAACATTGAAGAAAAACGCAGGCACGGGATGCATTGTGCTCTGTGCAGGTTCTAATCAATTGAAATAAATATATGATTAATAAATATGGCTACTGTGTGTACTGTGGGTACGTGTATGACAGGCAAACACAAATAATATTGAATGAAATATTGATTTCAATTTAGCTCACCTCAATGCATAATGAACATCATAATGGACAAGTGTTATATCTTTTCCTTGCAGCTCCAAATATGTCATTAACTTTTCGCTCCGATGTTGGGCATATAATTTTACTAAAAAATTATGAATGGCTCTTTCAGTGCAGCCCAACGAACCCGTACAAAATTCCAAATATCGAATGACTTCATTACGTTGGGCTTCGGTCTTCAGACAAATCAAAGTTGGTATCAATTCACTTGGATTCAAACGGCGACCTTGTTTAATGCATGCATCAATTGTTTCACGCGGAATCGTTTCCATTAACATTGGACAATATTTATAAAATAGTTCGGGTTTTGTTTGCTGACACAGAATGGCCAACGGGCCTTTAGACATTCCACGATTCATTTGTTGTACAATCACCGACACAAAATCCTTATTATCCGTTGTTAATGTATTCAAATTGAAATTATCACCATGCGAAGCTATCAAATCATCGATAACTTTTTGATTATTTCGAACACAATCGACAACCTTTGGTTTTTTCATGAATCCATTGAATCCTAGTCGATATTTCGGTTGTTCGGCCGATGAACAGCGTGCCATTTGCATTGAAAACAATTCAACAATCCAAACAACCAACATTGTTATTTGGGTTTTATCTTGTGGCTCCAATTTCGCTAAACGACTTTGTAAATATTCCATTAGTGCATCGTATTCATTGATTTTTAAAAATTTCAAACAAACATCTTCAAAACTTGATTGAGTTTCGGAATAAATTTTTGCACTTGACATATAATCCTTTTGTTGATACATCAATTCGGCTTGTTTCACCAAAACAATATCCAATTGGGCTGCATTATCTTTGCAATACTGTTTTGCCAAATCAAATTCATTCTTATCCAAATACAAAGACCACACATGCCGATGTTCATTGGTAACTTTGAATCGTATAATGTTGCGTCCGGTACAAGCAAAAATTGAATTCGTTTGAATGTCTTTGGTGATGTCAACGAATTTGCCCAATCGATCATCGAAATATTGTTCGTAAACGGTTTTATAGTTGAGCAATGAAACAGCAGTCACATGATCCGGGTACAGAAGCACTGCATGAAAATCGGTCAAAATAAATGAAAGCGGACAATTTGCTAGTTGAGATTTTGTTGCATTGTATGATGCATTTTCAATGGATATTTCTTGTGTTTGCTTTTCAGGAAATGGTACAACTTCGCTTGTCAAAAGAAATTGTGGTGATTCAGCTTTTGGATCAATTTCTCCCGTATAGATTCCAACATGTGTCAACCATCCGACACTTTTTGGAAACTGAACCATTTTGTCGTAATTAACACGAAGTTTGGAATATTTTAATTTGTTTGGGATCTCATGAAAAGCACCCACATCTTCGGGAACATTTAAATATGAACTGAAAATGTGCTAAAATCAGACATGATAACTGTTTAGTAACGAAATATGAATTTTAAACGCAAACCTGTAAATATGGTGGTTTATCGTCGGGCCGAAGAACTTCATGAAATTTGTAGAATCGGCTTAATGTGGTTACCATAACAATATGACGACCGGTATTTGGCACTTTATGATATTCAATTCCGGTTATGGGACAATGTTCTCCCTTTCCAATATCGAATACCTGTTGAACACAAACATGCGATTAATTTCAAAAAACAAGAAAAAAATCCATTCAATGTAAATCTCCAAGCCATTTAACATTGATTTCAATTCTAAATTAGTGCACAAGCAAAACATTTTAATGTTAATCGTCGCATCATCATTCACACATACCAATATGTCGACATCGTTTTTTCCATATATTGGTATATAATTTGGTAACTTTTGTGCAGCATTAAAAGTTAAAAGGATAACGAAAAAAAAAAACATTCGATAGGAATAACAGGGAGTATCGCATTCCGGAAAATATTTGATGAAATTATATATTTTACCAAATCACCACACAAATGTAAAAACAAAAAACAAAAACAATTGCAATATCATACCTGTTTCCAATTGCTTTGATACATTTTATCGCCTTCCATGCCAAGTTCAGTTTCAAAAATTAATCCTTTGCTTGTTCCAATTAAAATGGAACCAGTTGATTGTTCCGATTGATTTGTATAATTGAAAGCCACGGCTGTGATTTCATGATCTCGAAATTTATCGATTTTTTTCGGTTTATTACTTTTTTGGTGCAAGTACAAAAGTTCGGGCACAAAACCTGCACATTTCGGTGACAAAGCAATAAGCAGATGAACACCGGTTGGATCCAAAAAAATATTCGATACACGTAATCCAGACAAATATTTTTCGAGAAAGACCTCTGGAAGTTGGTATCATCATCATCATCACAAGACAAAATAAATTTCGATTGAAACAATTGTTTTTTTTCCTTTGCATTCACAACACTCACCATCTTGACGATCCGTTTGCAAAAGATATAATCTTAACAAAACATTATGTGACATCAAAACAACGAGCCAATTATTACAAACGCGAGCAAATAGAATGTCTTGTGGCAAATTGATTGGTAATTTGCGATGTGAAAAAATGGGTGTTTCTTCTTTGGTTCGAACACTTATGTATCCGGATCCAGTTAATGTTGGATTTACCGTTCGTTTAAATGGTTCATCAACGCGTTTTAGTGCCTTATTATACTGATCAAACATCGAAGTCATTTTAAACAAAAAGAAAACAATTTTTTTTTTACCCGAAACAAAAATGAAAAAAAAAAACTTTCGTTTATTTGGAAATTGGATGAGTCTGAATGTTTGATAAGTTGATTTGTTATTTTGTCTTTATCTATTCGCTATAAACGTCAGATTGGCAGTAGACGGCGATAACGCACAATCCGAAATAGAGATGGCGCTTTGCAGTAACATTAAACAAACAGCTGAAGATTTTTTTTTCAAATTTTTATTTGTTGGTTATTTAATTGAAGTGTTGTTTGCGTGCAAAGTTTGAGTGCTAAACAATAACGGTGTTATGCAATGGATTTTATGGAAATTATGACTATCTTTTGACATTCCCGATTTGACGAGCAATTTTTCATACGAATCGAGTAAATCACTATAATATTTTCCAATTCGAGCCAATTCGTATTCCAACTGTTCGATGCGTTCATTTTTCAATCTCAAATAATTTTCCACTTTGACACACAAATCCTGTGGTTCAAAACCGGTAATTTTCAGCACCTCACCCAATACCATTTCTAATCGTTCATTGTCTCTTTGCGCTTGTGATAATTTTCGTTCCAACAGAACACTTTTGTGGCCCAACTTTTGTTGCATTTCAATCATAATTTCTTTGAAACGTTTTTGAAATTCATTTCGTTCTTCAGTCAATGCATCGCATTTCATTTGCATTGCTTCCATTTGCCATTTGAATGAATTCAATTCTTTGGTTGATGCTGCACTTTGGGCGCGCACTCTTTTTAAAGCCGAACGCTCTTTATTGAAATTTTCCAGTTTTTTACGCAAATCAGCCAATTCAATCTGAGATTCCTGTAATGGTTTTGTTAATTTCTGATTTTCCCCAGTGACCTGTAATTTGGATTTTTACATGTATTTTTTTCAGTTAAATTAATTTAACAAACAAAACGTTTTAATTGATTATTATTATTTATTAAAATTTTTGTTGTTGTTGTTGTTGTATACCTTTTTTAATTGACGTTCGCTCTTCACCGAACGTTCACTTAGCTCTTCCATTTGCTCTTTGAGGCTGGCAATTAGTTGAAGATTATTTTGAACAATGTCCGTATAATAGTTTTTCATTTCCGTTGATGATGTTTCATGCTCTTCAATTAATTTAACAATTT
>AEGA01023200.1:0-14113 GCA_000149185.1 Mayetiola destructor
TTCGAATGAAAATGGTCCTTTTGAAAAGTGATACAAAGAAGTTGAACATAAAATAAATGCCCTATTAGACTTGAACATGGAGAAAAAGATTTTTTAGAATTGAACATGCCATGTTCAACTTTAAAAAATCACTTTTTTCATGTTCAACTTTAATAAAACATTTTCTTCATGTGCAACTTTAAAAGATAAATTTTTTCATGCGCAACTTTAAAAAATCACTTTTTTCATGTGCAACTTTAAAAAATCATTTTTTTCATGTTCAACTCTAATAAAACATTTTCTTCATGTGCAACTTTAAAAAATAAATTTTTTCATGTTCAATTCTAAAAAAAAAAATTCTTTCGTTTTTTCCATCGCTTTCATTTCCAAACAAATTTTATTGCATGGGAAGGGATCATCAATCTTTTTGTTTTATACTAACGAAGACGCATCAGAACAGTCGAGTGATTTTTGTTACTCAATGCCGATTGATACCAGTCGTACGGCATCGCTTTTATTGAAATATTTTCTACGTTGAGTGAGAAATTATCAAACTTCAATTCACTGTTCTGATTAATGGGCGTTCGCAGAAGAGCGGTGTCGTATGAACCAAACCTCTAACAAAATATTTCAATGCAAGCAATGCCGTACGCCAGAAGTTTCAATCACGATTGAGTAATAAACCTCCATCCACTGTCCTGATGCACCTTCGTTTGTAGAACAGCAGCATCGAATGAATCAAATTTGTTACAAAGTATTGCATTTTTACAACACGGATGGAAACGGTTGGCCCGTTTCAAATGCATGACATTTTTTTTTTGAGAGCTACTGAGACTTTCGTATCGAAACATTCACCATATATTTCGGAAAAAGAATAAACATTCAGTAATATGGACGACCATGTGGATCGTTTTACTACAAACAAAAATGATAGTTAGAGTTTCGATATGAAGGTCTCAGTAGCTTTCAGAAAAATGACAAGCATTTGAAACGGATCAACCAACTCAATAAGTGTTGTACAATTATTGCTTTGCGAGAGATTTGATTCATATGAAACCGCTCTTCTGCGAACGCACAGCATCAGAACAGTGGATTGAAGTTTGATAATTTCGACTGGTATCAATCGGTACGACTGGAATCAATCGGCATTGAGTAACAAACATCACTCCGCTGTTCTGATGCGTCTTCGATTGTAGGGAAGCGGTGTTGTATGGATCAAATATTTTCCAATGCATTTGTGCATTTGTTGATCCGTTTCAAACGTAAGCCAATTACAATTTATGCAATTACTTGCGCAGACTGGATTTATTGAGTGGAACGGACTCAAAAACTTAACTAAACTAGTTAAAAAAATTAGAAAAAAATCTATCTCTATCGTGTAGAGGGAGTTCTCAAAATGATCCCTATGACCTTTGGAGGTATAAGACCCCATAGAATTTTTTTTATGGCTACTTAAGTGCCCCACATGGAATTTTTTTCTGAAAGTTTTTCAACAAATTTTCGAATTTTTTTTTTCCCGCCAATCGATCGGAAATCTTTTGAAACGCATAAAAACGCAGAAATTTCGAAAAAAAAATTAATTTTGTTTTTTTTTCTCCAATCGATTGCAAATTGTCTGAAACGCGTAGAAACACAAAAAATTGAAAAAAAAAAAAAATAATAAAATTTGTCTAGGGCCAAACAAAAAAGTATGGGTCGGGGTTAGGGCGGGTCAAATTATATGGAGCGAAAAAAAGTCGATGAAAATACCCTCAGGGCAGTATTCTATGGGTAATTCTAAGCACTTTTCCCCAAGAAACTATAGCTCTATTTTGAAAACGGAGCCTGCCAGTTTTTCAAAATAGGTTTTTTTGGCTATATATTCGAGATTTGGTTTACTAAAATCATTGAATATGAATTCCCCATATGTGTGAATAGGGGTTTTTGGTGCTGAGGAATCCATTTATGGCATTTATTTGTATCTGTGAGTGCCGCCAGATGGCGCTTTCGTACTGTTTTTGCATTTTATCGCTTCTTCTTGGGGGAAATAGGCGAATATTTGCCTTTTCCTTATTACAAATGCAATTGCTGAAGGGCCTAAAATGTAGAGCATCAAAATTAGTGTTGGCACCCATATACGACCTATGTCGATTTCATTCAATTGAATACAGAAAAATCGATTTTTCTTCGATAACCTCGCTAAATGAAGAAACCATATTTTTCTTTATTTTACTTGATTTTTTTCTCCACAAATCCAACTTAAATGATAAAAATATAAAAAAATTTAAAAATTTCAATTGAATTTGGTAATAGAAGTGAAGCGAGAAGAAATTATTTTCGAAAGTCTTTCTTGCTTTCAACTCTGGGAAATTTCTCACGGCTGTCTAATGTCGCTGACATGACACCTTCTCGATTCTCTTCTAAAACTCGTCTAGAAACGCTAGCCAGCAATTGAACATGTCTTTCCGTTCCTTGAATGTGTAACGGAATTTGTGGATCAGGCAGCGGGGGTTCATTGTATTGTAAATATTGTTCCAAATGATCATATGGAATGCTTCGCGTAAACGGTGGTTCAAATACATTATCATCATCATTTAAATCAATCATATTCATATAATCTGTACAATCAAAGTTTATAATAGGTTTTTGATAAGCTCGAAGTTGCATCGGGTCGTCCAGTTCGTGTCGATAGTGTAATATTTTCGTTATTGCAATGTCACGTATCTCTTTTTTATGATCAAACAACATTGCTAACAACACATTTTCCGAATGTGCGTAATATGCATTTTCTTTAATGACATTGTTCACAACTTGGCGTAAATTCGGTTCCAAATATTGTGTCCAACATATGAGTTTGTAAAATAATACACTACCGTACACGACAGAACTGTAATACTTTATATTAAAATGCATTGGAGTATAGACTTTTATTACATAGGTTGCCAGAATTTTCAAATTTTTCGATGGCTTATTAGTTGTCACATATAACCGTAATAATCTATTGGCCTTGGTGAGCCAGCGAGAATGAGCAATTGGCCCTGGTTTAATGTTAGCCAAATCCGCTGGAACCGCACCATTAGAAATTGCATTGGCCATTTTGTACAAGTACTTCGAATCGGTAGATGATCCGATTGGGTTGAAATCAGGAGGCATATTTTCCAGTGTAATTGCCTCAAAATCGGCTACCACCTGAAAATAGAAAAGATTAAATAAATTAAATGCAATTTAAGCACTTACTTAACATAAACGCTGAGAAATTAGATTGAGAATGGAATTAAGTAAGTTATAGCAATTACATACCGGAAGATTTTCACAATTTTCAATTTGTTTGCTCAACTTTCCGGTTGTTGTTCGGGGTCCTGTGGTGGATGATTTTTCCAAAGTGACAAACAAATGTCGAAAGGGAAGCTCGTTTAAGTGGAGAAGGCACACAAACCAATGCAGCGGCCTCTTTAAGTAAACTTCAAATCGTCGCAAAATTCCATTTCTTATGCCAGTATTTGTTGGCTCACCATCGCAGCATATGCCAATTAATGCATCCAGAGATATTCCTTTAACGTTGAAAAATTCATTCAATTTGACGACTTTGTGTTCAGAATCTTCATTTTCCACTTTCGTGTAGCCTATCAATTGAGAATGTGGTTCCTTCAGAACAACTAGATGAGGTTCTTTTGTCATCCTTGGATGGAACTTCTCATCAATTTTTTCTCTTGTTAAAGCATCATTTTTTCTGCCGTCGAATGAAAATGCTATCAAATTGGATGCATCATACCGTTTACGAAGCGCTTCTTGCCTACATTTAGCTCTTTCTCTGCGAACTTTGGATTTATCCATGATGACAGGATTGCCAGAATTATCTTTTGCGCCGATATCTTCCATTAGAGATGTTGCCAATGCTGATGCTATTCTATCAGACACACCAAATCTGTCACACATCATAGCAAAGTTGAAAGCATCGTATCTGGGAGTATATGGTCCTCGGCTCGTTGGACGGATATCTTGTTCACCAACTGGATGCGCAGTACGCTCATCATCAATGTCCATATCTTCTTCTGGTACGTATGTTTCATCTGACCTCTCTGCACTCGTTTGTATTGTGGTAGTTGTTGGTACTTGCTCTTCAATTTCTGCCACGTGTTCTGGGATCGTAGATTTTCTGTCATTATGTTGATCCAGCATGAAATTTTTTAGGTGTTCCGGAATCAATCCACATGAGCAGAGAGCAGCTTTTAAGTCGCATGTACATTTTCCAATATAGAATAATCCATCTGTAGATTGTACGAATTCTGGGAATGTTGAGCGTGTTGTTTTATGCCTATTTTCGGTTTGATATTTATCAAGGAAAGCATTCAACCTTTTTCCGATGCTCTGCTTCTGTATAATTGGAACATTAAGCTTGTTCCAAATGTCAGCCAATTTGTCTGTTACGTGGGGGGTATATGTTTTATATGAAAACATTTTGCTTTGTATTTTAGCACGTTCGGCCAAGAAAAAGTAACATCTTAATATATCCTGTTTAGTTGGCAGATTGAGACCACTAAAATCACAAGACACACCAAAAGCAGCAACGTCGTGACGAGGCATATGTTTCAAACTGCTTTTGGGACTTGTTGATGTTGTTGCGTCTTGTGATGTAGACGGCACCGAATCCATTGTGGCTTCCACTAAAAGCATCGAAAATCACTCTAATTAGTTTATTTTAATACGTTCGCTTGGGCTGTATTTTTTTCCCGCAATAATATATTCGTAATGCATAGTGGCAAAAACGCAGAGGTTTTCATTTATTTTCGAAAAGAAATGACAGTGACTTCCGGATTCAAAACTAAGCAGAAGTCTATAGTACCGAATTTAAAATATGCACCACAGATCCCATCAAACCGGGGAATTTTTTAGTCGGGAAAATTTTCCAAGGAAAAATTTCCGAAAAAAAATTCCCCAGAGAAAAATTTCTGTCCGAGAAATTTTTAGGTTCGAAAATTTCTTCCGGAAAATTCCGAAAAAATTTCCAGTCGATAGCATTTTCCAAGTGATACCTAAATCCGAAATTTCAAACCGATCGGACAACAAATGACAAAGTTTTAACATTTATTCATAATTACAGAAGAAAAAAAAACGAATGTGGTAATGCACCCCGTGGTGCATAAAAAGGAGAAAAAATCAAAAAAAAAAATAATTAACAAATGTAGTAATGCACCTGTGGTGCATAAAAACCATATACCAAAATTAGTAACGCACCTGTGGTGCATAAAAAGAGCCAAAATATCGAATAACATATTCTACTTCACATTTCGATTCGAAAAAACACTGTTAGCGCACACTAACAACAGCGCGCAAAATAAATGACGCAAACAAGAAGGGCATTGAACAAAAAAAAACTCTCATATAAAATGTTCGTAAGCACAAGCAGAGCCGTTGCCTATAGCAAATACACAGCAAGCATATACGTTGAGTGAACGAAGTGTGTGAAGAGTGGGAAAAAACATACACTATTCACACACTTCAGTCGGTCAACGTAGATGCTTGCTGTGTATTTGCTATAGGCAACGGCTCTGCTTGTGCTTACGAACATTTTATATGAGAGTTTTTTTTGTTTGGATTTTATATTGCGAGACCGGCAATTTTTTTCGTTCTACACAAAATCATTCCATTTTCTAACACTGCGCACTTTTTCTTATTAAAAATATCAGATTCACGAATTCCGTAGAATATTATTATCACATATCTTGAAATAATTAATGTTGCAACACATACATTTCAATGCTTTTTAATTTTCACAATTATTTTGTCCCTTATGACTAATTTATTTGATTCCGCAAACTTTCAACAAAGACTCTTCATTAAAATGACGCTCAACCAAGAACAACACAGTATAAACATAAGAAAGCATGCTGTCACACATGTCATTGTGTGATGGCGTTGCGTACAAACTGTCACACTGTGACGATAAGCATCGTTACGGCCTTATTATTTCGAAAAAAAGACGTTACATCCATTTTTGAATTTTAAAAAATATGGTTTCTTCATTTAGCGAGGTTATCGAAGAAAAATCGATTTTTTCTGTATTCAATTGAATGAAATCGACATAGGTCGTATATGGGTGCCAACACTAATTTTTGATGCTCTACATTTTAGGCCCTTCAGCAATTGCATTTGTAATAAGGAAAAGGCAAATATTCGCCTATTTTCCCCCAAGAAGAAGCGATAAAATGCAAAAACAGTACGAAAGCGCCATCTGGCGGCACTCACAGATACAAATAAATGCCATAAATGGATTCCTCAGCCCCAAAAACCCCTATTCACACATATGGGGAATTCATATTCAATGATTTTAGTAAACCAAATCTCGAATATATAGCCAAAAAAACCTATTTTGAAAAACTGGCAGGCTCCGTTTTCAAAATAGAGCTATAGTTTCTTGGGGAAAAGTGCTTAGAATTACCCATAGAATACTGCCCTGAGGGTATTTTGATCGTCGAAAAATTTGACCCGCCCTAGTCGGGGTATTTTCTCAATTTTTCGAATATTTGGCTTGGTCGAATCTCATAGAAATACACTAAAGCCTAAAAAATTTGAATTTTACAAATCATCTCATGCGTATGGATCCAAATCCACCAAATCCAGTGTTTTAGCACCATGGAGCACAGTCTGAATAAATTAATGATAATTCTTTGACATTGCGACGTTTGGAATACTATGACGAATCGCCCTTTTTTATTCAATGGACAATACGCGTACACACACACCACAATGAATACCAAAAGACTGCTGACATGAAAACAGCTAAGTAGCTCTATGTAATGAGTGCCTGCACTCATGATGACATTGAAATTAAAAAAAAAATGATTTTAAATCGGTAAGAATTGAATAAATGTCATTAGACTCAAAGTGTTATTTCGCTTTAGTATGATACACACGAAACATTGCTTTTTGTTTTATTTTTTTTTTCATGAATGACAATAAATTGATCATCAAACGTTCTGATATGCATGTAAATAGATTGAAGCCAGATGTATCACATACTCACACACACATAGTAAAAAGCAGCCGCTTATGTATCAAATTTAAGAATAAAACTTCATTTATGTTGCAAACGATCAGCTGATTGAAGTAAAATAAAGAATAAGAAGCATTTCTAAATATTAAATATTGCATTGACTTTGAAAACACTATTTTATTGAATGGAAATGCAATGCAGGAACGATTGTGTTGTTTCTGTATTTTCTCAAAGTAAAGTTTGTTATTTAAATTTCGAATGTTTCTCACAACCACTATATCGTTTCAATCCTTATAAATAAAACTTCTAGAATGTCATGTTCCGAAATTTGACCAACATTTGGAATGAATACTGTTATAACGCATAACCGCAGACACTGAATAAATATACGCTTATACTTACGAAATATTTTTTTTTTGCAACTAAAATTTAAATATAAATCAAAGCACAGCTAAAGTTTTCGGTGATTTGGAGTGTTGTTTTGAAAAGAGCCTCGTTTCGTTTTTCTCTCAAAGTATCAAAAATTTCGTCATAATTAAAATTAAAAAATCTTGAATGCTAAATTACATTACCTTATGCCATAATGGTTCCATTTTACCTACATTGAAACAATTCATATTTTTATTGAAATTTTTATATTTATTTCATTTCTGTATCATCTCAAACAAATGAAAATGACAATAGTCAAAAATCAAAGTCTAAAATTATACTGAATCATATTTTTCGTTTAATTGTGTTTTTTGAAATGACATCCATATCAATCTAATCCTAAGTAACTATGGCAATGCATTCATTTTTTATATCCGATTCGGATGAGGTTATTTCCATTTTTCTTTTTATATTTTCTCAATTTATTTCAAAATAAAGGTTAATTGATCGCAAATGCATAATAATGAACATGAAAACTCGAGAAACTTATTATTAGAAAACAATGATAAATCCTTTGTTCGTCTTAAATAGGTCAAAATTAATTTGCATGCTCTATTATAAACTTTCTTTTCTATCGTTTAAGTTCACTCTTCCTCATCAGAAGATTCTTTTAGACTCAATGCAAAATCTTTCAGAGTATCTGTTTCTTCGAATATTAAGTTTTTGTAAAACTCATGATATTCCAGTGGAATGAATTGGGACAAAGTTTGCAAATCATCGTACTTAGCCTTGCTGATTGCTCTCCCTTCTGGATAAAGTTGAGGCAATGCAATCACTGGGAAATGTTCCATGTTTTTTAAGCCTATATTCATTGGAACAATCGTCGATTGGGTCCATTCGTATGCTCTGCATTTTATTGTAAAAGGTTCCGATCGTTCATATATAATTGTTTGTATATTGGAAAAATCAATTTCATTCACTTCACTTTCCTTGAATAAATTCACCAAAGGTTGTAGTGATAAGAAGTCTCGGCATTCCATTTCATTTACCGAAAATCTGGGATTTGTATTTTTGGAATTGTTAATCAAATCGACGCAATCGACGGGACTAAAAATACTTTGCATGGCCTTTTTCCGTTTTTCAATATAGCAGAAATCAACATTACATTTGTTTCGGGCATGGCCCTTGAGAAAAAATCTCTGTTCAATAGTTTTTAAACTATCGTGTGGCCATGAATGTAGCAAGTCCATCAACATCAAGCAAATTTTCGAATTTCGATTTTGCCCCGAAAGAGGATCGCTGTATAAAATTATTTTTTCGGTTTCTGGCGAAAGGTTGCTTGTTATGTATTTTCGAATACAGGACGTGATTTCAGAAGATCCTTTCGATGCCACCGACTCGGGCCATGTATAAACATGAGTACGATCACGGATTTCATCATGAATTAACATGAGAAATTGCCAAAATTGACGACTTTGCATTATTGAATCGTTTTGTGAAAGTGAAGGTAGATCGAAAGGAAGGCAAATTTCAAATGTTATTATTTCAACGTTGCTCTGAATAAATTCTGCTTCCGTTATATCTACTATGAATTTCTTATTTATCATCTGAACTGATTTCAAGTGCTTCTTTCTCTGCAATTTCAATTTAGACCGAATATTCTGACTGAATGGTTTCAACAATTGATGCTCGAGTGTATGACATGTAGAACAATTTTTGAGTTTGGCTTTTGGTGGAAAATCAAATGAGAAATCCCGTCTGAAAATTCTGTTGAAAGATGCCCGTGACACACTTTTACGCTTTTTAAATGCACACACGCTTTTGTATTGTTTGTATGATTTGAGCAAATTTAATTTTGGATGTAAATATTTTTTACTTCCATCACGGGAACGGTAACTTGATTCATATGACTGAAATCCACCAATGAAATTTTTCACGAATTCAATGTCTGCTATTGGTACCTTTTTTTTCGGGAATTTTCCACGATTATCTATCCCTTCTGGGTTATGACTCACAGATTTAAAAGCATTGCGAATTGTGTTCAAATTTAATTGGAACAATTTCGAAAAAAATGATAAGCAAACTCGATGAACTTCATTATCGCCAGCTTTTAAACTGTAAATATATTCATATTTTTTCTGCCTTTTTCGGACCAATGGGTTGATATAAAGATTCTCCTTCTTTATTCGGCTCACACTCTTTCTCAAAAAAAAGTGTTCTATCTTGCCATGTACCAAGTGAATACGCGTCAAATAAAATTTTCTGTTGCAATATATCAATTGTGTGTGCGCAGTCTCTTCTACATTTACAAATAATTTGTCCAGCAAACGATTTCACTCTTTTCACTCTTTTCACACGGGGCCGAACTAGTTCAGTAGAAACGTCTGCCGCAGAATTAGAAACTTTTAATGCCGTTGTTTTCTAAAAAATGAATGATGAATTCAAAATTCAAAAAAATATTCAATATTTCTTCAAAAAAAATCACCAAAAATAAAAATGAATTTTTTTGATTACATTGTTGGGTTGATGGGGTACCGCTGTCAATGTGGATGAAGATGCCAATATCGAATCACCTACATTTACAGTATTCGAAAGTTCCATTTTGTTCGAATTAATATCCATACGCACAAGTGACGAAACATCGTAATGGATGGAATTCTGAGATCGAACTGGTTCAGTAGAAACATCAGGCTCAAAATTAAAAATTGCTGGTGCACTTTTATTATTTTCTGGAAGTTGGCTGTCCATTTCTAGCAATTTACTTCTGAATATCTTATATTTCTTGGCAACCTTTGATTGGTTAGCTTTTGTGTCCTAAAAAATGAATGATGAATTCAAAATTGCAAAAAATACTCAATATGAATGTTATTCCAAACATTAAATCATTCAGTTAGTGAAAATAATTTGAATTTTCCAGAAAAGTACGAAATAAATCTTCTTAGAATACGTATGAATTCGTCAAAAATATATCAGGTAAGCCCATTTAAATATGAAATTATCAGCAAAGGGACATGCGATAATTAATATTTCTTCAAAAACAAATCATCAATAATTAAAATGAATATTCTTATTACAATGTTGGGTTGATGTGGTACTGGTGCCGATGTCGATGTGGATGAAGATGCCAATGACGAATCACCTACATTTACAGTATCCGAAAGTTCCATTTTGCTCGAATTTATATGCCTATGGATGTGAAAAATGACGAAAATCGTAGTAGAAATGGACTTTTCACATATTTGTGTTGATCAGTTCAGAGAATAATGCAACGAATTACTAAACAAACACTATTTTCATGAATTTATTTTCAAAAAAATCAAAAGAAAATACTTACACCAATGCTATCAACTTTGAACTAAAAAGATTTTTTTCTTTGTCTTATTTCAATCTGAATATAAAGTTTAACGATGATTTTCGTTTTCGTGTAAATGTTTGCTGATATCTCAATGCGCAATTGAATCGATTTTCATTTTGTTTAATGTTGGACACAAATTTTGGCATCAAATTTTTTGCAAAATAATTCCATTTTCAAAAATACCAACAAAGCCACTACATATTGAAAACAAATGGAAACATTGAATTTCTATTATGATGTTTTAAATTCGAATTTTATTTTTTGTCACAGAAAACAAATGCAATTTTCGTTGAATTTTTTAAGCGCAATTGAATGTTCATTGTCACTTTCGACCAATCTTCTAGTTGGTTTTACTTTTGTTGTCGGCAAAAAGCGTGAATATTCACAATTTATTTCTGATGCCGTTTCTTTAATTTAAGAAAAAATACAAAAGAATCGCTTAAAAAAAAAGTGTTTGCCTAAATTAATTGAGCTTCTTGGTTATGACTTTATTTGCTGAACGTGGCAAAATGTCGTTGCTTATTAATGCGTATAATCAATCGAACGGTTGATGGACTTATAACTATTGTTTTATTGACGCTCGAATATATTACAAGACAGAAACTATGTTGCACTCATCTTCAATTCAAATTACTAACAAAAGAGAGAGAGAGAGAGAGAGAGAGAGAGAGAAAGAAAAAATATGTATACACACACAGATAAACGTTTCACAGTTCATGTTTTATCGACTACGGCCGAATGCATAAAATCCGCACTCACTCAGGCTCCTCTGAGTAAGCTTTTCGAAATTAACGGTAAAACAAAAGAATTGTTCTCTTGATTTGTTTATTGTATTCAGTTGAAATCGGCTACAGCAAGAGTACAAAATTTACAATATGTATCCCGAGTGTTTGTACATGTATTCGTACATTTTTTGTGCAAAAATTATCAAACGGTGTTTTGCCTTCTTTCTTTCTTCCCCCTTTCTCTCTGTCCTATTATTTCCTTTCAATTTTGATGCGGATATTTGTATTTTTGTCATAACATCTAATGCTGAATGTTGAAACAGTCACCAATACTCATATTGCTACCATTCAAATATTTTACTCAGACATTTTTTTTAAACTTAAACCTAATGGCAAGAATAATTCCAATTCGATTATTATTTTTGTTTTTCGATTATTATTTATATTTTGTATGAAAATAAAATGAGAAAGTGGTCAATCTTTTTTTTCATTGTCTTAAAGAAATTTCATTTCAGAATTTGTATTCTCATCTATTTGACGCAAATATAAATACATTGAACCAATATCAGATATTATTTCAAATTTGAATGAAAAATAATGAAACAATTATCTGTTCGAATTTCTTAAATCGATAACAGCGCACCTTAGTTTAACTTAAAATGACTGAATCATAGGAATCATACTTTTATCACTTTTTAAAGGTTTCACAACTATTGGCTGTTGTAGGTAAAATAGTTCGGTGTCCAATTTGATGACATGAAACAACGATGATCAGTGGTACATCGGAAGCGCTGCACAATATAAGTCCCCTTTTCATTTAGATACACATCAGATGAGGTGAATTAGTTAAATGCATTTTGTTATCTGTAAACGAATACATAAAAAATGGAGTAGTTATTCTAGTTCACAAAAAGTAACATATTAATACAATGAATAGTGAAAAATCTAAACCATCCGAGAAAAATGCATGTGAACACAATTTTTTGAACGCTTTAAAAATTAATCAATTTATTTACCTGATTTTAATGTTACTTGAATATTCAAAATGAGAAAAACACTCTGTGAGCCCAACTACGACAACACGTTTACGATCGCTCGAAGGATTATTCTTCGATATGTATGGTTAACGAAAACGTTCTAATGAAAAATATATCAAATGGTTATTTCATATCTATTATCATCATCATCCTAAGACTTTTTTAACAATAGGATTGTAAGTGTGAATTTACCTCCGACAATCAGCTAGTCATTTTGTATTCTAAATTTCAAAATAATCAAACGATAGCTTGATTTGACTTGAAGCCGCAAGAGCGGAAGAAGACGTCTTCCATTTTCTTCAATATTTCATTCAAATTTTATGAACAAAAATTGCACGAAGATCTATTTTTCTTCACGCGCCTTACTTCTAATGGGAAATCATTTTAACTGGGTCATGTTATTGTGTATTTAGTGCTTATGGATATTTTCATTTCTTGTCTTTTATAAAATTCACATTTTGCGAGTACTTTCGAAGCCATAATTAAACGATAGTCGATATTTTTGGATCATTGAATGCGTTACAATAATAATATGTGAGCATATATATGTGAAATGATGAACTTATTTGTATTTGCATCCCATGAAGTTAATATGATAGACATAAAAATGTATAAATAAACGTGTCATTGTATCCCAAGAAAAACGAAAACTAAATTATAAATTATTCACGATTGATAATTATAACGTTAACTTCATTAATTTTTTTCATTTTGGATAAAATTCCGAATATTTCGAAAACTTGATCGTTTATGATATGAAAGAGTGGACGATCTCTTCGATTGAGATTTTTCTCACTAGAAGGGAACTTTTCAATGATAGATTTTCTTTTTTGTCATTCCACTGTTTCGGCGTTTGAATAATAAATCGATGAATCTGTTCGACGGCATGAAAACATTAAAATATTTGTTTACGTTTATGAAATCTTTTTTGGCTGACTATGCGCATCTTTAAATAATGAAACGAGTGAATTTATTTCTGGACCATTTCATTTCATTAAACACATGAATTTGATTTATATGAAATATAGAACTATAACACACAAAAGTAAGTGCACTCGGTTTTCATTCTTCCTGATGTCTATAATATTCGATATTTAAATCCACTCCAATCAAACATTTGATCCATATTTTATAAAATAAATTTATAAAAATTCAATTCAAAAATTGCACTGCAAATGAATACTGTAATCCTTTTTGACATTTGCGTTTTTGTTTTCGCACACTTGTTTTATTTGTCTGCACATGTTATACATACACGAACACAAAATTTTATTATATTGCTATTCCAATGTCTGCTCGGATGGTTTGACTTATTGTCCGCACAAAGATTTAACAATGTTATAGCTATTTTTTTTACGCATACACACATGCGCATTTCCATTGGCTTGAAAATTTGGATATCGTTTGCGTTGAGTGGAGAGTGGAGAATTTATTAGTATGGAACGTTCGATCGATTTCAATATCAAGAAATATGTGAATGCGATCTTTAGATTTTTGCGAAAAAGTATTCACCGTTCCGATATTTTGTATTTATTTATATATTTTTTTAAATAGTTCCCATTCGTTCCGAATACTGATTAACCTGTACGAAACAATTGAACATGTTTTTGTATCTTTTACTCAATTTTGTTTGTTTTAAGTTCAGCTAATCTTTCTCAATAATTGTATATTAGAG
>GL502426.1:56155-70276 GCA_000149185.1 Mayetiola destructor
ACCATTGTATGTACAGTAATTGCGTTGAATACACTTCAATTGAATGTGCAGTCGAAATTTATTCTAAGGTCATATGTATCGGGTGTAATTGAGCCATACACTTCAAGTGTTTCAAAAACAATTGTCGAATGCTTTTGCGGTGAGTTCCCATTCATTTATTTTTTAACAGGTTTTTATGATATGAGTTTGGAAGAGATGTGGAAAAAATGGTCAATACTATTTCCACCATTCCTAGTTGAAGACTCGGCAAATGAACCAGATCCTAAAAAAATCTAAAAGAAAAAAAAAGAATCTAGTAAAAAGGTGGATCGACCGAATAACGATACTCGGATACGTTTTTTCAACAGATGTATCATATCATTATATAAAAATAAAAGCTATTATTGTTTTTATGAAAATAATAAATTTCATGAGTTGTGCAGCGATAAAATAATTCATTGCGTTAATTACAATAATGCGATTGAACTCAAAGTAGAACCTAGTCATTATTCATATTGGTATCGTCGTGAATCTGGTATATATTGTTCAATTACAGGTGTCAATGAGTTCCATTCGCCATCACTTTTTTCAATGATTTCTATCGAAACACCGAATGTATTGAAAAGGTATGGATTCAATATTCACAATCATTTTAATATTCAATTGAAAAATATTTTATTTGATACATTTTTGAAAGCACGTCACTTTATCGATTTGTGTAATTTGAATAGAACAATGGCCATTATATTGGGAACAATTTATCCACCGTCAGCGATGGCTGAAAATGATATCACATATATTTTCAACAAAGCTCAAATAATTTCGTGCGACTTGAAAGATGTAATCTTACCATTTTCGAAGAACTTTTGTCAAATTCTAAAAAATAAAAATGAACTACACAATGTATTTCTTCATCTTTATTGCATCATATGCACAATGTCACATCGCTGTGACATAGATTTGAAGGGGCCTCGAATTAATCCATATGGAAATAATCCATATGGAAATAATCCATATGAAATTTGCACTACATGGATTATTGCGATTTGAAACCGCAATAAAACATATATGGATTATTGTATATGGATTGTTGCGCTTTGAAACTGCAATTATCCATATATGTTTTATTGCGGTTTGAAAACGCAACAATGCATATATGGATAATTGCAGTTTCAAAGCGCAATAAAATATATATAGATTATTGCGGTTTCAATTCAACGAATTTGGAGAAAAAATATTAGATGCAATGTGTTGTTCCTTCATAGAACTGACCGAAAACTAATTAAATGTTTCAGCGTATGTTTTCTTTTTGCCATCCTTGGTACGCATTTTGCTGTCGTATCTACAATTATCCATATATGGATTGTTGCGTTTTGAAACCGCAATAATCCATATATGTTTTATTTCGGTTTCAAAGCGCAACAATCCATATATGGATTATTGCGCTTTTAAACCGCAATAATACCTGCATGGATTATTGCGTATGTTTAATTTCGGTTTGTATATGTTTTATTTCGTATGGTTTATTTCGGTTTTCTCATATGGATTATTTCCATATGGATTAATTCATGGTGCCGATTTGAACAATCCAATATTCATGATTGACAGTATTCAAACATTAGCACATGATTCAAAAAACATTGATATTTCTAGTAATTGCTCACAAATGGAGAAATCAACTGACGACTCGTACACCAAAAACGAATCATTGTTCATTCAACTCATTCAGAAGACCTATGAAAAACATAAACATTCTATTCAGAACATTAATAATCAAAAGACAACAGCTATTACCATCAATGAGATGGAATTAAACAAAACAGTTTTCAATCGTGAACCAAATATATTCCAAATTCGTGAGACTTTTGATGGTTCATTCCGACACAGTGACCTCATAGATGAGTTTGATATTTGTCAAATTGATGAGAATGTTTTTACTTTTATCTTCTCTATATTGTCCTGGGTAATTCGATTAAAAAAAAGTCAAGGTTTGTGTAATATCGAATTTTTTGAGAAAATTTTCAAATTTCAAACGGTACTGTACAATCAGTTATGCGAAATCATGTCTGAGACATGCGGTATATTTATGACACATTCGGACGTACGTCATTTGGCCGCTTATTTCAAAAGTTTTTGTTTTAATACAAAAATTGAAGTGTCAAAAATAAAACTACATAAAGAACCGTATGTTTATCTTCTCAATCCAGATCTGGCTACAAATCGAATTTCAATGATGGAAAAAGAGGAAGATGAAGTTCAAACAGATCTATTAAATGATATATACTTGGGTATTGCCGGTTTAATTTTAGATTCGCAATTTATTGTATATACATTTTTAGATTTGGTCAAAACGCTATGTTCGTTTACTCATCGCGGTAATACAGCACGTGAAGCGTTGGCCCTTTTAAATAGGACCGGTACTGGTAAGAATGCATTCATCCAACTCATTCTTAAAATATTCAAAACGGATGAGTTACAGGAATTACAAAATGATGATTTACAAAATTCAGAAAAAGACACCGGCAACATATTGGCCCGTCCATTGAATCGCAATTTGGTGGTCTGGTTTGACGAAGTAGTAAGTTTGAACAATGCATTTAAGAAATTGGTCAATTACGGAACATTAACCGAACGATTATTTTTCAAACAAGAGCGGGGTGAATTCCGTATCAATGCCCAAGTTATTATATCGGCTAATTCAGACCCAACCGCAATCGATTCAGCAGCATTGGCTCGTTTGTTGCCAATCGATCGAAAAATGCAGTTTGTCGAAATGTCAAAGAATCGTTGCTTCGATCGAAAGGATGGTGTTGTTGATACGGTAACGGGTACAATAAATGATTCGTTGGCTGTTCAATTACTTATGGAAAAATTGCCAACAGGTGGTGAAATGCATAGTCACATTGTTGGCGGTCGGCTATTGATTTGGTTATGTAACGATATATTCTTGTATAATTTTTCATTACCGGTTTCATTGCGCCGATCGAAAACAATGCAAAAACAAAAAGATCGATATGTGTATAACGCACAACCGACAAAATATATTTTAGATAATAATATAATTACATTTTCAGCCAGTAAATATATGGAAATGGAAGATTTTGAACGAATGGCACATGAAAAAATAAAGAAACTTGGCGGTACATCGAGTAACAAAATTCAGAATACCATTTTAGAATTAAAAGATCAACTAAACAAGTATATTGTGGATAAGAAAATATATGTTCAATTCAACTGAATTTTGTAGTTTTAAGATTACATTAAAAATAAATTAATGTTGATTGTTGATTTGGCTACTACACAAACAGACTTTTTTTTTCATATCTACTCAACATCAACAACTACTGTATAAGCAGAATGTCAGACCCTTGTCAGATTCCGAATAACCGTGGGCCATTATTCAATAATACAACGAATTTTAATGAATATTTTATCCCGACAAAACACGATTTCTATTGGCAGGACACGTTACCGTCGTCCGTTCAATTTATTTCATATAGAAGAGCAATGTCAACGAATCTGATCGATGTTGAAAACATTAGAATATTTTACCTTTCAGATACTTCAATCTTCCCAAAGCAAATTGTTGATTTCTATAATAAATACAAACCCATACAGTTAATCATCAATCAAATAGAAAATGACGGAGAAGCAAAATCTTCAGAAAAACATGAACAATGTGACCTGGAATTTTTGATTGTGCGTCATCAACCGAATTGCCTATCGTTGAAACTGATTGCAGAATGTTTTCCAAATTTGAAGAAATTGTTTGTTGTTGGTTTGTATGATTCGACAATTACGGAGAAGAGTTTGCCAATTTCATTTTTGAATCTAGTTCGATTATCTTGTATTTGGGGAGTCGAACAAACATTGTGCAAAATTCATGCACCAAATTTAGAGTCACTTGATATATATCACATACATAACATATCAACAAATGAGAGAAACGAAAATCAGAAAATTAAAATTCCAATACTGACACAACAATCTTTGATTTATTTACGTTGCGATATAAGATTATATGATGAGCAGATGAGTAAACACAACTATATATTGCTTCAATTCTTTGGTAAAAATAACAATGTAAAATTATCTAACGATTTCGTTTCTGGCCTGAACCAATCAAACTGTCTCGATTTGATTATACCACCCAACGGTTTATCTGTGGAACAAATAAAAGTCTTTACACCCGCCAAACTAAGGTGTCTCGGTATTTATATTAACGATGAAAACATCGATGAATATTTAAGTAAATTCAGAGTGAATGGAAAAGTGTTATTAATTTATGGATACGAAAACCCACACCAAGCGGCCCATATTCACAATAAGATATTGAAGTCAAATTTTAATATTATCAAATTTGCCGAAGATAAAACATTCGACTGGTGGAAATTATATAAAAGGTCTGATTTGTTTGATGCTATTAGTATAAAATCGGAAATTGTGAAAACGAGAAGCAAGGAAAATCAATGGCCCGGTTATGTTAATTTGATTCGAACTCGTTCAATTTTTTTAAAACACGATAGTTTGACCTTATCAGTATCTTACAACAACATTAAGAACATATACGATCTAATTGAAACCATTTTCAATGCGTTGAAATATAAAATCAAAACCGTAAATTTAATCATAAATGGTTCACATATGAATGAAGATGTGATTAGAGTGGCCTTAGCATCCTTTCGATTCGATGAAATCAATATACGTTTCAAAACGGCTAAAATGAGATCGTCGCATGTGTTTCTATATTGAACCTGTAACATACATACATAATTGAAACATTTGCTTCGACAAGTGAAAAGTGAACTTTTAAAGGAAAAATGAAAAAAAAAACATAAACAAAATTTTCAGTTTGATCAAATTCAATTGATTAAGTTTTTTTTTTTTTTTGTTTCGTACAGGCAGTTAGAAGATTAAATCGCCGGTTCAATGGTTAAATGGATCACTTGCAATTATTTTGTTTTCTTCTCCAGGTTGATGATCATCATTTGTGTTCTCAGTTTCATCTGAATGATGCTCTTCATTTGCGTTTTCATTTTCAAGAGTTTCATATAAATGAGACACATCATTTAAACTTCGCTCTGTTGTTTTTGTTTCATCTGATTGAAGCTCATCATCTGGAATTTTTATTGATAGCACATCAATTTGATCTATTATTTCTTTTTTCACTTCATTATTTGTATTTCCAATTCCTTCCGCTTCTGCTTCTTTTTCCTTTAAAGAAGACTTATCATTTGTTTTTTCTTCCTTTAAAAAATTATCATTTGTCATTAATGTTCTTGTTTCCCCTTCTCCAGGTTGATTATCATCTGATTTTTCAATTTCCGTTGTTGATTCTGTTTGAGAATGATCACTTTTTTTTCCACTTTGCATTGTTTCTTCTTCATTTTCAATTGTCACTGTTGTTTCTGGTTTTTTCCCTTGTTGAGAGTCATCAATTGGCATTACTGTTTCTTTTTCCCCTGTAAGAGGTTTTTCTGTATTTGTCGCCTCTATATTATGATAATGACGAACAACCTCAAAACCAAACATGTTTATTTTAAAACTAAACATGATGATTGACAAAATGCCAATAATGATCAAAATAATTCTAATCATATGTGTACAAATACCAAATATTTTCTTTACTATATCCATATCCTTAATTACAGAGAACTCTATGTAAGCAACATTGTGTGGAATCGAGATGTGAATGCAGGCCTCAACATTTTACATTTAGGACTAGACTAATTGAATAATTTGCCTAGAAATAAGAAATTTTGTAAAACATAATATTTATTTTCATTGTATTTCGATACATTATTATTGAATAAATTTAAAAGTTAGAGAGTGCTTTCTAGAATACGACTGTTGATGAATTCAAAAACTATTGGTGACACTAATTTTTGTATTCGACTTATCGGTTCTATTGTAGACAGTTCTCTGTACTACTATAAGAGAAGTTTCGAAAAACAATATCATGAATTCACATCGTGAAGAATCTGATTATCGTGACTGGGATATTGGAAATGATAAAAACAAAATGGAAGAAGAAGAAGACTGCCCAATAAACAATCCATAGCCTATAAAATGCCTATGAAATATATGCATGCGAGATGCAAAATTTTTTCTGAGTACATGCACAGATTATGCCTGGATAGACAGGCATTCCTTTCGCATTTAATCAGATAAATTTTAAATATGCAGATATTTCGCATAAATAATTGTTAGAACAGTATTATTTTAGAAGACGAAAAAAAGGATGAATTAGGGCGGATTACAGGAAATCATTTGGTATTACAACTAATTTCGAGGGATTTTTCGGGATTTTTTCCGAATTACTATTTAATATCACCAATTTCAGATATTTCTTTGCTCATTTTCACTCATAAGATCTCCCTCTTGACGAATCAGAAGACAACTTGTGTAGCTTGAGTTGAAACCACATGGAGCAACACCAGATCCACAAGCCCCGATTGATATGATGTTCACTTTTTTCATCATGCTCACCGAGTGGATGGTCTCTATTCCTCCTTATACTGACTTGAGAATCTGAACTGTAGTCTTTCTCAAGATAATTTATCAAAAAAAAATTAATCAAATCATACGATGTTACCACAATATATTTTTATTTGCATTCTTTGTCGAATAATATTGGTCGCATGCGTCAATATATTTACTTTTTATATATTCTATTCATAAACGAAAGTTGTGTTCAAGATCGAAACGCTTGAATTAGAAACAATTGGTTCTGCATATTTGTATGCATATTTTAAAACATTGTAAACTAATTCTTGTTTGAATTTCTGCCATGTGTAATTGTTGTTTATTTCACGCATCGTTCTGAATAATACATCATGTATTTCAGAGAAGGATTTAAATGGTAATTTATTTCCTTTGCCCGTCCAAGTATATCGAGACAAAACCTTGGGCACTATCAACGCATTCACAATTGTGGACAAAGGATGCTTTAGGTCTCGGATTTGCGAATTTTCGTATGTTTTCTTCAAGCGGGATATCTGTAGAACAATCATTCTTTCAATCAAATCAATGTAATTGTAAAAGAACCTAAATATAATAAATATTACCGTCAAAATTTTAAAGGAACGACTTTTCAACTTGGATTCTAATTCAATTAGATTCTCTGGGCTTTCTATGGGTAGACCGAAATTCTGAATATCGTTGGAATCAACAGTTTCGACATCGGGTTTCCTTGACTGCTTCACCATGTGACTTTCGAAATTTTGTAATTTTTTGTTGATATCAATTATCTGCTTCGTTAACGAAGAAATAGTTGCAATGATTAGTTCGTCCAAATTTTGATCGACGAATTGCTGCTTATTGTTAGAGTTTTGACTTGTTACGAAGGATTCAACGGGAGATGTATTCCTGGGTGCTTGAAACACCGGAATAAATTGCGTTTCTGAGTGGCTTTGCTCTTCATACTCATCAACTGCTTGGTCGAAAAATGAGTTGTAATTACAAGCGCTTTCTCGCCGACCATATCGGTTTGCAACGACTCTAGTTCTTTTGGATGGATTATCCCCAGAACATTCAACCGAAATAGCATCAAAACTTCTTTTTCGAGACATTTTTATCAATTGTATAGAAAGTTTGAATCACGAAAATATTTTCAGCTCAAAAAACGATAACTATAAATGTATGTATTTAATTGCACACTGGTTACTCACGAATAATGGCTCTAAAGTGCGTTGAGTTGACATTTCAATCAATATGGACACATTAATGCAAAGTACCATATGGTAAAGAAAAGACAGATTACACTGACTTCATTTTCCGATCATCTCTTCTTTTAAGTATTCGCCAGAATTATGAAGTATTACGGGGTATTGCAAGTCATTACATGTAATTTCTATGAACTTTATTGGTATTAACGTAACTCCACCTAACAAATCATAGTACAACTAATTTCAAACCAAGAATATTCTCCAAAATGTTTAAAAAATCTACCTTATACAATATTGCTTTGAAATTGTTAAGAAGCAAATCAATAAAGAGATTGGTTGGGTATACATTATAATGTATGTACAAATGGAATGAATATAAATTCTCTTTGATATGTTAAACAAACCATTTTACAGGCGATGACTTCTAAAGGATAGCTCAGCTCTTCATTTTTTTTACCATTGGAAATATATATATTAATATTTGATGACGAAAATGGTTTTTCGAAAAAGTTTCGCTTTTCTAAAATAGCTTTCCCAAATATTAAGAGCCCTGAAGATTGAGTTCGTGAAACTTTTGTCATTTCAATGATGCTCGTGCCTGCTGTATCTTTGATTAAGAACCACTTGTCGCCAAATTTTTTGGTTGACAAGCGATAATTTTTTTCAAATATTATAGTGGAGAATGAATTTGGATTCGAACCCACTGACAAGTGTGGGTCCTTTAATTTCGGAAATGATCCCCTTGGAATTGTTGATGCAGAGCAGTTTTCACTTTCAATGATCAATTTTATTTCAGCCATTCTTCGGGCGATTTGCTCCAGTGGTTTATTGCATTTTTTTAGTTTGTTTTTCAACATTCCCAAACGGTTTTCATAAGGATAAGTCGAAATATTGTTTAAATTGCCGAAACGTAAAACATCATCTGTTACGTGAGCTAGATTATGAACATTGCTGCTTATAGAGTGAGATCCATAGATTTCGATGTATTCCTCAATGTAATCGTTAAATAAACATTGCGATAAACTCGAAATGTTTTCATTTCTCCTCACAACATGTTTGCGATAGACATCAGAAGAGCAGATGGTCACTGCGCAGTAAAACTTCAAAAAGTGTTCATATTCATCTTGCCTCAAAGAGTCTTTGAGTACTACTATTGAAATGTAAAGAAGAAATGTTCTGTATTCGCTGCCTTTCCAATCGCTCAAACAGTTGAGTGATCGTACAGATCGATGAATTTCACTAGGCTTTTCGGTATTGGCCTTGGAAAGCATTTCGTTGAGTTTCTGTTTGTCTGTGTCTCTGAAATGTGGCTTATAGGATTTGGTTCCTTCCATCCAACGTATCAAACATTTCTTCATAATCCCCAGTTCTAATAAGTGAAGAGGATCTGATGTTGGGAAATCAGACACCATGTCTATTGGTAATAATTCAATTGGTGATCTAGTTTTATGGTGTTCAATTTGATGGCGGTGTCTGAAAGAAGCATCAGTTCGTGGTGAGCAATCAAATCTTGGAAAGGACATAGTTTTTTTCTCGAATGAGCCCTTAACCGTACATTTCTGACATCCGTATCGATGGTTAAAGTTCACAATGCCTTGATGAAATGAAGAAAATTAATTTATAATTGTACGGTACCTAATATGATATCATAAATACGAATAATCGGAATTCCGCCAACCTTTGATGAATGATCTTGCAGGCGTATCGCAAATGAAACACCTTATTGAAATGATAACTTGATACGATTCGATTGCGATGCCGTTTTCAAGCAATTCCTTTAGTTCATGAATGAATGGATGTAAATAATCTTCCACACTGGACGGTTTACCCTCACCACACCAAATTGCGGCAATAAATGGTCTAATACTTGGAAGTTCTAGACAAATGAAATGGATAATTTTCATTGAATTTTCTTCGAAAAAACATGAATGCAATTTTTCTCACCGTGTATATCGACTAATATTGGCCACATTTGGATCCTAGAACTTTCAAATAAAGGCAGACCATCGATGTTGATTTTTAACGATATGTTCATGCTGTTTCTTAGTTCTGGCAGAATTCTCCTGAGATTCGATTCAATGCCATCATACCACAATTTGCCGTTTGCGATTTCCTCAATCCTCACTGATTTTGGTGTTTGCATCAGAGTCCGACAATCCATTGGCAAGAAGTCAAGACCGAAAAAGATTAATATTTTCAGAAGTTCACTCACGGCTCTCTGGCTGATGTTATATTCATGAACCCATGTCCGCAATTTGCTGGTTCGATCAACAGCGGTTGTATTCGGCTTCACAGCCGAACTTATCACTTGCGAGCCGATGTTATTTTTCAACTCTCTTTGAATTCTTTCAGTTTGTTCTAATAAAATTTGATTTACACCTCTATGCATTCGGACACGGTTTCGTGCCTGCTCTCTCTTTTTTAAAAGTAACTTCATGTCGATTTTCATCGTGTAGTTCTGAATCATGCGTAATCCACCTTTAATACAAGGTAATGCGATTAAAATGCGATAAAATACGGATAATTCTAAGTAATACCTCGTAGTACTGCGTAATACCAGCAAAATTATCAATTATATCAATAGATACTTTAGCGAACAATGATTGAAAGTAGTCATTTTCTCAGTTTGACAATTTATTTTATTCAACGTCAATTCCAACATAGTGTCATCTATGAACGATTTGTTTCAACTGTCATAATTACTTCATGACATTCATTTTTAATTTTAGTTAATTTATATGCATACTTGAGAATATTATACGTTATCTCACGATTCAATTTTTCAACAGAATAATTATCGTCAACACGTTTCATAATGTGTAGGATCAAGTCAAGGATTTCCTTCATTGTCCTAAATGCATATTTTTTTTTCTTCTCTGTTGATTTAGAGTCAGTTTTACCAGTCCATGTATACTCGCTTAGTAAATTCGCGGAAAATAGTTTGTTTACGATTGTTGACAATGCTTGTTTGGTATTCACTGCTGTCGTATTTCCATACAATTCGTCTAATTGCTTTATCTAAGTGAAACAATTTATATTTTAACAAATTCTTGCTAAAAAATTGAATGATGAAAATAAAACGTACAATTGAATTTCGGAACGGTTCTTCTTTCAGTTTTGATTCGAACTCATCGGCTTCTTCTTTGGTTTTGAGCGGTAAATCAAAATATAATGACGGATTCTCCAAAGAAGGTACTTCACTAATTACTCCATCAACACGATGGACAGTATGTGAACTGATGGGAAGCAAGGACGATCGTTCAATTATTTTCATTCGATATTCCAATTTGGCTGTCTCTTTCTGAAGTGTATTCAAGGACTCTAAAATTGACTCTAACCCAGTTTTTTTTATGCTGTTCTGATGGTTATCATCACTCGAAGAAGACTTGAATAAATGAATAGAGTTAAAAATGAACCTCAATAGTGGATTTAAAGTTTTAAGAGCTATACCTCTAATGCTGGAACAATCTGAGACTTCAATTCAAAATCATTTTCAATCGAAATAATTCCATTTTCGATTTCTGAAACTCGTCCAAAATCTAATTCTTGTGGTTCGTGAATTGAGTTCATTAAATTGGTGCGAATCTTCTTTTTCTGTTGAAGGCTCTTTCTCTGAATGAATAGATCGAAATAAGTTATGAACAATCCAATCTGAATATCCAAAAATACCTGTTTTTTTCTCTTCCCTTTTGTAATTTCAAAGTCAGAAATATCTGATGAATCATCTGATTTGTATTCCGACTGATTTTCTATTGGAATATAATCCAAATCGTCAAATTCATGTACCTCGAAAATTTCAATATCAATGCCATCGTCTGAATCAACATAATCAACTAGATTTGCTCTTTGGACGTTATCTTCATTAACATTGTCAGGCTCAATTGAACTATTTTCGATTAATTCTTGTAAATATTTTTTGGTGTCTAAATCCATATTTCAGGTAAACTAAAATGAATATTACGAAAATGCAGTTTTTACGAATGAATATATTCAATTAATGTCCGCTAATGCAATGGTCTCGAATGTTCAAACCAATACATATCCAAGCCTATGTTCAATAAAATCATAACGTTACATCGATGTACCACGGCAGAGTTGGTGAAATGCTCAACTGATAAACACATTCAGTAAGATATTATATTTGAACCAAATCGCATAGCAAGTGACAAAAATGGCAAAAACTGCAGCAAAAAAACGTGAACAACAGAAATCGAGTGGAAAATCCTCTTTACATACAAAACGAGAAAAGAATGGAATTAAAATGAAAAATCTGGTGGTTAATTTAGTTCGATTATCGAAACAAGAAATTGAAAAAATGACATCAGAAAAACAAATATCTGCAGAGACTGTTACACACACAATACCAATAAAAATAAGTGGAGAAGAATTAAATGTGAACGGTGTTCCTTTCAAAATCGACGAAGATCAATCAGTTTTTAATATCGGACTCAAAATCACAACTGATAAAATTGTCATCCAAGCGTGCAAGAGTATCGCAAATATAGTCGAACCGAAATCAATAAAGAACAACCAAACGGTAAAGACATTGACACAGATGATAAACGAGGAATGGCGACGATGCAAACGAACATACAGAGAAAAAAAACTCATATTTAATGTCGATACAGTTGTCATGGCTCAAATGAAGGGTTATTCTCCATGGCCGAGCATTATCAGCGATATCAATAAGAATGGAAAAAGAGTAAAGGTTTTCTTTTTCGGAACATCGAACACCGGCACTGTTGATTCTACTGAAATAGTTCCCATGGAACAATGTAGCGAGATTATTCGTTTGCTTTTGTTGCGAAAAACAATGGATTTCGCAAAAGGTGTTCGAGAGGCGGAAGTATCTTTAGGCATCCCGGCTGAAAAGTCGGCTGTTAAATCAACACAAGAAATTGAATAACATTAATTTTATATTTGCTTATGACAAAAAATGTTCCATCTGACTAGGAATTGCGTTTTATATTTCATTAGATGTCAAAGTTATACTTAATTTTTTGGGAATACTTGTAATGACAAGAAATACCACTGTAATACTACCGAAATTTTGTTGACATACTTGTAATGACGAAAAATGCCACGTAATACCACGATACATTGAATTGTTTTAATATTTCGTACTGTGAATAAATTCGAATGAACTGATTAATTTAATAAATAATAATAATGCTCATTGCATATCCATTCGAAAAATAAAGTTTTTTCTTATCATGTAAAATACACAATGCATACTTAACCGGATGAATACTGAGCCAAACGGAAAATGGAATCATTTGACACTTCAGAGCGATAAAACGTTAATAACCTAATTCCTCATGTTTAAGACGATTCGTAAATGCATATTAGCTGTGATTGATGTTGATTTATTGGCAATAATAAGCTTTGAGTGAGTATTTCATATAAAATTTGAAAGTAAATAGAATATTATTATCAGCTCCAACGGTTTTGTTTGAAATTTTGCAGATAATTAACCAATTTTTTGTCAGCGTGTGGTCAGTTCTTATAGTATTAAAATGAATATTACAGAAACGAGTGAACTTTTCTGGTTAATAATTGAGAAGGATGTTGTTGAAGTGCCATTTCATATTATGAATGCATTTACGTGAGTTAATTGTAACTTAATTACTTTTTTGAGCTCGCCCATTCCAATAAACAATAACATTTTTTTCAGTTTTGTCGGTTCTTCCAATGCATTATCATTCAAGATGCTAAATACAAACGATATTAAAGAAACCGAAAAATACATGAGTGAAGAATTGGCACAAGACTCTCAAATAAAAGAAATCAGCGACCAAATGAAAAAATGGCTATTCGGCAGATTTTCCGTGAACCCATCGTCATTCCACTTTGATGTTGGAGATGTGAATCTAATAACTGGTCTTGTAGACTATATCAAGCAAAAAGTTGACACGCCGACTGTCAATTGTAATTTGGATTACTTCAGAAAGGGAAAAATATCAAATTTAAGAACTAAATCGAACCACCAACTGCATAAATGTGCTCTCGGCGATATCGCATATGTTTTCGGCGAGAAGGTTCGTGGTATCGTCGATGAAAGTGATACAGAGCAGATCGATATCAAACAAGCGCTTTATGAAAAATCAGTTGAATATCTGAATGGATACCAAAATGAATCGTTCAAACCCAAACGTGAATTCGATTTAGATTCAGTCACTATTTACGACTCCATTGATGAAACAGCAAGAGGTAGCATCATCTGTCCGTATTGTGAAGATTCGAATGAAGCGGTGGTGAGGTTGTTTTGTAAGCGAGTTGCGTCTGGTTGCTGGGTGATGTCAAATCTTACTACGCATATGCTACGACATCATCCGGGGCAATCGAAATCTGAAATCGGTACACCAACTAAAGTTCGTCTATCAAAAACTGATAAAACACCAACAAAATCTGGCTCTGCAAAAAGTACACCAACCAAAGATAAAACGCCAACAAATTCTGGATCTGCAAAAAGTAC
>GL502428.1:0-10263 GCA_000149185.1 Mayetiola destructor
ATTCATTTTTAGGCAAAAAAAATGATAACTGTGCAATTTCAAACAAAAAATAATAATTTCGAAAAAAAGAAAATTTTACAAAAAAAAATTTTTTCTTCCAGTAATTTATTTTTTTTTGATTTTTTATCATTTTTAGGCAAAAAAAAAGATATCTGTGCAAAAAAAAAAAAATTCAAAAATTTTTGAGGTTAGGTAAAATTTTGAAATTTCTTTTTTAAAACGAATTTCAAAATTTTGCTCAGATAGAAATTCTTTATTTAACTTCCTCAAACAATCCCAGCAATAAAAAAATTACGAACAATGGACTTTTTTTGAAACCCGATTATATGGGACACCCGAGTATATGTAAAGGGTGTTTTTTTTTAGCAATCGGTTTTTTTTTGTTGATAAAACGCACAAAAATTGATCTTTTGATTGGTAAAACGGCCTTATTTTGTTGCAAATTTTATGGCATTTAGTTTTTAAAAATGATTTCGGGCATATGGCCACCGCGGCTGCGTTTCAGAAAGCCCATCCGGTCATTCCAATTTTGCATGACTCTTTCGAGAACTTCGGAGCGTACAGCGCGAATTTCGCGAGTTATGTTCGCTTCTAAATGCTCAATCCTAGCTGGTTTGTCCGCATAAACTTGTGCCTTCACATGGCCCCAGAGGAAAAAGTCCAACGGTGTTATATCGCACGAGCGAGGCGGCCAATCGACGGGGCCATTTCTCGATATAAGTCGTTCACCGAACATTTCTTTCAATGAATCGATTGTTGCATGTGCTGTATGGCAAGTAGCGCCGTCCTGTTGAAACCAGAAGTCACCCAGGTCATGCGTAGCAAGATTTAGAAAAATTCATCCGTCCAACATTTCCCTATACCGCTCGGCGTTGACCGTTACATTGGTGCCGGCCTCATTTTTAATGAAGTACGGCCCGATGAAGCTTTTGGCGTGTAAACTGCACGAAACTGTGACCTTTTCCGAATGCAATGGCGTCTCAAGGAAGTGTTTTAGTTGTTCCTTGCTCCAATAACGCATATTTTGTTTGTTGACACACCCATTCAACCAGAAATTTGCCTCGTCGCTGAAGATGATTTTGCGATAAAAATCAGGGTAATTTTCCAATTGTTATGTTAGACTTTATTATTATATTATTGTTATGTTAGACTTTTTTATGTTGAAATGTTAGACTTTACTGAAAAAAAAAATGCCAACATGGCGGACATTTGACATTTCTTTCCCTGTCAAAACCCTATCGGAAAACCGATTGCTAAAAAAAAACACCTTTTATAATAAGTAAATAATTAAATAATGGATTGGCTATGACTTATTCATTTCTTGGCTGGCGGTAGTTCAATTCCGGGGCTGCTTCTGTTTGCCTTTCTTTTTCGTTCACTTTTCGGTCCCCTCATAACATTTTTTTGTTTACGTTTGTTAGTGTTGTTGTTATTTTTACTGCTATGAGTGTTTTCGGCTGATTGTGAATTGTTTCCCTTGTTGTTGTTATTGCAATGTTCTCAGCTGCTGAACCAATTGACGTATTCAATTCAATGTCGAGCTCGATGATTTGTTGTAATTGTTTTTCATTTATGATGATTATTGGTACATCATCTTTGTGTTTACGAACACGAATTTTACCACCGTGTGATGTTGCTGATGTTAATTTATTGTCTTTCTTTGCTTTGCGTGCGATTTGAAACAAATAACTAAAGTATTGAGTCAAATGCTCATTTAAATAAATTTGGTTATTTGACTTAATCGATTCATAGACCTCTTCAACCATTAGGCTCTTCTTAACTCTCAATTTGTTCAAGAGAGTTTGTTTATGAGCAAAGTTATGGAAGGAAGCAATTACGAACTTGTTTCGTGATGTTATGTAAGCGGTAAAATCATTTGATGATAGGCTTACATTCAATTTTTTTGCTATTTTTAAAACGAGCTCGTTCGAGTTGCCATCCCATCCATCAGGCATTCCAGAAAAACAAATATTGTTTCTTAGTTTGTCCTGCTTCAATGTTTCAATGGTGTTTTCAAGTGTTTCAATGCGTCCACTGTTCATTTGTGTTGATTCAGCAATGTTGGTGACATTTGACTCTATTGCGGATATTTTTTCATCTTGTTCCTCTTTGTATGATGAAATATGATTTTTTATCGTTTCAATATCTTCTTTCGATGATTTATCACTGAGTAGAGCAATTAAATCCCGCATAGTTGGCTGCCGATCAAGATCTTTATCGTTAGCAGCCATTTCTGTAGAATTACTTTTTAATTATTTTCAACAAATGTATTGTTCGTAAACACGGTTTGACGTTTGACAGCAGAAGAAATTATTCCATGGAATTCGCCGCAGCCAATACAACAACTAACACATCATGGCGAGTTCAATTCCAATACTGAAGTTTGCAAATTTCACTTAGTTTTTAGTCAGAAATTTTATTCGAGCTCGGTGCAAATTTCACTTTTCTTAACTAAATCCCAGTTGATTATAAAAATAATATGTTTAAAATTATGAACTTTAATGTTTTTGTTCACTTAAAATCACGTAAAACTTGATGAAAATAATTACAGTGTGCGTCTGTCAGTGATGATGACATTCCGAAATCGAAACTGAACCTAGTTTTGTCGCCTCACTTTAGGCAATAAATTTAAAGTTCTGTATGTAAAAGGCGGCGGAAGGGGAAAAGTTTGATTAGTACACACTCCGGCGTTATTCAAACTTATGCGCTAATATTCAATGAATTCAATGAATATTAGCGCATTTTGACGTAAAATGAATATTATTCAAATGAATATATTCAACATGACATATTCAATATTCATATTCAATATTCAAGTTATTTTTTGAATATGGGTATTTTTTGCAACTTTTTTAAAATTAAGACTAATTTTGCGTTTTTTCTGGAAAAAATTTATACCAGCATTGACACCGTGAAAATTCTGATTTTTTGTATGCCGAAATTATTAAAATAAATTTATTATTTCAAAAAAAAGCATTTCAATAGAAATTAAATATGAGAATGTTTTCTGTTTATCAGATTTTCACGTCGCCATTGCCGTCAGTATAACTGAGTATAACACATATCTCGCGAGTACGTTCGAATAAAGAACCAGACGATGATTGGGATTTAAAAGCATTTTAATGACAATAATAATAAAGAGTTTATATAACTTTCATGTGTTCAATAAATTAAATTTGCCATATTTTGAATTCGATGTTAACGTACGTCATAACAACACATCATTATCACATTCAAATTGGAATTGAATGGTCGTAACCCTGATTTTTTTTCAAAATTCAGATAAAGACCGATTTAGAATTTAATTACCTTTCATTTGAGACATATTTCAAGAAAAAGTAGCGAGCTTTTTTAATATTCATTGTGGAAATGCCCAAATAATTTTGAATAATTTCCATGCACCACCAATTGTTGCTCCTAAACATGCAAATATCGGAGCGATTTAATGATCAATAAAGATAATAATAATAATAATAATAATAATAATAATAATAATAATAATAATTATAAAGTTATAACTTTGCCGGACTGTGGATTGGTATAAAGCGGTGACATTCACGTCACCACAGATGTCACTTTTCTCAGGAAGAATGCACTCGACCTGTGTTTCTCGTGCATTTTCATTCACTTAGAAAATGATATTTATTCACTTAGAAAATGATAGTTTTTATTATATTTTATCGTTTATTCGAAATTTTATTTAGTTTTTATTTTTTTCGAAGTTATCGAATTTAGTTTATCAACAATGAGTGCGAGTGATTATTTAAGCAGAGCCGTTGAATATGATATAAATGGTCGAAAATTGGAATCGTTAAAATTATATGTAAAGAGAAACAAACTATTTTATGTTTTTTAGTTTGATTTCAACTTTCAATTATTTTATTTCATTTCAATTATTTTTATTTCATTTACATTTCATTTTTTGTTGTTGTCTGTTCAGCTCTCATTTATACACTAGAGGCCTCCATCGGGTGCCCGTTGCAGCGGGAATTATCGGGAGCCCGTTCCCGACCCGTTTTCCGACCCGTTCCCGAAACCTTCGGGACGAGAACGGGTTTATATTGAATGAATAACAATTTTTTTTGAGTAATCATTTATTTTCAATTTAATGTATCGAAATTCAGATGGATCGATTGTAGTGACGAAAAATCCCACAAAATTAAAAAAAATCCATATAATGATGATAAAAAAATATAGTGACATGAAAAATTACAGCGTGGTTTCTCAAATATTTTATAGTGATTGAAAATGAAATTTGAAATTATATTATGGCTTAAATTTTTTTTTTGGGTTTGTCAACACTGTCGATTTTATTTTTCGTTTTCCTAATGCGCCGGCTTTTTCTTCTTCTTCTTCATCTTCTTGTTCTTCGTCGTTCTGTGAGGAGAAATCCGATAGTTCGTCACAACTTGAAATATCGCCATCCGTGGTATTCAATATATTTGTTGGTGTTTTGATATCAAATCGTCCAGAAAATTCTCCAATTTTCGAAAATAATTCCGACGCTCTTGTCAATTTCATAGGCTTAATTTTATTATTATTGAAAACCTTCAACAAGTTCTCCATGTTCATATCATTTTTCACATCTGGAAACTGCCGAAAAATAAAAACGAAAAAAAGAATCAGTAAAATTATCGAACGAACGATGACTATAACATACCGGACCACGATTGAGCTTGAAAATCATGGCGGCATTTTTTTCTTTTCTCGATAAGTATTCATAAATGATAGCGTCTATTAATTTTTCATTTTCCATTGTAATAAAACAACACTGAAATTAACACGATAGAAAATATGAAACTAGCTAAAATGAACTGAATAAAGTAGACGAAATTATCAAATGAAAATAATCGCAGTGAAAAGAGAGCACAGTACTTATTGCGATGCAATTCGAAGAGCAAATGCGAAATTTTTAACGTTAATCGAATTATCGAGAAAAATATGTATACCTTATAGTTGAATCGGTTAAACCAATGCAAATCTCCATCTCTTTTACTGCTTTATGATAATTCGCTTGTTTCGAGTTGATAAGTCGTAAAATTAACGGACCACAGTCTGCAGCAGCAACACACTCGCTTATTTTAACGAAGCCGTGCTGATTAGTTCCAAAAAAAAATACTTTGGCTTTATTGTCTATTATTTCGACTATTTTGGCTGGCCACGGACTGTATGTTGCCATTTTAGCCAACACAATTTCATTCTCTTTGATTTCAATTTTGCTTGATTTTTTGCATCTTTGGAACAAGGTACTTATCGAAACAAGTGTATCTTTTCGAGCAATGCGCTTGTCACTAACACGTTTTGGTTTTGTATCATTTTGAGATATATGCCTTGCCCGAAATTCATATAACCTTTTCTCTGGTTGTCCCGTTAGTTTTTTAATTTCTCTTTCACTTAATCTATCAAGAACGATTCGCAGGGGTTTTATCAGATTTATGCCGTTTATTTCGGATTTCTTTTTTTTTGGCTTGATTGAAATTGATTTCGCTTGAAATGTACGTAATTCGGATTTTTTTAATTGTGATAACTGTTTTTCATTTTTATTTGTTTTTTTTCTCTTGCTTATCGATTCTAATGGCAAATTATTCACATTTGGGTTTCGATTCTCTTTTTCGTTCAATTTACTTTGACGACGTGTTTTTGCCATTTCGAGAAATTATGTGGATTACAAAAAATTTTTGAGCACTAAGAAGTACTACATGCAATCACACCGAATTAATTTGCACTAAATAACATTACGTTGAATTATTTGGATTACAGATAATTTTTGAGCACTAAGAAGTAGTACATACAATCACACCGCATTATTTTGCACGAAATAGCATTACATTGAATTTGACAGCTGTCCGATTTGTATATACTTCGTCTATTTCAATATTTCACTCGTTCCATTTTTACATCAAATCATAAGTCACCAACCATTTGAAAATTCGACATCATTGTCCAATTTAATTGTTGTTAAATTTGGCGGCTATGTCTTCTGAAATCTTTTCAATCATATTTGGTGGTATATTTACAACGCTTTTGTAAAATTGATCACCAGCACAACATAAGACCAATGTTTGATCGAATGTATGATTGAAACACCACGGAGACAATATTTCTCCATTAATATCAATTGTGATAACGTTTGTCTGAAACTTGTCTTTAACAGCGATGAACGTTTCCATTCCACCGTACATTTTATCCACATTCAAATGATTTGCAACGAAACTTCGAGGAGTTATTTTCGCATACCTTTTATTTTTTTTCAACTGCTGAACACGTTTTTCTAATATTTCCAAATATTTATCGAAATTGCTTTTGATGTGCTCTACAACATCGTGTCGTATCTTTTTAATCATTTCAAACTCCACTTTCTGGAAAAGCTGATGGCAAAGCGAAAAGTATAAGCAATTGGCGTCGTTGGTTGTTTTCAAAACTTGTAATCCATCGAGCGGTTCGGTTACATCCATTGCTAGCTTCACCTTGTTAATTTGATCTGTAATTTGATTCGAAATTATGTGTTTCAGTTCTTGCTGTGGTTGAATTTGATCATTTCTTGGTGCATTATTTGGCTTCATCTTTTTTCTTTTTGTTACAGGACCATTTGCTTTCAATCGTTCTTCAGCTCGCTTGTACTGATCTGCATGTTGACGATTCATATGTACTTTGTAGTTCGATAGAGTCCAGCTGTTCGAGTTAATCGATTTACAAAAAACTCTCACAACTCCATATGACTCATCTTCACAGAAACAACAGAAAATGGATCCTTTCGCTGTTCTGGCGACATCGTCAACATCAAAAACTTTTATCATCTCTTTTGTAAGAACTCGTTTTGCTTTGAAGTCTTCATCTTCATATTTTTCCATCTCAATATTGGCTTTGTGAAACAATATTTCGATCAGATCTTTTGTGTCGATAGCTGTTGGCAAATTTTGATTATTTTCTGACTCAAGTCCATATGCCATGCCAAGTGCCGTCTCATACAATCGAGTTTGCATCGCTTTGTTTTTCTGTTTGGAATTTTTCTCATTTTTGAAATATCCGGTGTTTGCATTCTCCTTTGGATGATCCACAATCGATTTCACGTGTTTTACCATTTCGCTGATCAAATCTAAATCGCCGTTACTGAAATCAAATTGTTCAGGATCCAGTGAGTTTCCAAAAAACCATCTTTTGTGGTCATTGTTTTCCACTGTTTCGAACTTAGCCGCCAGCTCAACTCGAACCTTGTCACGAATTTTAACGATGCCGTCATCATCGAGACATTTCATAGAAATAGGATTTCCATAACCATAGAAACTAAAATAAAAATCGGTCAGCAACTTGATCTCATTTTCAGTTACGAATTACTCACGTGAGGATATTTTTCACATACGCTGGAATTTGCACCAACTCTTTTTCCAAAACCAGCCAGAATATTTGAGTTTCTTTGGTAATAATCATTTTGATGTTGACTGTACGAAGTGAAAACACCAACTAATATAGTCGAACATATTTTCTGCATAAAATTTGCTGAAATTTCTCAACGGTGATCAGAGATAAGGTTAGTCAATAAATCGATGTCTTATCGATTTAGTTTTCAGCTACTTTTTACAGGTTGAGATGAATAAACTATCTCAGAAAACATTTTCAAAGATAAATAAACTGCGAAAATTTCAACGGCTCAAAATTGTTTCCCGCTGTAGATATTTGTTTATAAACACAGTGAATCAATAAATGAAAGTAAACACAGTAATCACAATGAATATGACACTCAGTAATACCAACTTATGATTGCACATTCCAGTACGTTCCGTTTCATTTCATATCGTTTCGTTGTTACATTCAAAGAGTGTGTGTCATTACCGCTCACTACAGATAACTAAAAATACATTCGTTCTCATTTGCCGGCATTTTTTATCACTACAGTCATTACATCGGATTTTTTGTCACTACGCACATAGGAAAAACATTTTTCATAATTTTACGGCATTAAAGTGGATTACAGTGCAAAAATGGATTCATCATTCGTACAATATAGTTTTAACACCATAGCTGAAAATATTCGGTTGGGAAAATTTATCAATGTACAGCCAATAACAAAAAAAAGGTCAGCAATTTGGACATATTTAAATGAGGTTTTCGATCCAGAAACTAAAACACAAGTGAAAGGTTTCGTGGTTTGCACAATATGCAAAAAAGTGATGAGATATAATTCGAAAAGTTTGGGAACAAATCATATTTCAAATCATTTGAAAACACATGTAGAAGGGGGATATCATTCAATGGATGAATTCGTTAAAAAACGTAAAGAGCTAAATCGAGCTGATAAAACTGATGTTCTCAACGCAAGTGTAAGATTCATTTGTACTGATTTGCGTCCATATAATGCAATCCAAGGAGACGGTTTGGCAAATCTATTGCAGGTTTTCATGAAACTGGGAACAATTTATGGATCTTTAGAGCTTGACCAAATTAAAGAAATCCTTCCAAGTCCCCAAACTATTTCAAGACATGTTGACACAGACGGTGCTGAATTGAAAACGAAATTATATGCAGGCTTGAAGAATGTTCTTCATTTGGAAGGCACTTTACCGCTCACCGTGGATATATGGCAGGATAAATTTAAGCGGGTGTCTTATCTCGGCATGACCGCTCATTATATTGAAGAAACTGATTCGGTGACGATTTTATGTGACAAAATTATCTGTATGAAGCCGCTTGAACCCGGAGTTGTAAAGGACCATGTTTTTATTCAACGAATGATTAAAGAGAAACTAACTGAAATCGGTATTGACGACTATTTTGATAAAATTGTTTATGTAACTGACCGAGGGAGCAATATACGTAAAGCCTTATCCAATACACAAAGACTGAACTGTTTCCCGCATTTTTTGAATAACATTGTAAAATATGCTTGTGGAATTGACGTTGTTAAAGATTAAATTGATCGTACAAAATCACTCGTGAGGTATTTCAAAATAACAGGCCTCAACAACAATTCAAAGACAACACTACAATCGAATTGTCCAACAAGATTTAATTCGATTGTTCGTACTTTCAATTCCGTAACCGCTAATTGGACAAAAGTCAACGATATATTAAGAGGCTTGAACGAAATGGAACGAATGGATGGCATCGCATATATTGATTTGAAACATATTGCAGAATATTTGGATGAATTCGAATATTGGACGAACGCCTCGTCGGCTTCACATAAACCATCATTGTATACTGTTTGGCTGGGCATACACGCCATTATGCAACATAGCATCATAAAAGAGGATGATCATCCGATTGTCAGTTTAATGAAGGTCAAAGCATTTACCTACATCAGAGAGAAATTCGTGCTATCCAAATTACATAGATTTGCAACGTTTTTACACCCCAGCTTCAAATCTTTAAAGTTTGCTTCGGTGGAGCAAATAGAGACAACTCATTCAGAAATAAGAACGGAGCTGGAAAAAATCAGTAATGTTGAACTAGTATCTCGACGTTGCAGCTCATCTTCTACAGAATCAAATATTACCCAATTCGCTGATCAATATCAAGACGGTGATGAAATAATTGAATATATGCAATACAAATGCTGTGTGAATCCCGAAGAAATTGATTTAATCGATTGGTGGAAACAAAAATCGAATGTATTTCCGAATCTTTCGAAATTAGCTTTGCGTATCCATAAAATTCCCGGAGCTTCCACTCCAGCAGAGCGAAGTTTTAGCACTTCAAGGGTAATTTCGTCGAAGAGATCAAACCTAAGCCCGGAATCAATAGAGAATGTTTTGATTCTACATGAAAACGAACCATCTAGTGAGTTTATTATAAATATTGATTTATACAGAATGTTTTCAATTTATTTGCTCTTTCTTTTTTCAGAATGAATCAAACGACTTTAACACGAATACTGACGGAATCAGCACAAACCGAAAATTGTATCAACGAATAATCCAACATAAAAAAAAACAAATTCATTGTAATGACGAATAATCCAACATAGTGGGAAATAATTTCTGGCAATAATAAAATTTTTTTGAAATGACGGGATTTTTTTTGATTTCTGAGTTCGGGACGGGAGACGGATAGTTATAGATTCAAATTATCGGGCACGGGTCGGGATCGGGTAGAGAGAAAACTGATCGGGTCGGGAATTTTCCGAAATTTTAACCCGATGGAGGCCTCTATTATACACTAACTACATGTTCTAAACTCACCACATTGATTCAACAATTCGGCAAGGAAGGTATTGGCATAAACGAAAGCGGGTATAAATTTTCCAAAATGGTCATAAAATTTAAC
>GL502429.1:1144-14567 GCA_000149185.1 Mayetiola destructor
GGTAGTAGTAAAATATTCTTAAAACATGCCCTGCCCTATACGTGGTTCACAACGAGAAGTTCGAAATTTTTCATAGTTTTGAACATGCTGCTTTGTTCATTATTCGATTTGGCATGGTTTCCTAGAACCTTTCCATCAGTTCAATCGAACGAAAATACTTTTAACGAATTTTCATTTTGAAGATTTAAATCTGATGTTGACAGCTGTAACCAGTGCCACCAATATGAACGCCTTTATCTCGTTCTCTTCAATATTTTTTCTAAACGTCAATCTGTACATATTGCGTCGACGAAATTTTTCGTTCGCTTCTAAATTTTTTTAAAATTGAAACAACGAGTACACATTTATTATATTATTCCTCCAACATAATTAAAATATAGTTCGAGTGTTTGCACTTAATGTGACAAACTTCGACGTTTGACTAAACTGCGGTTGAAATGCAAGAAAAGACGAGACATTTTCTAGAAGGTAATGTCAACAGTGATTAGATATGGCTCGGATCACTGTCACATGTGATTTTGAATCTGTTTTAATTTAGGAAAGCTCAAAGAAAACAAAGCAGGTACATTTCAGTAAATTTAGATTTTGGTGGCTCAAAATTTAACTGCACAAATAAAATATTCGTTCAACATACAATCTTCTCTTCCCGAATTCTGTCAAGGTTTTTCGAGATAACTTCTTGAGCATTACGTATTTGACAAAATGAAAATTTATTCGGTTAATTGAGAATATTGAAACGTGTTCGATGAAATATTTTAAGCTCTTGATATTGTATCGTCCCCTAAATTAATTGAATTAGATTCGTTCATATCATCCGTAAGCTCAATGCACTCAACATTTATGCAACGCATATAAAATATAAAAGGATTGTATAGCATTCCAGTATTTTGAATCCTTCTAAATGTGCCTTACAAAATCTGCCCTTAAGTTCATTGGTCGTAATGTACGTAAAACCGGCGTTGAACAATAGCGTTCGATTCAGCATCTTTTGAAAATACTTGTCTCCCGCTTTTCAATTACTTTTATAATTTCACGAAGAGCTCATTTCAATCTAATCAATGATTTCGAAATTCGAAAATCCGATAAGGTTTACCGGTAGTAACCTTTATTTTTATGCACCACAGGTGCATTACTTTTGGTTTTTTTTCTTCAAAACATTTAGGTAGATTTTGGGCCGAAATAGTGTCAGGTAATATTAAGAGGCCATGAGTTGCAATCCAAGGAGTATCAATCCAGGTTGTAGTAGTGTTTTTGGGACTTTTTTGAGATTTCATGGAATTCAATCAGGATCTTTCGGGATTTTATCAAATCAAATGGAAATTGTGAGGTTTTCTCATGATGCTTCCTACCTTAAAAGACACCAGCTGTGCTCCACGGAGCCAAAATCGGGTTTTTGGTGAATTTCTGGATTCTTTTTGAGATTTCATGGAATTTCATCAAAATCTTTCGGGATTTTAGCAAGCCAAATGAAAATTATGAGTTATTTCATTTGAATTTACCAGTTGTTCTCCGTGGAGTCAAAATTAGGTTTTAGTAAAATTTTAGGTTTTTTTAGGTTAAAATGGAATTTTAGAGTTTCCTAGAACTTTTCAAAATTTTCAAAAAAATATAATCGTTATTAGGATCGATTCAATCAGTGATGATCAAAGGGGGGCGGACCTCAGGGGTACCCCCCTCCTGAGACTTTGGCCGTTGTATGAGCATCTCTGATTGGAATTGACGAGAGATTTTGATAACTTTCTTAGGTTGTGGACGACCTGTGGTGCATATTTTTGAATTCGGTACGATCGAATTCTGCCTTGTTTATTTTTATATGTGTAGTATGTGGTGGAATGAGTTTTGTTTGCTAATATTTCAACCTGCAGCAGGAAACCACAAATGCGTAAATAACTTCAAACGATATATGTAGAATGAACATTTTAGAGGTATGTGACACAACAGAGGCTTTAACGGATATTCCAACAGATATCTATGCTAATATTGGTTCATCCCAATAATATGAATTGATGGATGTGAAATGTAAATTTTACTTCAAATTTGTGTTTTTTTATTTGAAAAAAGAAAGAAGAATCGCATATATTCCTACCGGTAGCGACATGATAGCTAATGATATATGTATATGCGATACAATTGCAGTTTTTTTTTTTAGATCTTCTAGGCAATAAATAAATGCATTCATTCATTTAAAAAAAAATGATTTTATTATTAAATATTATTTATAATGATTGTAACTGTAAACAGCGAGACACAAATTATCAATAGAATTATTACCTATTGATCGGAAAAATCTGCTTTATAACTAATTTTAAGTCTTTAAGGTATTTATATTTACCGTTTATCAATCGGTTAATGTTAATTTGTTTCCATATCTTGCCAAAAATTCTATTATAACACCATTGGACCATCCGAACCCAATTTGAACATCATATTCACCACCACTTCCATGTCCTCCAAGCTCTTCGGCTGAATACTGAAAACATTTCACATGATACATATCGACGTCTGAATCGACATACAAATTTTCAGCAACATTATACTCACCTTTTCAAACATGTAATGTGTTTGATTGTATGCAATATAATTGGATCGTGTCCACCGAGTAGTCCATTTATCAGCTAACTCAGACGCATTTTTATCATCTAGCTTTCGAAGAGCCTCCGAAATGATATATTGCATTGGTGCCCACACATTCGGGTAGTCCCATTGTTCACCAGTTTGGGAAAATGTATTTGGTACGCCTCCCGGAAATGAATCAATACTAGTTGATTCGATGTACCTAAGTATTTTACGTGCAATATTTGATTTATTCGATTCATCAAAGCAGTCAAACCACAACGGTGATAGATTTGTTGGTGTAAAATATGAACGCAGTTTGTGATTAACCAAATCGTAGTCGAACCATACTCCATTCGTATCATCCCACAAAACTGCTTGAATAGCCTTAAGGTAAACAGAACAAATCAAAACAAATGAAATTATTTTTATCTTTCCACACACAGAAATCACCGGATTGAATTCTATGGATTTATTCCATGAAACGGATTATTAAACGATTAGTTGAATTCCGACATACGGATTTTATTTGAATATCATCGGCTGAATTTTGACATTTCATACAGTAGCCTTTGCATCATACCTGCAAGTAAGATGAAATTTGCCTACTACTTACTAGTAGATTTTTTTCCAACCTACTTACTTTTTTCCTACTAAACTTACTCTACTTACTTGATATGACTTCACCTACTCAAGTAGGTTAACTAACTTAAAGCTACTAAGTAACTAAAACCTACTCAAGTAACTTAAAGCTACTTAGCAACTAAAACCTACTAAGTAACTAAAACCTGCTAAGTTGGTGACCTTTTTTTTGTGCTCAATCAATCTGTAGGTAGCAGGGCATGTTTTAGCTGGCAGTAATAATTGCATTGAACACATGAAATAATATCACAGATTGAATGAGCAAAAAAAAGGTCACCAACTTAGCAGGTTTTAGTTACTTAGTAACTTCAAGTTAGTAAGTAACGTCAAGTAATCTATTAGCCTACTTATTCGACTTGAGCAAAATTACCCTACTACTTACTCAACCTACTAGATCAGCCTACTTACTTGCATGTATGCTTTGCATACATAGCGGTGGACTTATAGCAACTTCTGTATATGAACGATACACCTACGGTTGTGATGATTCATAAATGTGTCGTACAGGCGCAAAGGCTCGATGAAATGTCAAAATATCCGTAGAACAAATTGATATTGCAATACTCACATCATAAATTAGTTTGGCTTTATATTCAAATCGGTTGGCAAGGTTTGTGTTTCCTAATTCATTGTGAAAATGGGCTATGATTTTCGCATTTTTATACAAAATGGCATTTAAATCAACTGGGACGATTGATCGAGTCTTTATGTTTTCCAATTTTCCCAAATTCGAGCCGTTTCGTAAAAACCAACGACTGCTGAAATCCATTCCACTTTCGGCAGCAGCTATGATTTCCGAATAAAAGTTACCACGTTCTATATCTGTTTGAAAATGATCATGTGCCATTTTCACATCCTCGTAATATGATTCTGGACGTGGTCCACTTATTCCATCATTTCCATATGTTGCCAAAAAATGATCTTTCACTTTTATCATATAGTTGTTTTCAAAAAATGAGAATTCTCTCTCTAAAAGCGGTAGGGCTTCTTTGATAAATTCCACATCACCTGTCATCTGCACATAAAAATCAACCATTGAGCTGAGAAATGGTGGATGAGATCGTGTCAAATAATATATTCGGCCACCATTTGGTACGAATTCAAAACGATCAACTATCGATAGAAAATTCCGTAACATGCCTTTAGCTGTTTCAAACATGTCAGAATAAAGTAAACCCCTTATAATCCAATATGAGTCCCAGTAATAAAATTCGTGGAATCGGCCCCCAGGAACAATAACACCATTCTTAACATAAATAATAGAATACAGATCGTTGTGCTCCTGTTTGTTGTTATAATAATTAGTTGAAAATAATAAAGTAGTAAGAACACGAATAGATGCTTGGCTTACCGTTATCTCATCTCGCATTTTACGACCCAACACTTTCCATAAGCCATTCAACTCAAATGCAAATCTTTTAAACGCTGGATCTTTAATATTATCTAAATACTTTGGATTTTCCTTCCAATCATTCGGTGTCCATGGTATAAATTCTGAGCCTCGGGGCTCAAAGTTATTCTTTTTCAAAATAAAATCAAACGCCATTACAAATTGTCTGTTATGTTATAAAATTTCAATATAATTTCGTTTGAATGGAATACAAATTTACTAACATTAACAAATTTTCGAACATCTTCTCTAGATGGTGTATCACTATGCTCAGCCATAAACTCTTCGAATAGTTGAATTGTTAGATTAGCGGATTGCTTTAGTTTCATGTCAACAAATGTTTTTGAATCATTGAATATCTTTGCCATTTGAATAGTGTGTAGGATTTCACCTGTGCAAAAGATTGAACTGTAAGTGATAAAATGGAATCAATGAATAGCAGATTTAAACATTATTTATGCATAAAACATGAGAACAAATGTCTGAACATAGCAAATAGTAGAGTTTGAAATACCTTTGACAACGGAGCGGTTGAGATGATTGCCAGCCATTTGATTCATATGCATTCAATGAGAGCGCCCATATAGTCGCAAAAAATAATTTAATCACTGTTGACACCATTGCTCTAGTTTCCTACAACTGTTTCTATTCAAAAATATGTGAATGAACCGTGTGCATTGGCTTTTATACCTAAAGCCAAGTTCCAATGATCAAAAATGTGCGATAAAAAATAAAGGAATAAATCAATGATAATAATAATATTGATTTTTAATAATAATGGGTTATCTTCTAAATGAATTTTAAGTTTTATAACATACTATGTTATATACTGTCTTATTATTCACCTCAATTCTTGGCTATTATATTAAGCACTTTCTTTCTGTGTTCCAATTAATGACAAGATTTTTTTTTAAACTCTTCAATACATATCAGATAGATAAAAGTCAATCATTGTTCGCACTAAATAATTTAAACTTAATCGATCAATCAGTTGATAAACATTTAAAAACATCAACCGGCACTATCAATCAATTAAAAAGAATATCAAATTAATTCTTCTGTTTATAATTTTACGGGTGGAAGCTGAAATATTATGAAAACAGAGGATTTACTTTGCTCCACTGAAAAACGCGGATATCGTTCTAGTTTCGAACTGTGTTCAACGTATGAAATGAGTTCGACGACTGTTCTTTGACGATAAAATATATTTGTTTTTTCATTCAACGTACTTTATACTCTTATCGGTTTGAAACAGGAAGAAGTAACGTTAATATAAAGTAAAATATTATGTTTATATCGGTTTGAATATCAAGCATTTAATAAAAAAAAAATCTGAATATTATTTTAGCATTGAATTTCGGAAAGTGAATCAACGAACGATTAGAAGATTTTCTCGAATCATAGATCATAAATCCAAAATTACCCGAAGAGGAATCCAAAATTTGTCATTTTTGATTCAACACAGAAGATAACTGTACAATAATAAGGAACTAGTTAATTGAAACGGATTAGATATAATCTGGTCTAGTTGAGATTGGATAAAATGATATGATGAAATTTTCGTTCGAAAATATCATCTTCGAGAAGTAAAAATTGGAAACGAAACTAAATACAACGTTTTGTTTCTACTACAAATGATATTGATAACATTTTGGCCAAATTGAACCAAACTCTTCTGCTTTCGACTTTCGTTCTCATCTCAATAGACAATCAACGCACTCATGCAAAAAAACAAATAGGAAATAAAAAAATATTATTAAAAATGCACATCTTTATGGACAGTGTACACTGTTTTACAACAAAATAATTAAACGAATAAATGAGAACTGATTCATTTGTGGTATCACCGTGTTTAATTGGTCTGATTGTTTATGTTTAAGAGTATTAAAATTTCAACGAAATATCTGAATACACAACCACATTAATATTAGACACAAATGACATCGAACTACGATGCTCTGACAATGTACACAGTTATTGTAGCTTCAGCGGTAGGAATGTAGATAAGATGTTGTTGTTGCAACCATATAAAAGAAAAATCAATGTCCAGACTTCACATCATACTTCATTCTTTCGCTGATATGACTTGTTTAATAAAATAAAATCTAAAAAATGTTAATTCACCGATCGTATTTCAACAAAATCACTGGGAATGATTCTTGGAGTTCAATTTAGCGATCTTTGCTTCAGTTTTACAGCCTCTGCACCATGTCATGATATCGGTGAAAACCAAATTGCATGTACTTTTCACGCATCTTAATTGTAAGTTGTGCGGAAAAATAACTTCACGACTGATTTGTTGTTTTTGACTAATCTTTATCAGTTTGCCCGAATTTTTGGTACTGAGTAAATTTTTCAATGCCATCGAACATGTTAAACTGATTTGATGAGAGAAAATCAATATTTTGAAGCAAAGTATTTTTTTCATCATACAATTTTTCAATGTAATGAGATTATTGGTGCCAGAAAGCAGATTTCGTAACTAAAATGAGAAAAGTTTTTCCGTCACTTCGCGAAATGTGATTTTTTCAAAATCATATTTTGTTCATTTTCACGATAAATTAATTGTTCTTCATGTTTATATATTTTACTTATGTTCCAAATTCGGACACCCCTTTTGTTTTTTGGACGTAGAATCGTCAAAAATAGAGTTAGAGCAAAACCGAAGGTGTCACTGGAAAGCTTATTCAATTGCGCATCCTGTCGTAGCGATTTAAATTTTTCATGCATATTATGCGAGGTGCATAAAACTTTCCAAAAAAAGACAAAATCGCGGATATCGTAAAAGTGCTCCTAATTCGGACCCCCTTATTCTCGCAAAATTAAATCAAATGAGCTCAAAAATGATGCCAAATCATAGTTTTAGTCTAAATTCACCATATTTTATTGATAGAAAATTTAAAATAGAGCTTTTGGCTGAAGAAACCCCCAAAAAATGATTTTTTAGTTTTTTGGGGTTTTTTCAGCCAAATTTTTTTTAAACATTTTTTTGTTAATAAAAAATGATGAATTAAGAACGAGCCTATGATTTGGCCCAGTTTTGAGCTCATTTGATTTAATTTTGCGAAAATAAGGGGGGTGTTCGAATTAGGGCAAAACCGCCATTTTGAAAAATTAATTGTAAAAACGGAAATGGCTAACAAAAAAAAATCTTTGAACGCAGAAAACGATAGACTCTATCGTATAGAGGATGAAAATCCAAACACCATGTACACATTCACTCAATTTACAAAAAATTAAAAACTTACTTTAGATTAGTTTATACTTTCACCAAAAAAACTTCGAAAAATACAAATTTCGTTTTTCGATCATAAAGTAGCAAAATTTCACGTGCAAACGCATCTATACATCATTAAAATAAACTGGGTTGGGACGTCAAAATCCTCGATGTATTTTACATAGGTTTTTTACGTAAAATACCTCATGTAATTTACATGTTGAAAAATCAAAGTAATTTACATAATGTTGAATTATATTCAAAACTGTTAATTTAACTGTTTAACAATGAATATTTGTAAAAGTTTTGATCATGAATTGACATTAATTTTTAATAGTCGCATCGTTGAAACATTACCCGGCAAGTTGTGTTGGCTTCGGTGAAGTCAGATATGTTGATATCTTCAAATTCAAAAAGCTGTCAGATGCGAATACACAGCACAGGCGTGAACAGATTGACGCTATTGATGTAGTAAAGAAACCATTCAGTCCTCTGTGTGTGGAATAAGATCATTTGATCGCAACGTGAAATAAATATTGAGAAGTTTCTTTAAACGATCTGACGTAAGTCGATTACGTGTGCCACTGTGTATAAATGACCAATTCGAAAATACACTGCCAAGCTAAACTCGGTAGTAGTGCTTGATGTGCGGTATTATAAATAGTATACATAATTGGAAAACAAAATTGAAAAAAAAAATTTACAAAAAAAATTAAAAAAAAAAATTCAAAATTTTTTCCAATGGGGAACACTTGTGCGATATATTTTTTCCGAAATTTTCGTGTTTCTATGCGTTAATATCAAGCAATAAACGTTACAACTGACAGGTTGATACTGGTATTTTCAGTAATTTTGTAACAAAATCAGCCAAACCGGTATGACCTTGTTGTAGTGCATAATACCAATACGTTAGCAGTGAACAACCACGACTGTGCTATTCGCTCAGCCAGGCGTTGATACACTTGTTCAATATATACAATACATTGAAATGCATCCTACTCATTGGATAAATAGCAGAGCTGCAATATATTGCAACATTTTTCTGATTGATTAATAATTTCCGGTTGATTTCTAGGTTTTTTTTTTTTTCTATTAAATTTCAGTTTTTTACATGTAAAAAACGTATAATACAGTTTTTAACGTAAACTACATTTTATTTTCAAAATCATGTATATTTTCCAACCCAGAAAATAAAGCTTATGTTTAAACCAATCGATGATAGTAATTTGAGCGCGATTTGACAGTTATAACACAAAAATATCGTGCGTGTCCGAATTAGGAACAGTGTCCGAATTTGGAACATCTCCCTTATGAATAACAGTTAAATTATCTTGTAAATGCAAAAAATATGATAAAGAAATATCATTCCTCGAAGTCACCAACCCAGAAAATAAAGCTTATGTTTAAACCAATCGATGATAGTAATTTGAGCGCGATTTGACAGTTATAACACAAAAATATCGTGCGTGTCCGAATTAGGAACAGTGTCCGAATTTGGAACATCTCCCTTATGAATAACAGTTAAATTATCTTGTAAATGCAAAAAATATGATAAAGAAATATCATTCCTCGAAGTCACGGGAAAAGTTTTTGCATCTGAGTTACTCTAAACTCTGATGTGTATATCTCTCCAGGTCAAATGAAATTGCATGCGTCTTGTATGTACTTATCTGTACTTGTCTGTAAGTTAATCTATTTATTATGGAAAAGTTGCTATTGAACATTTCCGTGTACCGGAGGACAATGGCATGACCTACGCCGCATAAGCAGGATTTTTTTCTTTGTGAAGCGGTCAAAGTGCAATTTTCCAAAAATCAATTCTATGAAAAAATTGGTCTTATTTAATTTGATTCAATTACTTTTGATAATTGTAAAAAAATTCTAATGAGTTGGAATAGAAATGTATAAAATCAAGAGTTTTCTTAGTTTTTTTTTTAATTGATGGATTCACCCCTCTGGTTACGCCACTGCCGGAGGGCCATTACGACTTTTGATAATTATTTGCACCGGAGATGCATTACTAATTCCGTTATTTTTATGCATCACAAGGTGCATTACTACATTTGGTTCTTTATTTTGTTCATTTGTTGTCCGATCGATCTAAAATTTTGGATTTAGGTATAAATCTTGATATGTAATCGATTGGAAAATTCCCGACCAAAACTTTTATAATTTATTTTTAAATTTCTCCTAATTTTTTTCTTAAAAATTTCTAAAAAAATATTTGAAAAATTCTCAACATATTTTCTCAAACGATTTTTTTTAATGACGATTTTCGCATATCATTTCGGATCGATTGGGCAACAAAGAGTTTTTCATAATAATTCGAGGTTGGTACGACCCTTGGTGCATATTTTTGAATTCGGTACTACTTTTCCGCCATCCACAATGGTGGAACAAGTATTGGTTTTGATTGTTGTTGTCACTATTTCTGTAAGTTATTTCGATAACTCTCTACCAGTCCACTTTACATCAATACAAACTCTTTCATCAGAAGTGCTCAGAATGATCCCTATGATTTTGGAGGCATGAGACCTCATAACAATTTTCTGAAATTTTTTCTAATTTTTAATTCTCTCGATAATCGATTGGAAATCGTCAATCAGAAACTATCAAAAAATCATAAAAACAGTGCGGAAAAGTATGTTTTTAGTAGCCAGGAAATAACGAAAAACCATATTTCAGATATTGCCCGATTTTCTCAAATTTTTATGTATCTGTCTGTATATTTGTTGGTTAGCAAGATTCAGCTTCGAAATATCCATGCTTTGGCTGAATTGCATGGAACCAAGAACTGATTGATTTCATTGAAGGTAAACGACTGTTAAAGCATAACATAATGAATGCCTAACCGAAAGTGAACATTTCACCGAAAAACCATATGTTCAAGAGGAGCCAAGCGTTATTTACCACACACATGTATGAAAACCTTAACGTATAGAATGATCAGCAACGTTAACGAATCGTAATAAAATTCCATGAACATCTGCTTAGTCTCGACATACCCGCGAAACAAAAGTAAACATGAAATGGAAAAGACTCAGAAATGGCGTATTGTTAAACAACATTCTCTTAATTTCCTTTCAACAAAAATAATTCTTATTCCAATGTTGTTTCCTCTTCATCATAAAAATAGCATCATAAACACAAATGCATAATATTTCGTACTAGCAATCTTTAAAATATACGTATATAATAATTAAAACCATTTCAATGTAAAATTGAAGAGAAAATGTCCTTCTGCTGGTGAAATAGTTATTGAATTGAAAATATTCATGTATACGTATACGTATGACATGGGTTCGAGTGTGCAGGACGTTACACACGATATAAAATTAAGAAAAATAAACCTATAACAAGACAAAAATGAAATGAGAAAAAAAGAAGTAGAAAACGAAACTTGCATTGAATATTATTTTGGTGTATGCTTGTCTCCTTGTTCGAGGCGTAACGCATGGCTCGCATGATTTTTAATTTTTCTCTTCCCTTTTTGATTATCTCTTTTGTTTTCGAATTTCAAAGTTCAGATTTCGAAATAAAGTTGTGGTTCATTGTGTGTATGAAGTATAAAATTACCTGTGTATGATATTATGCATTGGCACTAGTCTGTGGTATTTCATGTCTGTCCTCTTGATCAAATTGTTTGCTCTTGCAATTCATTTGCTTCCCTCATTCCTTTACTCAATGTGTGCGTGTTATTTACAATTGTGTTAGTGAATGCATGTTGTTTTAGTTTCTCTTTAACATCTTGTTCAAAGCATTCATTTGTAACCGTTTTTCAGTATAATTTGCGCGCTCATTGCCACTAGCTATGGAACGCCAACTGCGCTAATGGTTCAACTTCACTTTCGGTATTGAGTGAACAAAATTGTGTATTGTGAATGCTAAAACTATTTGTATTTTGTGAAATTATTGATTGAATGAATAAAAATATCTTTGTGATAAATATATATATATCGAAGTATTTTCGGATATACGTTATGGTCTCATCAATTATTTATGATTTAAAATCATCTTAAATACACAACAACATCTTCGTTTTTTTTTTTTTTTATTTTGACATATTCAATGAAGTGCATTTACTAGAAGAGTTCGCTGATATAAGTTAAATTCGAATAAAAATTAAAAATGAATACAAATCGTCTAATTGAGTGGTTAGTCAACGGTGTACTGATTACATTAGTTTTTGGTGGTGATTCACATTTTTTACTAGCAAACCATGTATATAATAATCATCATGCCTCACATGGAAATAATCAAATCAAATGGTACCGTTCGGAAGTCTTGGATGGCAATGGACTTTTTGTGTTAGATTGGCGAAAGTCTGGCAAGGATATTATATTCCGTGCAACGGTTAATACACGTGGATACATCGGAATCGCCTTTTCCTATAAAAGTGAAAAGATTTCTGACGCCGATATAATATTAGCATGGGTTGATGATCGTACCGGTGAACCAAATGTCCTGGTAATTAATATTCATTAAATTTATTTCGGAAAAAAGTGCAATGAAATCCAATCCAATCCATATAGAAAGAAGCTCCGAATTCTAGACAAAGGGGAATTTGTTTAATCAATTTGCGAGAATATTATACTTTTTCAATGTCAATAGGATTTTTATTACTTGTTTCTTTCTGCAGCTTCGACTACTTTTGTTGTTATTGTAATCATAATAAAATGTGCATCCCTCCGAAATTGTTTGGAAAACATTACGTAAAATAATCGTCATCTTAATATTTTCATCCGGAAAATATGACGAAGACATAGATTCATAGAAATTGGTATAATTCGCATGTGAGTGAATTTCAAACAAAAACAAATATCTATCAAATGAAAAAATTTATTCGAATATCGAGAAAATATGTACAATGTTCATTGCATATGCCATTATCCTATACTAAAAAAATGGCACTTTTCGAAATTTAACGTTCGCCTTAGATCCCCTTATTTTTGTTTTCAAAGCTTAACAGCATTTATTGTACATTTCCATTTTTTAGTTACATGGTCGACAACATGGATTGAATAAACTATCCGGGTCCATGCAGAAACGATAGAATGTAACAAGTACTTGAATATGGCAAACATAAAAAAACGAACCAACCAAACAGGACGAATGAGAATAACGTCGGTATTCAACCCCTCAAAATGTTGGTTCGTTTGCGTCTAGCGTATAAAAATATACAAGACTTACACACATATGTGTAATGTGTAATGTGTACCTATCTGTCACATAATAGTTCAGACTCATTTAAAACATTTATTGTACAAACATTCGTGAAAAAGTAAAAAAGTCTGTTACAGACAAAATTGAATTTGAAAGACAAAAACAACACAGCCAAATAATATCGAAGAGAAGCGAATCATTTGAAATTTGAGAGTATGTATATATAACATTGAGCATACATAAAGTATGAAATAATATTCCATTTTCGGCGTCGAAATACATTTCTAAGCCGTATGAAAAATATAATCTCTTCTAACATTCTACATTAAATGAAGAGAATTTTCTTCTTTATTTATGGAATACTTTTCCCCTTTGTTTTGCTCTTACTCCTTTTCTCTTTCGTTTCCTTCTCTTGAATAGCATAAAAAAACGTATGTTTTGGCAGACGAATTGAATGG
>GL502429.1:14826-27305 GCA_000149185.1 Mayetiola destructor
CATTCTCAGCCATTCAATTGAAGTCCCATTTTTTTCTGCAATTCAAAAATTCTAACAGTTTTCGAATACATAGTTCTTTTTGAATAAGACATGATGTCTTCATAACATGAATTGTAGCAGATCCATAGAGTGTAAAAGAAACGCATGGCAAAATATTTTTGAATGATGTATATTAAATATGCTTTGAGACTTTTTTGCCAAATCCTGGTCGCATCTCTCGAACTTAAAGAAAGGAATAACGCTTTGTTGCTTTATTCCGATCAATTTAAGATTATCATTTTTACGATAGACAGTTTCATTTCTTTTGTATAGTACTGAGTGCACTTTCGCCAAGTTATCACAATCTAAAAACTAAGGGTCTGGTTGTGACAATATTCTGGATACTATTAATCTAATGCATTTCTGAAACTCGGTGAATATGCATACGTTGTATTATATGAACTTAAAAACTGAAACAAAATTTGTTCTAAAGGATGAATTAAACTTTGCAAGGCATACGTATCGTATCGTGAAATCAAGTAATTGATAACATAACTACCTGTACAATTTGCGAAAAAAAAAATAATATGACCTATAAAATGAAAGTCGAAGCATAGTCGACGACTGAGTCGATTATCTCTTCCTATATAGAAAAGATGATAAATCGCGATTTTTTTGATCTCTACGCAGAATTGAAGGTCTTCTTTGTGCGAGAAGAGCCTTCAATAACAGGCCCAATCGACACCGAGACTCAGTTAAATATCGATAAACGATAAAAATGTTCAAATTAATCATACGCAAGCGTTTTATTCCATAACCTTAATATCAATATTAGTAAAATGTTCAATGAAATAAAACTAAACCATATAATTGGTTTTCGTAGTCATTTTTTGGTTATTATTTTTTAATTTTATATCAGTGAATTCGATACGAACGAATTCTGTCGTGTTTCACCTTATTATTTGAAACTAGATCGAATACATTGAATATGATATCAACAATTTGATGACCATTTTCGATTTTTTTCTTTCAAATTCTTAATATTTGGAGTTCATAATAGCCTTTGGCTATTAGCCGATTAAGATGGTTTACCATTGCAAGTTAACTGACTGTTTACCGTGGGGAATGGGACGTACATCACTCTTTACATGCCATTCGTGATTCATGCGTTGGTCCAAATAGATTTATGTCATTTCTATTTTCGGCTATTGAAAAATATTTAAAAAAAACTTATCACCTGCTTTTTTATATTATTATATTGGCTATCATGTCTTTCTTTGTGTTTAGTATTCAGTATTTTGCTTAATCAAATTGATTCATCATACAAAACTGAACATGCTTTATTACATTTGAAATTTACTTGCAAGTGAATTCTAACGCAGACTCTTGATTGCGATTAAAATGAGTTTACAATCTTGATGAATGCCGAAATGTTATTTCAAGCGATAAGTATCATTCCGGTTGTCTCATTGTCAACAACGGATGAAAACGTGGGTCTCGCTACAGGTGATTAGGAATGGCAAATGCACGTGATTTCATAGTACTGTGGTTCTCTTTCTTGAATAGCGTGACTAACAATCATTGTTGATGGCATGGATAGTTTTACGGTCTATTGTTCGTCGCAACAAGTTTTTAGGTTTCGAGCTACAGAAACACCGTCGATTCTCTAATCTTCAATGAAAATGATCCCCTCGAAGCAATCGAAAAATTTGGTGTATCTGGCGATTTCCTATCGATTGGCTTTAAAAAAAAAAATTTGAACCGACAATAATAATAAACCCGAAAGTGGACTCCTTAGCAATAGGTCTTCTTTAGAAACTTCGAAACCTTTTCACTGAAAATGAAGCATGGAATTGAACTATCTTTATTTCATGATCAAATATATGTTGTTTTCAATATTTGGGCAAAAAGAACAATATTAAGATTTACTCATTCATGCGATGACAATGATATGGTTTTATGGCTAAACAAACATATTGCCGAAACTATATTTATAGTTTGCGAATTGTCTAACTCTTGCACCCACAACAATATCTTTTTGATGGAAGAAAAGAGGCACGTAGACTTAGAACTGTTTATCCGCAAACTGGTGTGAGGCTCCACGTTGCATTACATCGTACATTCCGATTCATTTTGAATTCGAGACTCATATTTTTCTGGTTAGATTATTATATTTACCATTATGCGATCAATACAATTTTAGAAAAACATCTGTCATTTTCCAGCCATCTGCCTGTTCAAATTTATTGACTCATTGTGCATACACTTTTTATTTCGGATGCTGGTTCCTATGTCTGAATATGAATTTTTGGAATTGGCATCTTCTCGCTGTTCATAACGAAAAACTAGGCAAAGATTCCATGACAAATATTTTCTCATACATATTCATATCATTTGTAGGATTGTCATGGCATTGGTTATGGTAGTATAATCCCCGTTAAAGATGACACTCAAAATGTACTCGCTGAAGAAGGCTATCAAAATGGGACACATACTCAAATTCAGTTCCGTCGCCCGATGGAAACTTGTGATCCACATGATGTGACTATAACTGTAAGTATAAGTAAGAATTTTTACTGGAATTAAGTATATGAATATTCAATTTTTTGATTTCAATCCATGGGCGAACTTCGAATATTTGATTGTATGTGGTGTTTAATTTACACTGTATACAAGGTTTTCAGGTTTCAAATGCCCGGTGTCGGAAAAATTTCAGATGCAAAAATTTTAAGGACTTCTTCCGATACCTTCTTAAAGCACATCCCCCCTTTAAGGGGCACTAGCTCCCAAACTAGGCCTTTTCATACTATGTACAGTTTCATGGGCAATATTTTTCGCCACGACTCCCTCCATCTTGGGTTTCCGGGGTGGCGTTTGAATTCTGAACACTCTGTATACAATATGTATAGTAATTTTCAATAAGATCTGTGTCGGTCTTCATTGTATTCACATTTAGATTACATTGCAGGGCCACTTTGACCGACACAGATCTTATTGAAAATGACTATGCATACATCATACACACATTTATCTAGTAAAATCTAATTCAGCTATTGTCGTATTCCACATGCACAATTTTTTAGGGGAATACAATGAAATTGCTATGGACATATGCCGAAAAAGATCCAGTATACAGTAATTTGAAGTGGCATGGAACATTCAGTGGAGTCCGTTCAATTCACATGCTGACACCATTGTGGAAGAAATCAAATCTCGGGCACAATATAGGCAACCGAGAAATACGTCAATGGGATGTTACTGTAAAAAATGTAAGTTGATGAATTTAAAAATTTTTTGCATTCACTTTTCATATTTTTTTTAAGTATATGAATCAATCCAAATTAATGAATATCAGTCATGAGATTCGCTACTACTTACATAGTATGATATTGTATTAGAAAACATTTATCTTCTCAGAACGTTTTGATTCACATTCGAAAAATGCAAGCTTTAAATCCACTAGATATATAATATGCTTTGAACTCACAACAAAATTCATTATTATGAGTTGAACGAATACAACGCAGCCTATCCTACGAAAAAATAATTTTGAAAAACACAAAAAAAAAAAATGTAAAAAAAGATTCTTCATTCGAAAAATATGAACCCGAAGTTTTAACTTGATTCGACCACTAGAAAATTCACAAAGAATGCGAATCATTTATGTCAGATATCTATACCATCCATCAGCACGAGCACATTAACGTTAGTTGAGGCACTTCCATAGATATAAGTGAACCTTTATCGTGGCACAAACCAAACTAGCCGAGATGTGATGGTATAATCATGTTTCTTATTCTTTTTCTCAATATGACACAATTCCACCTCTTTTTTAGATAACTATTGAGCCTGAAATGGACACATTGTACTGGTGTAAAATCTTAAAAGCACCTTCTTTGAATGACAAAAATCATATTATTGGCTATGAAGCACTCTTAACCAAAGAAAGGTAAAGGAGAAAAAAATCACATAAAATTGGTTTACAAAACGATATTTGCCAACAGAACAAATTTATAATTGAAATTACTTTAATTTTTTGCATTTGACAAATAATAGTCAGACACAAAAATCATTGGTTCATCATATGACGTTATTCGAATGTTCAACATCATCTTATCCATCGTCAGATCCGATGTCCTGGGACATTTGGGTGAAAAGTAATGGCGCAGTCTGCAATAGTAATCTATTAACGCCACGTGATTGGGATGCTTGCATCACTCCAGTCGCTGTCTGGACGATTAGCTCAACAGGACAATATTTACCACAACATGTTGGTATTCCGATGGGAGGGTTAAATGGAGCTAAATATTATATGTTGGAGATACACTATGACAATCCAACTTCTAAACGATGTAAGTCAATAGTGTTTATAATGTGAATAAATAAATTAAAATAAAATAAAATAAGCTCATTTTCATATTTAAATCAATAGTAATTGATCATTCCGGATTTCGTATTCATTACACGAGAAACTTACGAAGAGAAGATGCTGGTATAATGATATCAGGTGTATCTGTTTCGGATACACAGTTGATTCCACCTCGGCAAAAACTCTACCGGAATATTGGTATTTGCGGACCATCGTGCACATCTTCGGTAAATTTTATTTGTAATTCGACAATCGACAGAAATATGACAGGCTTATTGCCAGACAAAGATAAATTGAACTTAATGATAAAGAGTAAAAAGCGACAGCGAAAAGCGAAAAGTTTTCGGAAAATTGCAACAAATAAAAGCTTTTCGAATAATGAAACTTATCTTAAACTCATTTTTCAAAAACATTCTTATGAGTGCAAATCGGCTAATTTAATTCAAAAAAAAAAAAAAAAAAAAAAAAAAAATAGACAAAATAATTCATGAAACTCCAGGCTAATTTTCGATAAAAATGTCGAAAAAAATTTACTTTCGACCTAATTCATTCTACCAATAACTTTGTTTCTTATGTCATTCTTCCCAACCTCAATTTGTTCATTTCTTTTTTCCAAAATATAAAAATTTCTCTCACTTTACGCGTTTTCCAATATGTAATTGATTGTTGGTGATTGAGACAAATCGATGATTGTTTAATAAATGATTTTATGATTGATAACTTAAATTAAATGAAATATTTATTTTTAACAGACCTTCCCGGAAACTGGAATTAAAGTGCTTTCAGCCACACTCCATTCGCATATAGCCGGCCGAAAAATGAAATTGCGTCATGTGCGCAATGGTGTCGAATTAGATCGTATTGTTGAAGATGACACCTATGACTACAACTATCAGCAAGTAAGACAATTGGAAAATGAGACAACTGTATTACCCGGTGATTATCTAATAACAGACTGTGCCTATGAGGTAAGTGCCATACATTCGAAATTGTTTAATTCTCTTTTTTTTTCGCCTCATCATAATCATTGACGTGAAAATTTATTATAGACAGTGAATCGTAAACATCCAACATTTGGAGGATATTCAACAAAACAAGAAATGTGCTTATCGTTCATCACTTATTATCCCAAAATTGACTTAGCTGGTTGTTATAGCATGACTCCTGTTAAAGAATTCTTCGAAATTTTCGGTGTTTATGCGTTTTATTCGATGAATATGACCGATGTAGAAAATCTTTTCCTTTATAATGGGTAAGATTCATTAATAAGAAATAATTTGTGTCGAATTTTATATATAATATTTTTACATAACGCGTCATTATCTAGAAATGCACTTGATTTGCTACCGACAACCGTCTTTCCAAATTTTCCACCCGGTGGCCAAGTTGACGATGAAAACAACCAAAAAGCGATCGAAGCGTTAAAAAATGCCAAAGAATACACAATTGTTGACGAAGAAGATGCGCTACATCAAGAATCAGTTTTAAGTAAGCATTTAAATTCGTTAATGATGCAGATCCTATAAGTCACGATCGATGGAGCATAAATGAACTAACATATTTGTGTGTGTGCATTTTTTCTTCCTTTAGATAAACTTATTATTTCGGATCCTGTTGAATTTCACGATAGATCATTCATGGCCCATTTGAATCAGCTTCCTTGGTCCGAACCACTGTTCACGCGTCGCTTTGAACAAACAGTTTTGAATGGAAAATACATGACATTTTGTCGTGTTTCAAATGAAAATATTTCAGTGGTAAGTAATATTGCGCTGAGGTACATTTTTGTTTTTTTTTTTTTTAATTAACCGTAATTCATTTCAATTTCGATTTATTATCATTTTTTTGCAGGCGACTGAAATAATCCGCTACCCGAATTTTACGAGTTTAGTGAGAGAACCCAGTCATTGTCCGTATCACTATTTTATGGATCATATACATCCTGCGTATAGCGTTGCAAGTAAAAATCATAACATCACATTCAAACATTCTATGTTTTTAATATCAATGATAGTTTCTAAATACTATACACTATACACAACACAATATGTAGAATTCTAAAATTCAGTGAATGATATGAACCTGTGAATAGATATTTCATATTCAACAAGTCAGAATTATTCTTTTGAGCTCCAACATTACCGCATAGATTTTTCGAAAAATAACATCGAATATTTTAATTTATTTTTTTAGTTCGATCACATTATTATTATTTATTGTCAATAGTCTACAGTTAACATATATTGAATGATTTTGAGATCATATTTATTCTATTGTGAACGCATAAAAGACGGGATGTTTTCCGAAATGAGTTGAATCTCAAACAGGATGGACTTTTTTCTTCAGTTAATATGATTTATTTAATAACTCAGAGAACAGGAATTTTGTTATCAATTCAAATTTAAACCATTATTCAAGTGCATTCCGGGATTGCTAAAAAGGAGATAGTATTCGCTGCATTAGTGAAATATTTTGTACTTGACAGGCATACAAAATTTGACCAATCAAAGTGCCAAAGCGATTAAAGAGTTGATTTCGGAATTTTTTATTCAAATTAAATCGAAAAAATTGATTATTGTGGCTGAATTGAAGAAATTAATACAGAAAATCTGTCATGTACAAAATGTCTCGCTACACAGCATGAAATATGATACAAACATTCGTTGTATATAGTCATAGCAAAAAATGTCATATACAGCAAAATATATGTTTGTGGATTGTGGACCCCTTATCCAGTAACCATGTGGTTCATTTAGAGAGATTTTTTATACATCAAAGTCGAAATTGTAGATTCATTTCTAATTAAATTATTCATTGATAAATTTTTCATGTTAATCCTTCCAAAGATAGAATAGAAGAATGATGAAATAAAAATGATGACCGTTTTCATAGAATTTATAATATTCTTTTTTTATTTCAATGATGAAATCATTGAAAATTTATAGAAGGTATTGTTTTGCCAATGCACGAATAAATTTAACTTGACGAGTGAGAGCAGCTTCTCGTTTAACTTCATCATTATTGTTTGCATTCAGTTCAAGTTGACCCAGTGCAGCAACTGCCAGCTGTTTACGCGTGTGTTCTCCTCTTTTCGCCAGAAAATTTATAATGAACTCCAAAAGTGTTGCATCCCAAATACAACTGTAATATGAGTCCATTGCATCAGGGAATATGACTGATTTATCTGATATGGCTTTGAATGTCGCCCGATCCGAAAATGTTTTAAATGCCAAAGTGTAATCGATTTCTTCCAAAAACTAAGAGAAAAAAGAATTATTTTTTTACGAAATCAATTACGTCTAACCATTCCATTTAAGTTTACCTGACAAAGAACGGCTGCTTGCATATAGCATCCAAGGTTCGAGCAACACTTTATCATTCGACGTATAATATAGTCGTCAATGTGCTGTTCCAAATTTAGTGTACAATACTCAGATCCAGTTATTATTCCATTGACATAAGAGGCCATTGCAGCTTCGTAGTTTTCATTGCCTGTTTCCAAAATAGGAGAAAACAAAATCCCATAAAATTTATTAATATTATTCAAAATAGAAAATGGAACTTACGGAATTCGAAGTCGCCCTCTAAGCGAATCCACTGAACGTGTAATGGATGATACTGAAGCCCTTGTTTCAGAGTAATATTCAGCAATTCAATAACTATTTCCTGATTGTAGCTAATAGCACTGAAATGTTGAAAAAAAGAAAATTTGACAAACATTCTGAATTGACATAATTTTGTTGAAATTATCATACTTGGGTACGCTTGTCGGCCATATATGCATATTTTCAATATTCAATTCACGATTTGAGTTATCATCTAAGATGTTGTGCAAACGAGCAAACAATGATAACATTACTGTAATAGCTGTGTTATAAAAAGGAAATAATTATTTTGAAACCAATATTTATTGAATAACAATTCAATTATACCCACATAATGGATCCCTGAGCTTTTGAATGAATGGTAAAAGGTTTGAATTCACAACAACGGCTGGTGATTCGCGAATCCCATAATTATCGTTGCCATAATTATTCCGATTAAGACTTCTGAACGGATTGGAGTCCGTGCGATCATTACTCGACCCCGGCTTTGGGCTGTTATTTCGCTCGACATCATCGTCTGTAGCTCTCGAATTGCCTCCATTATCACCATTTGAGCTTCCTGTTAATTTACCGGAATTTTCTTCATATGGCATGTTCCCATCCAGAGTATTCACATCATCTTTATCATTATTTCTTGAGTTTCCAGAATCAACTATATCACCATTATCATCTACATCCATTGGTTGCTGATGATTTCGACGATTGGAGCTCGAATGTCCAAAGCCATTATTTGCAAACATAAGCGAAATTAGATCCCAGGCATCGCGGAATACTTTTTTTGAAGTATTTGTCTTGTGCTCTAATTCGTAGATTACACTGGCAACAGCAACATATAATTCGGACAATGGAAATCGTCTATCGGCTCGAATTAATTCAGTTGTTTCATTCAAATTTAATAATATAGCCGCACAAGCGCTTGTTATTTCTGTACGTGGTACAGTTCCCTCTCGACTAGCGCTTGCTTTGATAACTTGTCTACATTTCGAGACGAGTGCTTCCGTTTCGGCTGGGGCAACATTTTTAGGCCACTCGTGCAATCTTTGACTTGCTTGAATTAAAAGAATCTCGTAATCAATTAATTTATTCAGACGGGAAGTTGTTGCATTTGTGTCATGACGTTGAACTTCGGATTTAGCAGCATTCAGCAAATTTATGGCTGTGACGAACTCCTGTTGGATAACAAAATTTTATTATAAATTACTATTTACTGCAGCTGATTTTGTTTGGAATAAAAAAAGGCAAATGAATTACATGTCGCGCAGCAAAATCTTTCGCTTTACAGATCAATATATAAGTAAAGTCTTGCAAAAAACCACGCGGTAGTGATAACAATACTGATTTTATCTGAATGGGCATGATCCAACTGGGATTGATATGCCAGGGCTCCAACGATAAAGTAGGATCACTTATGATCAAGTTAGTGCATTTGACCAGAAGCGCTCTGACTGCATTTGCTGTTGTACAGCCGATTAATTGCCGTTTCAGGGCTCCTAACTCCAGATTCGGAACTAAAAATTTTCAATAGAAAATTTAAAAACAATATTAAATACAATTGGAATGTGGTTTGAAATACGCATCTATGATTCTACAATTTTTTATCCAACCTTTTATTTCGCTCATTTTCCAGTCACTTGACGTGCCCACGGGTGAAAAATTGAGATCTTCAATGGGTTTAGTTACGTCATACAACTGTTTTGATTTTTCAATTTCACTCAAATCAGAGTCGCTTAAAAGTCCCGATTTTTCAATCTTTTCGATGTCCGTTCGTTTCATCGAGCTCGATTCTGCTATTAATAAAATGTCGTAAAATGCTTTTCTTATCAAGTGCGAATGGCCATGTAGATTACTTTGTTTAGTATGGGCAATCGCATAATCTAATAATATTGAAAGTGCGTTTTGCTTCTCATATTTGGCAAGAAAATCATTGAAAGAAAAAACGTCATCGGGATCAATTATTGATCTGATTTTATTCAAAGCTGCAACCTGAACCAAAACATCTTTTGCAACTTTTTGAGTTTCATGTTCGACTTCACCTTCCATATCCAATTCGACGATACGGCGATTTACCAGAGGTATTTCCATCAGAATATTATCTTGTAATAATATCGTTTCAATGCCTTTGTAATTATTTAAGACGGATTCATTCATACGATATAGTAAACCGATTTTTTGCCTGTCGAATAAACCCAAAGCCATCAACCGCCCCTCAAGATCCTCTTGAGAAAAGGTACAAAATAAAAAATTGTTTCCATTTCTGTTGTCAATCGATCTTTCTTCATACTCCTTCTTCAGAATTTCCAAATTATCACGACACTCAATAACTTTTTGCTTTGCTTGTTTATATTTTTTATCGTGCAAATAATAATCACACAAATCATAAGCAATTTGTGCTCGAAGTTCAGCTTTGGATATAACAATGGAATTCTCGAAATCTTGTTCAATTCGATCGGATATCGTATTTGAATTCAGTGGTACAAACGAATCGTATGTTAGAACCGTAAACTGTTCATCATCTTGATAGATTTGATCCAAGAAATCAATACTATTTTGTGTAAAAGGTTCAAGAGACGATAGGAACATTTCATCCCGGAATGTGTTTGCTTGTTCTTGATTCGTCAGCAGTCTGTCAAGTTGAAATAAAGTTTTAGTTTTGATAGATAAACACTAAAATTGTTATATTCTCACATGTGATTAAATCCTTGTTTGAAAACTCGAGGTGGAACTTCTTTCAATACTTGAGCGCGCAAGACCCATCGATGGTATAGCGTTAATGCAAAATTAAATGCTTTTTTCGAGCCATGGGGTCCCAATTGACATTCATGAACTAATGACAAAGGTAAATTGACTAATTTACCGGATGTTATTGAGCATAAATCACTTAAAAGTTGCACTTGTTTTTGTAGTGACAGATTCCGTTCAATTACTTGTAAATTCCATTTCAAATAAGAGGCTGCTTTCAATCCTAGAATTTTTAATGCCAGGTGTTTCCTCCCAATTTTGAGTCCTTCGTTGCGGTTCATAGCAGATTCAATATCAGGTGTCGTGACTGTAGCGTTTGTAGAGTTATTCTGATTTTCGGGTGCCATCGATAGAAACTTGGATATCAGCTCAACAGCTGTCGGACCTATATAAAGTTTTCTTTAAATTTGAACATTTCATTTTAGACGTCGAATATTTTTCAACTTACTGGGATTCTCTTTTCGCAAATGTGTAATTAGTAACGATGGATTCAATAAAAACTCAAACCACAAAATGGTTTCAGCCTCTAATGGGACAGAGGTTGGTTTCAATGGATCATCCATTATATTTCAGCTTCCTATTATTCACAAACGAAAAGTTTTCAAACGTAAACAAATCTTTCACAATAATTATAAACTGTGGGACCTCGAAACAAAACATTCGAGTGCAAATAATATTTGTGTAGATGTAGGCATCGATTGACATTAGCTCTGCATTGCATTGTATTTGCAGATGAGCTGTCAAACTTGACTCAAATGCCGGTAAATGTCATTCATAAGCGTTGAATTTAGACTTAAAATCGCAAAATGGTTGATATATAAAGAATCATCTTTGTTAATATATAAATACAAAGCGATTGATTAATCATCCATTGATTAAATAGATTTTCATAAAAAAAAGTCTTAATTCTCGGCTATTCCACATTTGCATATTTAATTGTATTTACGGTAGATGGCAGTACTTTAACTTATTAAGCAATATGCACCCAGTTGTGATTTAATTGTGAACGAAATAGTTCTATTATGATAAAAAGTATCAAATCTAATTATTACAGAAACTATAAACAGTTCAATGAGAATCGACTATTTGATTGGAATAGATTGAATCATTATCACATACATTTCCGATTGTAAAGGAGTCGCCTCTAACGACAAATAAGAAAAAACAAGTAAAGGTATGTTTAAAATGTACTATATTGAATAGAATAAATGACAAAATTTACTAGAAAGCTTTGAACACAATCGTCCCTACAACCTCCTCAAAATCGTCTTCAAATCGGATTATATGATTCGGTTTATACGTCTGATTTATGCTACTATCCTCCCGTACTTGTTGACACAGTCCACAAAAACCCGAAGGCCTCGAACTGTGCCTAGTTCATAGTTAAATTTATTTAATATTTGTATGAGATTTTCGTGTAATTTCAATAAAGTGTAATCGAATGTAGAAATTTTCAAAATTGTTTCAATAATAATTTCAATAGTTAAATTTAAGTAAATACGAGACACCAAGTGTCTGGCGCATCGTCGTCGTTGTACAACTCTCTGTGTTGTTCGCATATAGTTCCGTGGCAATGGATGGCCAGCAAATAAATCCAATCCTATTGATAAAATTGCTCGCGATCCATTGTACTCACGATTCCTAGTGTAGCGCACTATGCCTGTATGCCCAATACATACACATGTACGCTATAGTTGTCACGAGCCCAAGCGGCTCCCGAACAGCTCGGGCTCGGCTCGGCTCGTTGAGGCTCGCGAGCCGATCCGAGCTCGTCGAGCTGAACATTA